>JAUBOD010000226.1:181058-206147 GCA_032353885.1 Nothura maculosa | reverse complement strand
TGAGTCTAAGTCAGAGAAGAAATCAGAATGGTGGCGCCTACCAGGATTAGATAAATTGCTGGTGGTTAGCAACTGAATAGGGCTGCATGTAAGGTATAGGTCAGGTTGAGCTGGGAAAGGAGCTTATCCGTCACAGTCGACGCAGACTGAACCACCACAGAAGCATGCGGCAGTTCACGTCTCTAGCTGTGAGGAATGCCTGAGCCTCTCCTTGTTACCAGGGAGTGGCGAAAACACTGCCTGCCTTAGGTATGAGCAGGTGGAGGACCTGCTTCGCCTGGTGGTGGAGCTGAAGCAGGAGGCAGAAAGGCTCAGAGCCATCAGGGAACACGAAACAGAAATAGATTGGTGGAGCTGTGTTCCACAGTCCTCTCATGAAAGACACCCAGAGAACTCCCCAATTCAATCTGGAAAGCCAGCACCCTCTTACCACAGGGCAGTGGGAAGAGAATTAACAGTATCCCTGGCTGGATGGCAGAGCTCAGAGGGTGGTGATAAATGGGACCCGGTCCAGTTGGAAGCCTGTGACCAGTGGTGTCTCCCAGAGATCAGTACACGGCTTCATACTCTCAGCAAGTTTACATATTATACCAAACTGAGCAAGCACCCTGAGCAAGTTTACAGATGATACCAAACTGAGTGGAGTGGACGTCACTCCAGAGGCTTGTGCTGCCATCCAAAGGGACCTAAACAAGTTGTAGAGTTAGGCAGAAAGGAACCTCATGAGGTTCAATAAGGACAAGTTCAGGGTCCTATTGCACCCGGGGAGGAATAACCCCAAACACCAGTACATATTAGGGGTTGACCTGTTGGAAAGCAGCTCTGCAGAGGGGGAATTGGGAGTCCTGGTTGCCAACAAGCTAACGATGAAGCAGCAGTGTACCCATGTGGCCAAGAAGGCCAGTGGGATCCTGGCCCGCATTAGGAGGAATGTTGCCAGCAGGTTGAGGGAGGGGATCCTCCTCCTCTCCTCGGCTCTCACAAGGCTGCACACGGAGTATTATGTGCAGTTCTGCGCTCCCCAGTACAGAAGGGACACAGAGCTTCTAGAGAGGGTCCAGTGCAGAGCGACAAAGATGATTAAGGGACTGGAGCATCCATCTTATGAGGAAGGATAAGCAAGCTGGGCCTATTTAGCCTAGAGAAGACTGAGAGGGGATCTGATCAATATCTATAAGTACCTGAGGGGAGAATGAGGCCAAACTCTTCTTGGCGGTGCCCAATTACAGGACAAGGAATAATGAGTATAAGTTGAAACACCAGAAGTTCCAACTGCTTTTGAGGAAGAATTTCTTCACTGTGACGCTGACAGAGCCCTGGAACAGGCTGCCCAGAGAAGCTATGGAGTCTCTTCCCTGGAGATCTTCAAAACTTGCCTGGATGCCACCCTGTGTCACATGCTGCAGATGTCTCTGCTGGAGCAGGGGTGTTGGGCTAGATGATCTCTAGAGGTCCCTTACAATCTCAACCATTCTGTGATGCTGTGATTCTGTATTGTTCTGAATATTTAAAACTTTACCCATATCTTTTCAATTTACCCTACCATTTACAATCCCAAGGGAAAAAAATGAGAATTCTTCCCATCCCATATGCCTAGATTTGCAAGGGGAGCAGAGAGGAAATGAGAATTCTCAGGTTCCAAAATGTGTGACAAGAACACCAAATGCCTTCACATATCTGTGAAGATGAGCACTAACAATGATCACTAACTGTTATTCATATGAATAAAATGCCTTAGAGACAAGAAGGTCTCAGATGTTTTTCATATCCTGATGAGCCAATGCTTGCCATGGCCTCTGAAGCAGCGGAGTTTGCCTCTGCTTACAGAAGGGGAAAATAAGAGGTGAGTGACTTGCCCCAGAGCAGTAGGGAGCTATTATCAGTGTCAGAAATAGAAAGCAGTTTACTAGATCTCCAGGCCCACAAGTTTCTCCTTCCAGACTTCTGTCATCTGAAATCACATAACACAAGCCAATGTTCATGTTGGGGTAGAATTGTTGTTTTGTGGTTTTAATGATGTATACTGAGTCATATTTACCAAATAAGCTGTGTTAGGAATGCCCTGGAATCTCTGGCCAATTTCTCTATGTACCAGTCTGTAATTTATGAAAATACTACTTCTGCTTCTATTTCTGAGTTGTGTTTCCTATCATTTACTTTAATTATCAGTGGATTATCAGTGCTGGATAGTTTTGCAAGAGTTCAGTCAGTGCAAGTGAAACCAGCAGTATGCAGGGACAATGACAGTAATGACACACTTGAAAAGGTTCAGAGGTTCAGACAGAGGTGTAAGATTATCTGAACCTCTTTGGTGTGGAAATTGAGATGGAGTCCCATGAAAAAAAACAGTGTACTTGTAAGATATGTGGTATATCAGAGTTTCGTCTGAGTTTGGAGTAACTTCAGAATGACTTTTCCTACATTACTTCCATATTTCCATTTCCAGTCCAATATGAATGAGAATTTGTAGAAGTACCTGGTGATTTAAATAGGTAGGAGTAGATTCCTAATTTTCTCTTCCTTCAGCTAGTGTGAGTAGAGGGAACCTTTATCTTAATGGCATATTGAAAGGCCTGGCCTAATAAACAACAACAATCCCAACCAACCATGTGTGGTTCTTAGGTTTTACAAGAGTGGTTTGAGCTTTTTGGGGAGATTGGCAGATGAGGCACACAGAGGTTGAATATCTACTTTATGTGAGCAGATTAGTTAAAAAGGGGCAGTCACACTAACTGGCAGCCTTTTAATGCAGAGGTGATATAAGGGTAAAAGTAGTTTGAAATTGTGCAGGATAAATTCCCATTGCTTACACCACATGCCAAATCAGAGAAATTGATGGTTTTCATGTATGGTAAAAGAGTACTGATTTTGGCCTATTGTTTTTATTCGGTGTCACAAATTCCAGCAGCCATGACTATTGCCCTTGATATGAAAGTCACATGCTTTGATTCAGTAGTGTTAGCTGTTAAAAAGGTCATTAATCACTGATGGCACACATACATAATTGCTTTTTTGGAAATCTCACTAACTTCTTTTATGTGAGAGTCAATAGTTAGGGGTCAGTCAAATTTATTCATTATAAAATCCTATTGTCAAGAGGATATAGCTGGGCTGTAAATATTTCTTCTGATCTAAACAATTGCATAGTAAATGTCTGCCAAAAGAGGTATCTGTATGGTTGCATTTAGCCACATGCCCTTTACTAAAGATAGTATGAAGCATCTGACTGTAGACATAGGGTGTTCATAAGGGTATGAAGCTTATTTCCAGCAACAGAGGGGAAAACTGAGATGTTCCCTCCTTCTACAGATTTTGAAGCTATTTTTTGTTCTGAAAAGGCAGAACTAGAACTCCTTGTTTGAACAGTCAGTCTTTAAGCAGAGTTGTATGTGCCCGTGGAGGTCTCTGAAGCAAATCCATTTTGTATTTTGTATAAAAGGTTTAACTTTGATGTATAGGTAGTCAAAACAATTTAATGGTCCCCTAGAGTCTAAAATTTTCTTACAGGATGTTCCTAAATTATTTCTGCACTTCCCCTATGCTAAGGAGATTACCGTGATGGGAAACACCAAAACTTTTGTCAAAGCCTTCAATCATAGTGGCTGGTGCTGGGGTTCTGCTGGAGAGGTCTGCCTGTCTTTGCTGTTAAGATCCTCTTGCTTTTACCCCCACACCTAAACAAGGAGGAATCTTCTGGCAATTTCTGAGGATTCTGACTCTCTGCTCAGCCTTTGGACTCTAGTTTCACAGTTAAAGTCCACATTTTCCATTAGTTCACAGTCCATTAGATTCACAGTTAAAACTAATGTTATGTATTTCTATGTAGAGAAGCAGTAGTTTTGAAATAGAGAGTAGGATGCGAAAACATTTTGAGTCCCATTCAATGAATGGGAATATGGGGGAAGCTAATTCTCTAAGACTTGCACACTGCCATCTCCACATTCAAGTACAGCAGACTAGTGGTGCTGAAAATATCTTTCTCAATTGAAATGGAAAAGTGTCTGATATTTTCCCTTCCTTCTCCAAAGCAGGCATTAAAACAAAGAATCAATCAAAAGGAAATCTGCAGCTTTCCAATACGCCATTTCAGGCAGGTGTGTTGTTGTGTCAGCTTAGTAACCATAGAAATGCTTTGTGTGGATCATTAGATACTTCAGTGTAGAAGTGCAATGGCTAGAGAAGCACCTTTTGCAGAACTGATTCGCTGCATAAATGACTCTGTGTAATAATAGTATTTTGTATTGTCTGAGGTTTCAAACAAAGCAAATGAGCACATCAGCAAATACTTAGAAAAATGGTAGTATCTCCATGTCCCAGCTGCCCATCTTTACAGGATACTCTGCCTCTAAGAGGCATAATAGGCTGGGCAAATGAAAAGGAGGGCAAAGCAACTTTCTATTGTGAGACATTGTATTAGAAAGTTCCTTCCTTTTGTAAAACAGTCTGAGGATCGAGAATATTCATATTCATCCAAATCACTAAGGAGTACTAAGACTTCAATGCTATTAGGAAAAAAAAAAAGTTGATCTCCCCCTGCCTCCAACTTCTTATGTTTTTCATATAGGTATTCACCATGTTGAGTGGCTGCAATCACCACAGCAGCATGCTGTACACAGGTAGTAGTGTGCAAGCTCTATTAAAAACACATGGGTTAGGAGGGAAAATCTATAGTTCAGCCTCCTGCTCAATGCAGGTTCAGCTTTGAGGTCTGACCAGGCTGCTCAGGTCCTGAGCACAAAATCACAGAATCATTGAGGTTGGAAGGGACTTCTAGAGATCATCCAATCCAACCCCCCTTACTTACGCAGGACACTTAGAGCATGTGGCACAGGGGCACATCCAGGCACGTTTTGAATGAACCGATCAAGTCTGCATATTTCCAAGAATGGAAATTTGGTGCCCCTAAAGCTGCCTTTTCTGTGTCAACAAGTCCTGTTCCATCAGCATGTCCATGCATGGCAAGTGCTTCAGCCCCCTTGCCACTTTCATGGCCCTTGCTGAACTTAATCAATGTCTCTTCTTGTGTCTAGGGATACAGAGCTGACCTCAGCATTCCTGATGCAGTCTAGTAAGTGCCAAGTGGAGGAGAATGAAATAAAGTTGTCATTTCCTATTCTAAATGTAAGAGAACTGTGAAGGAAATAATCACAGTCTTTTTTGATTTGACTGTAGAGATAACATTTAGCTCAATCCTAAAATCAGAGTAAAGCCAACAAGAATCCATGAGCAGCTCGCTTTTTTAAAAGTCTTCCTCACAGCAGCATTATATAAAACATAGCTTAAGATCTAAAAAAGGATTCCCATCTGTTTACCAAATGCAATTGCAAATTTTTGATCCTTCATTTCAGCACTGCTGTCTTGTCAGCACATCTGAGGCTGCTGGGCTGAGCAGGTATCCCAAGTATTTATTTCAGCTCAGAGCTATCTCATGCACAATAAGCTCTTACGTGTTTTTCTGGGGAAGTTTGAAGGAAGGAAGTAGCCAGCTTAAGAAAACATAAGGAAATAGGACTGCCGAGGAATTTTCAGACTGGGACTCTGGAGGTTTTGCTGTTATATTGCTATAATAGAAAGGCAGATTTTTAAGGGGAATCTTAACACTGTTACTGGTAGGTGTCTAATTCTTCTTTATGAGTTTGAAGTTCTTCCCATATAGCAATTGAAGCCTTTTTCTGGCACCTGAAACTGCATCTTCAGGAAAGCTGTGCAATGGGAAACAATGACAAGATCAGCATTACCTTACAAACGGCTAGAAATAAAAAAAAATAAATATAAATAAAAAGATATATAAAATTAAAATATATATGTATTTGAAGCATACCACTAATGAATAGCCAATGCGGAAAGACTCTATCACCTTGACTTTCAGTGATTTTTTTTCTTTTATCCTTCAAGCAATATTTCCCCCATTTTTTTTGCTGCTAAAATCAGATATTTTTCTTTGTTTTTTATTTTTTGTGAGAATAAACCTTCAAATCTTTGGAGATTTTCTCAGAAATGTGATGGCTGTTGCGTCAGGCATTTTGATTTTGAAGAAATACAGCATCTGAGATGGTGGCAAATAATGCATTGCTTGCTTTTATGTGAATAAGTATCTCTTGCTTTTTTTTTTCCTCTCTCCCTAAGCAATAGGTCAGATCTAAAACTAGTCACAAGCTAGTGTTTCATCTAAGCTGAGAATAAGCCAAGAAGTGTCAAAAGGGAATAACTAACCCACCAAGCTAATGTGGTGGATTTGAATACATTCCCTGAGATTGTAGTTTTGGTCTTCTTCCCATTTTCATCTCTTTGTTTTGAATGTTCACAGATTATATGAGTCTTGCTTTTGCAAAGGCTCTCTGAATTGAAACTGAAATGTTTTAAAATTTAAAAAAAGCAAGATTGCAATGTTAAGGAATATACTTAATGTTGTGTAAAAGTGGTATCATTAAAAATTATGACTGAAATAACAAAGACTGTGCACAGAATTTCCTGCATTATCACTAGATATGATTTTCAAAACCTTTCAAATCTCTCACCCCTTATCTTGTCAAACTTTTTTGTTGTTTTTGCTTTCCTTTGCTGAAACTATAAAGAAAGCATAAATAAAGCTGCATGTCTCTCTGCTATAAAAAGTGCCTCTTTTTCTTTTCAACTTAGTCTAAGAATCTGTCTGGAGAACATTTGATCACACTTTCAGAAAACAAAACCCTCAGATATAAAGCAATCTTTTGAAGTTTGGACCCAAGATATAGATATTTATGAGAAAATGAAAACTGGATCTCAGAAAGGTGTTTCTGTGACAGCCATATATGTGCATTGCTACTGTGCCTTTGTCATGAGACAGAAGATAGTTTTTTTGGAAAGCTGGTGGCTTGGTAGTATTTTGAAAGAGGTGAAATGAGGCCAGCTCCAGTGGGTTCAAGAGACCCTGCAAGAACACAGCTACTTTTCTGCTCTGCACGGTGATGAGGCAAGTGAATGGAGGTGCTGTTGTGAAATTTGTAGCGTCCATGCTAAATCATTCAATCTGCATGTCTCAGCCCTGGACTCAGAGATGATGCTTAGCCATCAAAGTGATGGCATCAGAATTCAATAGCTGTCCCAAACTGTTCAGTTCTTAGCTTCTGCAGAGCTAAGGATGCTCTAAGAATGCATATTATCCTGTAAATGGTCTGTTGCTCTTTTTATGTATATGTGAGCCCGCACCTGTTTTGGATTTTTACCCACTAATAAGCCAAGCTGAGCTCTTACCATAAAGGCCACTAGTAGATATTAAGATCTCAGTTGACTCTGACATATGGGTAATTTAAATCTGTGGTGTCAAAATGAGAGGCAATCATCTCTACTACTTCATGTCAAACAGTGATATCAGGATTTCAGATGTTTCCATATATATATCTTCCCTTATTTCTGTTATTCCATTTTTATTTCCTCATCTTTATCTACCTATAATTTTCTTCAGTAAACTGGCAAAATTACTTTCTCACTCATTTTCAAAGCTGGAATAAGCATTCGTTAAGCATTAAAAATAACAAAAACTAATGATGAATAATTGGGATGATGTGAGGGAGAGATGACAATAAATGAAGGAAATTATTTAAGGAAAAAAATACATCGTCATCAGTAAGACAAGGTAAGAATCTTTGTAGAAGTTATGCATAATACTCTTGAAGGCATTTTTTAATTTTATTTTAAAATCACTAGTCTAACATGGACACCTCTAGCACATCTGCTCATCTTCACGCTACATAGTAGTTATTTCTCCTCTACTAGCTCCTGACTCAGCCATTAAAAACAGAACACTCTTCTTTGGGAACCAACATAATGTTGCAGTGTGACAGTGAGACCAGGTACCAAAGGATCAAGGTTTTATCCTCAATTGCCCTAGCGGGGATGTGCTCCTAATGATGCAGTGAGGGTTGTGAGGTTGCCCTGTTTAGTTTGAGATGGTACCCACCAGTCAGCAAAGCATTTCAGGGTTACTTAAACTCAGCTAAACTCTATGAACTAGAGGTGCACACAGACATGATGGGGAGATCCCTGGTCAGCCTAGCATCTCATTTCTTGCAGAATGCAATTTGTGGAAAGATCCCAGGTTCACCCTGGACCAAAAGGTAGTGGTGGGGCTGGGCTGGTGGGGGAAAGGTCCATTACATGCTGCACACTGCCAGATGATTTACAAAAGGCAGGAGGCCAGAGCTGTCTTCTGGGGAAGTCTACCCCAAGTCCTGATGCAAGGACACATACAGAGATCTTGTCAGGGGCATCATATAGGAGGGGGATGATTATGCACCAATTGATTGTTCTTTGGGCAATCTCAAAGTAATTGACCTTAAATAAAATGTAGGTGCCGTCTAGAAGCACAAATTCAAGGCTCAAAACAGTGTTAGTCCTCTTTTCCCTGCAGTGCAAAGTCTGAGCTTTGCTTTCTCAAGTCGCACAGACAGTCTGACTCCTTGCTCTTTTTCATTTTCAGAGGGAGGTATTTGAGCTGTAGTAAACTCTAAACTCGTAAGTTTTCTCTGAGATTTCTCTCTCTTCCAGTAATGGAGCAACACACATCAGAAAAGTGATTGTGCTCCACCAACCCCTAGCCTCTGTTCTGCAATTTTCTGTGTGCAGGACATGCAGTGAATGGAAGGATTGATGTCTTATCATAACCCAGCCAAGCTGCACAATGCAACTTTAATGTCAGAGATGTTCCTCAAATGCAGAACATTGGCACCTTAATAACTTTTGCCTTCTATTCTCTGAGCCTTCTCCAGCTTTTCTAATTAGGTTGTTTGGCACAGAAAGCAGGTTCCCAATGTGCTCCTCCCAACTCCTGCTCCCCTCCACTCCCGCCAGTATGGAGAAGGCAACAGTCTATCCCTCCTCTTTGCTGCAATCTGCTGGCTTTGCAGTGGTTTTTTTTTTTTTCTGTCATTTGCAAGCAGTATCCAGTTTGCTGTCCAGTTTTGTGCTACCTAAGTGTCTAACACTGATTCCTCGAGGTTTCTCCTTCTCCTTGGATAATCTGCTTTGGGTAATTTCGCCTTAGATGTATTAGTAGAATACAGGTTCTGTTTCACAGTGCATTTATTTTTTCTTATTTCTTGTGTGTAATTCTCTAAATCCATTCATATTGCTGTTTCTTCACTTTCCCTTCTGTATCTGAGCATGCTCTTTTATATCACTTGTGAAGATATTCTGTAGAGCCAAACTGGTTCACAAGAACCTTGTAAAGGTTTTGTTCCACCTTCCTCATTCCTCTCTCCTGCAATTTTTCATCAGACTCTATAGTCATCATTCTGCTATCACTCATGTCATTATTGCCTGAACCAATCATTTATGCTCTCTCTTTAACCCTAAGCATTCAAACAATTTACTTGGAACTCAAAATTTACTTGGAAGGATTTAAGCATCTGTTTAAGTGTTCTGCTGAAAGGACGCCTCTATTTCTATTTCATTCTTTTTATTCCTTACCATTTGCCTGTAGTCTTACATGTACAAAACACCAATAACTCTCTCTATAGAATGGATTTACTTTATCCCATATCATCTGTTGCTCATGTTTCTAATGCCTTCTCTAAGTTTTCTAATAGTTCTTTGTGTTCTAGTTAGTCATTATTTTACTGGAGATTGGAGATAAAAGTGCAGGGCAGTAATTGCCAAGATCATTCTTCCTTCTGTGTAAATCAATACTATATTTGCTTTATTCCTAGCCTTTGGGACTTTCATAGTTCTCCATGACTTTCAAAAATAATTACCAATGGTTCAGTAAATTAATTGGCTAATTCCCTCATCACCTTAGGATGAGTGCAACCAGATCAGCTAATTGATCTTTTACAGTAGATATTCAAAATTTCCAATCTTTCTTTTAACGTGCAGTATACTAATGGCTTCCCAAGCCATTAATATTTCCCAATTCCCAATATATTTCCCAATTGCCATGTCTTTTTTTTTTTTTTTCCATTTTCTCCTTTCAAGATGAGATTCGGTCTTTGAAGAAATACTGGTGGTTTCATCTTCCTCTCACTTGCCAATGAAACTTTTTTTCCTCCTTGGCTTTTCTTTCTCCTATAATATCTCTGTGAAAGCCATTCTTATTCCCTAGTACTCTCTGGTTCACATAAATTCAGGTAAGTTTCTGCTATCCTTGTCATTTCTCCTCTGTTTCCTCTTATTTCTTTTCTATTTCCCACCTCTCACTTCTGATTTTGTATTGTAAATAATACAACTTGCACCACTGCACTTGACCTATTGTTACAAACAATTAGAAACCCAAAAGATTGGACCCAAAAGATCCAATCAGTCACCCAGTTTTGTCCCACATCTCCCATATTTACCCAGTGTCCTCTCACACCTGGATTTTTTTTCATGTTTGTATGATTTTCAGCAATGAAGAGGGAATAGCTCTGAGGTAGCTATTTATGACTGACTTTCCAAGACTGTCAAGAGAAGTAATAGGTATACGCCAAGGTAAAGAAAACTTTATGTTGTTGGTTCCTGCCAGGTCAAGAATATCTCTGTGAACAGATTCTACTCTGTGATGTTAGAGCCCAGAGCTCTAACATGATTTTAGAGCTCTTTGGTTGTTCCTCTTTCACATACATTGATGAAGGCACTGACTTAGCTAACACTGACCTAAGAGGATTTTTCCATCTTTAAGTTTTTTGAAATAGTTTTACAAAATCTGTCTCTGATTCATTCATTTCTTGGCCTTTTCTTTTTTCCAGAGGCTCAATGTTAGCTCCTTCTTCTGAGAAGAAGTATAAGTTCTTCATGACCCTGATAACAGGGTCCCTAACCATACTTCCAAGCTTCTGCTCTTCAGCTATTTTCTTAGCAAGGCTTCATGAGCATCTGTTGAGCATGTATGCTGTCCTGAAAAGAATGGATGAACTAAGGCACCTTCCTCTTTCTTGCATTACTAAAAATATTTTTTTGCATTAAGAAATTTCCAATAAACCCTTAAAAACAAGGGTACAAACAACAACATAGTTCATCACTTTAGCACAGTAGGATGCTTGCTGTAGTTAGTGGCAACCTGTTTTGTTTCCAGGCACTTTACCCATGCTAACTTCACTCTTTTATTCTCTGCAGTCATTCTTGCTCATGAAGAGGCTCCCAACTAATATTAGCCAAGTTGCCTTGTACTTTGCTGTCATCTATGCTTGAAAAATATGCAGTTGTTAAATACTATTACCTAAAATGAGTGAGGTGGTAAGAAGAATGACAAAAAGAAATTAAGGTTCCAAAGACACAAGGCAGCTCAGAGACCAAACCAAATTTGACTTTCAGTAAATACTCAGCAAGATGTGCACCGGTGCCATGGAGGATAGATTTTACCTCTGCATACAGTGGTATGGAATGTAACCCTGGCGTTTGTGTCCAGCTCTATTGTACTTGTCCTTGCTGGTTAAGAGGTGACAAAAAAACTGCAAAGAAGTTTTTAAAAAGTTTCTAGTTTTCATACATAAAATAATTATTTGAATGTGGTCTGTTAACATATGTGAGAAGAAGACCACTGATAGTCTGACTTTAAATTTAGAAGATGAAATCGTAAATGAAATTCAGTTTTGGGACAGTGAAACAGAGCTCTGAGCACAGATAACAATTTCTAGCAATGAAGGTAGCTTATCTCATAGCTACAGCTAGATTTAGCATAGGCCCTATTGGATGAAATTACCTATTCTGATTTTTTGAGTAGGCAGAGTAGTAAGATGTTTTGATGCTCTTCTAGTATCATGTCTCAAATACTTTTATCCCTCCCTTTCACATCTCCTGAGACATCATCTTGCTACTAGATTTGTCCCATCTGCTAGGAGTGTCTTTCAGCTGCTCTTGCAGACCCCTGGTCCTGCTTCCTACCTAGCAGCTCTCATGTTGCTTGCCTTTCAGCAAATGCTGCTGTTTTCAGGGACCCCGCATAATCAAATCTACAGCTGAGTAGGGGATGCTTCATGTAACATGCAATTATTCACTCATGCATTGATGCTGGATCCCTTTGAGCCTCTGTGTATAACACATACAGGAGTGAAACATTTTATTTTGGTACACCTGTGTCTACCTTTCTAATTCATTTTGTAGCTATAGTGTATCTGAAAAATAATAATTCCACACCAAATGTGTGTGCTAATCTCAAGACTGAGATTGAGACAATGTGTACAGGTGAGGAAAGGCAAACTAACTCCAGTAGTTTAAACTTTGTTATTGTCTTGTTATTTAATTCTTAGAGGAGTCTTCTTTATCTTATTCAAGCTAAATAATAACTTTACGGTTCCTTTTGTACCAGTTCTATAACCTTGGTAAAAGTTTGGGGCTTCTGTTAGTGTTCATTCTGTGAATGAGTAATAATAATAGAGCAGATGACAATTCTGAATGTTTAAAATAGATTATATGAAAGTGTGTTGGTTCAGTGCAAGGTAATCTCAGATCAAATGTGGTTCTGAATCTTAAATTGTGTAAGAAAGAAACTTGTTTTGAGATGACTTGCCATTTTGAGACAATATTCCCCCTAAAATAGGTTAGGGTATTTAGGCCTTTGTAAATAGCAACTACTAAATATATAACTTTATTGTGATATTTAGACATATCAGAAGAGTAACAAACAATAGCACAGTCACTACCAGAGTACCTCGCTGGCATATAATTATAGGCCTCTGAAACATCAGGTGTTGTTAGAGATGCAGATCCACAAGCTTGATTTAATATTGTCTTACTGCTTTGTCTGGAATCATCTTTAAAGCAATCAAAACATACAAAACATAATAGAAATCCAATCTTGGGATTGGGACAATTTGCATATTTTTGTTGAAACAGCCTTCCAACTTCTAGCATGAAAGAAATCCTAGTTATTTTTTTTCTAGGCCTAGCAGTTTGAGAGGCACCCAGCAGAAAGCTTTTGTTTCTAAAACTTTTTGATTCTAAGATACCCAAGAAAAAAACTTACCACCAAAAAAAAAAAAAAAAGCAAATAATAAATAAATAGGAAGGACAAGTTATTCCACTATAATGGTGGCCCACTGATTTCAGAAAGTGAAAAGAAATGCTTGGATAGTTAGCATGTTCTCACTTCATTAAGTAAGGGCATCCAATCCACTCTCCACTGTTGCAGTTACAATTAAGAATTTCCACAAGCAAGGTTCACTCTAGGACGTCTAGAGATCATCCAGTCCACTCCACCCTGCTTCACAAGGTGGCATCCGAGCGAGTTTTGAAGACCTTCAGAGAAGGAGACACCACAACCTCCTTGGACAGCCTGTTCCAGGGCTCTGTCAGCCTCACAGTGAAGAAGTTCCTCCTAACATGGAGATGGAACTTCCTGTGTTTCAACTTAAAGCCATTTCCCCTTGTTCTATCACTGGCCACCATTGAGAAGAGCTTGACCCCTTCCTTGCTACATTCTCCCTTCATGTATTTACACATATTAATCGGATCCTCTCTCAACCTTCTCTTCTCCAGAGAAAACAAGACCAACCAACGCAGTCTCTCCTCATACAAGAGATATTCCATTCCCTTAAGCATCATGGTTTCCCTCCTCTGGACCCTCTCTAGAAGCTCCACATCTCTCTCATACTGGGGAGCCCAGGACACAGTACTCCAGGTGCAAAATGAGGTTTTAGCCTTTCACTCCTGGTCTTCCTTTGAGAAATTTGATTGTCCTTCTAATAACTTAAGTAATTAAAAAAAATAAATTGCTGGTTAGCACCTGTTGGAGAATTGCTACACTGAGCTAAATGCTTTGCCTTCCTCCTGGCTCAGTGTGCTTTCAGGATATTTGCAATTATCTGCATTGCTCAAGCTGCAATCTCCTGTAGGCATAATACATATAACACCTGTACACAGCAGGAAGACAGAACTGCCCAGACAGTGTTATGTACAAAGCACTACCTGCAGTAGCTCAGTTTACCACTGTATTTTTTTCCTTTCCTCTTCAGAGCAGCTAAGCTAAACCTCTTGAGTAAAAGTAAATATCACTCTTTTTTTCTGAATGGTACTCATTATCTGGAACCAAAATATAGCTGTTCCAATTTTCTAGTAATGCTGCGCTTTGCTAGTGCAATGCTGTGATTTCTGTACAGGAGTGTCAATGTTCATTGATATGCTCTCGGAGTGTGTTGAATACAGTGCACATTGCACAATAACATGCAGTTTAAAATATAATACTGAAAGTCAGCTGCAACCAGTATGTGTTAAAAATTTTTCTAGTATGGATTTTACTTTTTTTTTTTACGACTGCCCCCCACAGGACTCAAGCCTTGCTATTTTGTATTTATAAGTAAAATCTCATCTTGTTTAGAGGAACATATTCTAAGGAAGCCCTCTGACGTTTTCTGCAGTGATTCTCTTTTTACTGCCAATATCAAAGCTGCAGATAATAATGCCAAAAAGGTTGCAGTCAAACATAAAAAAAAAATTGGAGAAGTTCTGAATTTTTATATACAAGATACAATGCTAATCTTTAAAATTTATCTTTTTCTATTTTTAAGTTCATGATAATTCCCTGATTTACTTTGCTCAGTTTGCAAGAAAAAGATGAGAGGTTTCCCTCTAACCCATGACTGTAGCAATTTTGTTGAACTATGATGCAAATAACCAAACTAATGAATTTACTTCCCTCCTTGTTCATGAGTTACACACAGACCTACTTTTATGAACTCACCTGTAGTTTTTCCTTGTTGGCAAATCTGACCAAGTTTCATCTGGCATTTTTATGTAGACTTTATTCATTTACTATTAATTCTTCCCAGGTAGGAGACTAACTTTCAATGTGAAGTTTCAGATGATTGCTGGTTTTGGTGATAAGATAAATGAACACAACGTAATAACTGATATTATGCATACTCAAGGTTCCTGCCCAAATTCAAGTTTTGCGAAAACCAACCCGAATACCTCTAAGCATGCATATTAGCAAACCACAGTCAAGCAAAACCTATTGTGAGCAGGTGAGCAGAAAGTTGAGGGACAAAAATCATTACTCCGATACCAAATATAGACTCCTTAGTTCACTTCTAGCTATCACACCTTCCTTTATTACAACTCTTCAAATCTGATCTAAGGGAAAGAAAAAAAAATAGCTACATCTGTCTGCAGTGTAGATAGTGACCAATCCTCTTCCTGCTTGCTTGCTCTAGAGTCAGAGGAAAGCAATTTGAATGAGTACTGCAAAGACACTATACATTATCATTTTTCCACAGCACCATTGCAAACTAATTTTCATAGGGAAAATCTTCCTTCACCACTTCCTCTTAATCTACTGCCCTTGAGTCTCACCTTGAAGGCTGCAATTCTCTCAGAAGTCTTAGAAGTTGTAATACTTTGATTCAGTTGTTGTCTAAGGAAGTTCACAAGCTACTTTCTCTGTTTTTGTATGTTTCTAGAGAATAGAGGTGTATTCAGAATTCAAATCCCAGTTGATGAGAACAATAGTGTTCCCAGTGATCACAGTCACAGTGCTTCTCGATGTGAGTTTCCTGCCAGATACATAAGCTATGTCATTCCACCTCTTTGATCCCACACAAACAAGAAAGCACCACAAGGTGGCACTACTCCTTGTGCCCATCCCTGGACTTGCTCAGTATCAAAAGTAGTTCACTCTCCTATCTGGTGCAGATTTCTGACTAGTTTTGGAGTATATGAGATATTATTCAGGGAAATTAGCAAGCAAGAGCTGCATGGTTTTTGAATCATCCTAATTTACTCAGTAAGTGAACTTGATCCTTCCAGCAAAGATAAAATCTAGCTTGTTTTAGCATGGGATGCCATTAATGCCTAAAATACTTTAAGGCCAGAGCATATACAGAAACCATTTCTCAGTGACTTTTGTGTCTGCATCTCTAGCTCTCTACATGCTTCTGTATCCCTCTGCTTCTCTGCAAACACTTCCTTTGTGATATAAGAACAGCTTTTATAGAGAGCTCACCACTCTCTTTTCCAGTGGAGTAGTCAGTCTGAGAAGTGCAGGTACCCAGGAAGGAAACAAAACACTTGGAATAATTCATATTCATATTCTTGATTTCACAAATTAGTCCAGAAGTTGTATTATCTCTTCTGCCTGACTGCCAGCTGTTTCCAAGCCTTCAGGGTGAAATACTAAATATCACTTTCTCTTTCATATGAAAGATGATCTTATTTACTTGAATTGAGTTTTATTTTGTACTTTCTACGTGCCCTTAAGCACCAAACATTACTTCTGCACTCCAGAAGTATTCTATCCTGTGCCTTGGAATCTATCCTGTCTAAAATGGCACACCTGTTCTACATTTCAGTAATGCTTTGTACTTATATGACAATTTAAGCCTCTATAGCACCTTACAAAACATGGCCCAACTGCAAAAACTGTTGACAGTCCCACATATTCTAGGTAGTTTTCCCAATATTCCTGTGAGAAAGGCAATATTCTCAATTGAGCTAGTCATAAAGCAAAAGCTTAAAATTAATTAAAAATTTAATTAATTAAAAATGCTTGACTCTGGTTTTCGCTGTTTCAAAATCATAGCAAGTATTCTCTCAATTTTTCTCAAAAATGTGAACAAGACATGCCATCATAAGCTTATATGATAGCAGTTCCAGAAGAATGATGTGCCCCAGAGGAAGTTGGAAAATAAGGGTTTTGATAAGTTTGATAAGTGTTTTAAGATTGACCATATTGATGGTTGTCCTTGCTGTTCAAATCCTTAATTTTTTTTTCTGGTTCCCGATCCTATCATCAGCTGAAAGATATGAGTGTTAGAGATGATAACCACTCCTAGACCACTCAGCTAACCCTGATGCCTTAAGATTAGAATATAATCTTATTTCCTGGTACTGGACTGGCTGCCTTTTCTGTGTTATCAGAATGCACTCATTAAAAGAAACGTATTTATCCCAGCAGAAAGGGTTTGACTTTTCTTTTAGAAGTTGTTCTCTGTCACCCAAAGTTATTTTGAAACAAACACTTCTCTTGCTTTGCACAGACTCCCTGTAGAAGTTTTCAGTCCTCTGTACCTGTTCTCTGACACTGGAAGACAGGAGATGAACTAAAGGAACTTTGAGGTCTTTTAATGTTAATGCAGCTAAATGTCGGTTGCATGGAGTTTTCTAATTTACAAGCTCCACTTTACCATCTACATGTTGTCAGGAGCCTAAGGCTTACAAGTGGATAAAAATGCATAAAGAAGTTACAGAGATTTAAGCAATTGAAGAATTTTAATAAGTGTAGGGTACTGAGTGCAAATACTTAGTGCAATTGCTACACTGGCAGCATTATAAGCCAGTACACATGTGCTTAGTAAAAGATCTGTGGCTATTTGAGCATATGTTCATGAGGAACAAAGGTTGGCAGCCTTAAACTCAACTTATGCCAGGAGAAATGTGCAGTGATTGATAGTTCAGTCTTAGTAAGAGCATTTTATGATTTGTTACTGGCTGCTTTCAGGAAGCTGGAATGGGTGCAAAAGTCATGGAAATGTGCTGTGTATGGATGAGCACCTGTTCTGCAGTGAGAGGAAGCCTGAGCTTCTAGTTGCACTGCTACAGTGAACTCTCAGGCACGAGGACATGTGCCTCTGTCAGTTTTCATCAGCAAAAAAAATACTCTCCCTTGCTAAAACTGAGTGTGACTTACAATAAGGGACAGAGCTGTGCACCAGCAAGCACTAATTTTACTTTTCTTCGGTTTTGCTTTTTCTGAGAGAGGTGAAAAGGAAAGGGGCAGGCAGATCACAGTAGGTGTCTAAATTAACAAAAGGTATTTGACTCCTAGTGTGAGGGACATGTCCTAAAACAGGCATGTCAGAGCAATGGGGGAGGCAATTTGAGGAGAAAGGAGCACTTAAAATAATGGAATTTCTTCACAGTGAGCAGTGAGGTCAGGGTTATGAAGAAGCCCAAAACGTCAGAGCTCCTCATTTCAAAATAATGAACCCTTTGATGACAAGCGCCAGAGTTTCTTGTAAAAAGAGGATGTACATTTTGGAGTGAACTGGTGATGTCAGTGTTAGTATCATCACTAAAAGTTTAAAGACTGCAATTTAATTCACTTGCACAAGTGTCTGTCACCTTTCTAGGAAGGACAGTCTCCACAAATTGCTCTTCTAGGTTTCAGTTCACCACTTAATCTTTGAAATATCGAGACCAAACAGAGTTGAGTTTTACACGTGCAACTAAAAGTTCACCTTTTATTCACCGGAAATATCTTGTTTCATTGGTCATAAATATTAAAATAGTATAAATGTAATCCCTGTGCTTTCAAGGTCTATTGTGAGTGAATGAATTTAGGAATTAAAATTTCCAGGCTGTAGTGGCTTTCTCTGTTGTCAGCCATCTGCACTGTAAGAAAAGTGAAATCACCAACAACTGTGGTGAGCTCACATTTAGACACAGCGCCTCCATTGATTCCTACCTCCTCTCCTCTGACTCCCCAGCTGTAGCAATCAGATAACAATCAATATTCTAGCCTGACTTCCAAACTTTGAGAACAACATAAAAACCCAGATGTCTGCAGTGGCCCATCCACCAAAGCTGTGCAAGAGCATTACTGCTTTCTGTGATCCTGGGACTTCAAGCCAGCCACAATGATGCTGATTTGTCCTTCAATAATCCACTAGCCTGTTGCAGAAAAACAGCATGATTTAGAAGTTGCTGATAAAAGAAATGTCCAAGTGATTTTATGGTATAACTTTTGAGATGAAAAACTTGGCATAAGAGAAGGCATAAATCTATTTGCCTCACCTACTTACTGTGTGCTTATCTGGAACAGCTTGTGAAATTCTTTGGAATTCTAATGTATTTAGCAGATATGGGCTAAGACTTTGTGAACTAGCCAAAAGCAAGTTCTATTTCACATTCTTTTCATCATAGGAGAGCTATGCTTCAAGAGGGATGAGGTAAGACTTGTCTGACATTTAAATGGTGAGATATTATTCAGTTCCAGTGTTTAAAGGAAAAGAAAAAGTAAATAGAAGAAAACCTCTTAGGGAAGTTTTGCTGTTAATGACCAAAATTTAGAAGTTATTTGTGAAAAACTTATTTTTTGCTACAGTTCTCTGAGAGAACTCCCTGAATTCAATTCTGCTTCAAAGACAGATTTAGAAGGTTGGTCTTGAAGCTCAAAAATCTTTTTTTAAATTTTTTTCTGAGATATAGAATGCCCTCAGCACTCAAAATTCCTGTTTGCTAAAGTATCATTTCTTAGGTAGCACCTAAGAAATTATAGATGTACCTGCTTACTTCTGCCACAAAGCAAGCCACCCTATTCAAAGTAGAAAATCTGCATTAGTTCTAAGCCTACTTTGTCTTCTCCTTCTTTGTCATGGGACTTCTGAAAACCTTTTAAAAAGAAGACTTCTGCAGACCAAAAATTCTAACCATATAGACAGACAGCATGAATAGAAAGTGAAATCAGGAATAATAGTAATGATCATAATGATCATAATAATAAAGATTAAAAAGTCATTCTTTAAATTTGTGGTAGCAAAAAGTGCCTGAAAGAGTAGTGACATCCTCTGCTGCACACATTCCCAAGACACTACCGATGTTCTTGCACTAGCTACAGCAGGTGTAGGAAATAAGAAAGTGATGGTAACAAGGTGTCTTTTCAGAGGAAAATTCAGTTGTTCTGCGAGCCACTGAAATCTCAGCAGCTATCAGAGACCTTGCTTTACAATTAATAATTCATATAGGATTGCCTGGTGGTACTAGATATCTTCTTTCAGGAAAGATAAGTGAATTTGAATGTCTTTCAAAGCATATTGGCCCAGGAAATGGCATAGAAATTGGTTAAAAGACAAAAGCAAATGACCAAGAGAATGCCTTAATTGATATTTTGCTACATGAGTCACAAGCGACTTGATCTTTATGTAGGGGAAATCTTGAACTTTATGCAGAATACCTACGATATCAAAACCTGATCTGGGGCTCTCCTTGTGCTCTCTTAAGAAGTCTTTCACCTTCCTGGATGGACATGGTATTAGGAGTCTAATGTTATTTGAGGGTCTATTTTTCTGATGAGGCGGGAGGTAAAGTCCTGACTGCCTGCTACTTTTCAAGAGTTGACTGCCTGCTGCTTTACAAGTGTTGATAGTGTTCGTAGCCCAGGAGATGCTTCTGAAAGTATATGTCTTTTCCTCCACAAAATGAACAGAGGTCTCAGAGGTAAGGACTGCATCTGTTCCCTGAAAAAAGTTTCAAAAAGGCAAAACAAAACAAACAAACAAACAAATCCAACAGCTTTTGACATCTGAGTCATTCAGGTGAGGATGTAACCAAACCTCTGAAATCAGAAGTCTTTGTGCATGAGGTTTTTCTAACTTCAGTATTAGGTGTTGGTGCCATTTAGAAAACTGATGCCCATCCAACTTTTCAGAATTTACCTGAAATTAAGTGCACAGGGGTGTACTGATATCTTTTAAAGCCTTCATCATCTTTTTGTCATAGAAAGCGATATAGAGTGAAAATGACAAACCAAGTCTCATTTAAAGCAGTATGCATTATAGTTTAAAGAAGCTTATGACTCAAGGCTTCTAAAGTATGTTTGAATTCTGCATTAATAGATTAATTAATCTTGGAACTAGCTTACTGTATACACAGGAGAAAATACTCACTTTGGGACAGTTTAAAGAGATTCTGAAAGAGGGATAGCTAGAATTTTACTTCAAAATTAAGGAGCCATTTGTATAGCATTTTTTAGTGGCAAGTGTATCCCCAAATGTGTTATTTTATCATTATTTTCCTATTATTCACACTGTAAAAATGTTACCATAAAAATATTGCTTGTTCCAGTATACTGCTTGGTTACTAAGGTTACTAGATGAGATCTGTTTGTAATGATTTTTAGCCCCTAAATAAAGTTTCATCTCCCAACACGTTGAGTGAGAAGTATCTGCCCTAATAAATTAAGCATACTAACAGCATACTGACCTACAAATTAAGAAATGCAAGATTAAATATAAACATCAATCAAAGGCAGGAGCTATAAATAGATAGTGAACTGATGAAAAAACGCCTGCAAAGCAAAAGGCTCTTAGCATTCTCATGTTTGCTTGCAAATGCTATTTAAGTACTCTGCACTCATCAAAAGAGGAGGATATTGTTTACAGGCATTCAGAGGAAGTGTTGTTTTGTGGCAAGAAGCCTTTCAATTTTGCAATTTCTACCTAAAATTAGGTACCAAGTAGGGAAAGAAATTTTTTTAAAAAGCCTTTGTGAATCTTTGTAGTAAAGTGAGATACACCTCAAGATCCAGTGGGCTACCTCTGTGTTCTAACACAGACACGTAATATCCCTGCCCTCCTACAGACAAGAAAGTATTGCATTGGCTGTGCAGTTCACATCAATTCTTATCACTTGTTCCACATGCACCATTGCTGCCTGTCCTGTGATGCTGTGTGAAGAGTGCTGTGTCCAGAAAGAGCAACTGTTGTTTTAGGACAAACTGCCAGTCAGATTTGTGCTTTCTCCTCTTTCCTTCAGAAGTATGTCTTTTAGTTATTAACAGGTTAATACATACTAAGAATTCTACACCATTCTTATCATTTTTTGGCTATGTGCTGTTGATGAAGTCAGAAGTTGTATTTTACAAAGAGGCATCATCTTGGCCTTGCACAGGTGAAACTAAAACATGTAAAAGTGGGTACAGTAATTCACAGAGACATACCTTATATAGGATAACAAGCAGATCCCTTTGTATCCTCACTGCTCTATTACCTCCAGCAAAGTCACATTGACATATAGTGAATGTGAATCCAACCTCATATGAATTAGGTCCTTCCAAGACCTTTTGTGTTTGCCCGGCTGGCCTCCTGGTTTTGAAAGGCAAGCCCTAAAAGTTCTCAGGTCATTTCTTCATTTTCTTTGGAGCCTTTTAATTTGCCACCAAAGGTTTGTGAACACCTTGAATCACCATGACCTTGACTGGAGGTCTATGAGCCTGAATAGTTATAAATAGTGGATAGAAAGATGCCCTTAGAAATACAGGACAAACACCAGTCAATGCATACCCTAGGAAGTGAATTTTGCTAATTAAAATCTCATTTTCTTGTAGCAACTTCTCATATCAGGGAATATTGTATATAGCACTGGAAGAGACTTAGGGAGGAAATACAGAACTGGAATGGCAATATCCAAGTGAGAGCACTTTCAATTAGAACTGGGAAGGAAGAAAAACAAGATGGAAAGGATGTGATTTAATTAGTCCACCGCTGTAATAACTCAGCCAGGAATATCACTTGGCAGAATGCTGTAGAAAATGCATATCATTTTTCATTAAGTTTTTCTTAACTTTGGAAAGTGTGTCATTTTCCCCCGTGCCAGAGCTCAGAGGACACAGAATCACAGAATCATTGAGTCCATCTCAATGGACTCATTTAAGTCCCTCTAAATACCCTGCTCAAAACTGTCGCTGCGCTTCATCAATTTATTAGTGAGGGTATTATGGGAGACAGCATTGAGCCTTTCTAAAGTCAAGATAAACAACATCCACTGCTCTCCCCTTGGCTCATCTATCTAATAATTTTATTGCAGAAGACTGTCAGATTGTCTAAATCCCATTTCTCCTTCATAAATTCAAGCTGACATGCACCTTCTTATCCTTGATGTGTTTGGAAATGGCTCCCAAAAAGATTTGATTCATCATCTTCCCAGGGATCAAAGTAAGGCTGAAAGTCTGTAATTTCCTAGACCCTTCTTCTTCAAGAATTCTTCTTGAGGATAGGAGCGAAATTTACTTGCTTCCAGTCCTCAGGAGTTTCTCCTGATTGCCACGACCTTTCAAAGATTATGGAGAGTGGCCTCAGAATGACTCCTGACTTATGACTTAAGGGATATAAAGTGTTGTTATAAAGTTATCCTAAGTGTGTTTCGGAAATCTCCTGCTTTGCTTGTGCCCTACTGTATTGTCTTTTCAGCAAATATCAAGACGGTTAAAGTGCCTCATGAGGACTAGGTTCCCTGAATATGAGACTTCTTCTGGCAGCCTGAAGAAAGTCTCTTCGTTTCTTCTCCTTCTTGATCAACTAGTCTATAGGAGACACCCAGAACAATGTCATCTGCATGGATCTGCCCACTAACTCTGACCTATGAGTACTCAACTGATTCATCGACCATCCACAGGCAGAGATGTATGTATTTCAGACGCTCTTTCATCTGACGTTTTCTCTGTAGAGGTAGGAATGTGTATGCATGCATATATTTGTGTGCATGTGTTGCAGGAGGGATTGTTCTTCCATCATTTTACCAGAGTTAAGGCTGAGGTAAATACACATAGGCATATAAGAGATTTCAGGTTCCAGACTTCCTGGCCTCTTCCAGACTTCCTTTGTTTTCAGTTCCAGATAACTGAATGTTTTATTGGAAGAAGGGTTTTTATCCTAGAGATTTGTTCTCAACTAACTCCACAGCTGCTTTCTGATTCACTTAAGATGATTTCTAAGTTAAGCTGGTGCTGCAATGATTCCTTATAATTGGTACACTCTGCCTTATTACCTTGGTGAAATTCTAACTATACACTAAATCCTAGTAATTAAGTCAGCCTCTTAAAAATATCCCGGATCATTTCTATGCAGGGTTATAGTAATAATTTTATGAGGCATCTTTTTGTCTGCACAAAGGTCTAGAGATCTCAGAGCATATCACCCTTTACATGCCAGTGCAAAATCAACTGGTCACCAATGCATTGCTGTAAGGCCCTGCAGTGTCTTTCTACTTATCAACATGCCCCTTTCCATCTATTAAAACACCTTCTTTCTGTTCTTGACAATTTAATGGCCTTCCTCAGAAACTAGCCTTCTGTTTTTTGCGGCAAGTGCACCATGTCATTTTTACATATCAGGCATGGCTCTCGACTTATTAAGAAGTGGGATTATTAAGTCATCTTGAAGTGGGATTTGGAAAATCACCAAGCCTATTTTTCCATATTAGCTTTGTACACATTGAAGCAATGGCGCACACCCTGAGAGATTTCTTTCTCCTTGATTTGACACTGAAAGTGTCTCTAAAAGAAGGGGTTTTTCTATTTTATCAGGAAGATGACAGAAAACTGTCTCTCTTGCATGTTTCCACAGCTGAATTCTCCTTTGAGATACATTGCTTCAGCACAGTATTCTCTGTCCACTCTTGTCATTCTGCAACTCGTCATCTCAGAATGGAGTTTTCTGACAGTTCTGGGGGGATAGGAAACAATCAGGAGATAGATAAAATCATCTAACTGTTCTTTTCTCTTCCTTACAGATAATCCCTTGGGCCAAAGCCCATTTAAATGTCTCCTTGCTGAACCTGACTCAGAAAATGAAATACTACCTGCTACAGTCTGCAGGTCAAGTTCTACACTGCAGTTGTTCTACACTGAGGCAATTTTTATTGAGGAGCAGCTGGGAGGAGTATGAAGCAGCATTAAGATGCTATGAAACACCAGAGGAAACAGTGCTCTCAGCATACCATCACCTTCAGTATTATCAAATATTCCTCCTCTTTCACTTACAGTCCCAAAATGGTACTTTGTCTGGAGCAAACTGGAAAAGACACGATTAATGCACATACACATGCACATACAGAGCTGAATTCAGTAAAGTCTGTCAAGATGTGCTCACTGTTAAATTGCTGGTGAAGTAAAGCTAGAGGAAATAGTGACAGTTAAGAGGAAACTGTGCTCTTAGATGAGGCGATTTAGATTCTACTGTGGTATCCTCACAAAGACTTTACTTTGTGCTAATGGAAGATACTTTGAAGGGGCTAAATTCCTCTCTTAACCTACTCCCATGGCCTCATAAATTCACATCAGCTGATGGGCATCTTTTGTTGTAATGCCTTTGCTCCTTAGTTGACTTCTTTACCCACATGCCATTTGGATTTAAATCTACATTAACTGGCAGTGTTACTGACTTGCATGTTGGTCAGCTGTTATATGTTTTAACTAACAGTTAATACCACAGCTGAGTTCACACATTCATTAATGTATAAATACATGTATAAATGTAATGTATAAATACATTAATGTATAAATACAATGTATAAACACATGTATAAATACATTAAGGGGGATTGTAGGGAAGAGGGAGCCAAGCTTTTTTCGGTGGTGGCCAGTGATAGGACAAGGGGTAATGGGTGTAAGCTGAAGCACAGGAGGTTCCATCTGCAGGTGAGGGGGAA
>JAUBOD010000226.1:145646-179863 GCA_032353885.1 Nothura maculosa | reverse complement strand
CCAGGGAGGTTGTGGAGTCTCCTTCTCTGGAGGTCTTCAAAACCTGCCTGGATGCCACCCTGTGCCACCTGCTCTAGCTGTGCATGATGGAGTGGGAAGGTTGGACCAGATGACCTCTAGAGGTCCCTTCCAACCTTGTAGATTCTGTGATTCTGTGATTAAGTCATTTATGAAATAACAGAAAGATTTGTTTAGATAGATAAGCTTAATGGATTTTATCCACACCACCAATAATTTAGCACTTTGACAGAAAGAAGAGATCCAGCTCTTTCAGCTTCCTCAGGTAATTTTGCTTGGGTCGCAGGATGAAAAGTTCGCCAACTAGGGTACTTAACTGGCTCTGCTCAGACCTCAGTGTGAAGAAGGAAATAAAAGCACAGTTGGGCAGGCACGTAACTCCTGGAAACACCTTCCCAAATATTAGCATAGTCCAGATCTAAACAATGAGTGAGTAAAAGTAAAGCTACTCCTATCTCTTTGCTTTCATTAAACATCTGCAATCTGCATTGGTTAGAAACTTGGTAGACAATTATAATTTAAAATATTTTTAAATGATTGTTGCTGCCATCCTGTATAACAACCAGTCATCAACAGAGAGAAAGTCATGCCCAAATGCCCAAGGTCTAGCCAACCATGCCAAGCTTCGTTTCTTATTATGGGCTATTTCATATGGTGAGGGTAGGTGCTTTGGTGTCAGAGGTATTGCTTTGGTTCCCTTGCCTATGTTATTTACCCCTGATTCATGATCAGCCTTTGGATGACACTCACCACATCTGGATTTCTAATATGTTTCAAAATGAGCAGATGTGAAGATATCCACTGCCACTGTCTAGATGAGCCTTGGTTTTCCCACCATTATCATTGGGATAACAAACAAAACGTCTAAAGAGCTGCAGGTTTAGCAAATACACAGTTGTGGTAATGTTTAGAGCACATATATTCTGAAGCAATCAGATAGCTTGGTAGGGAACAAGAAAAAGGCAGCATAGAAGTGCCACATGCAAATTCTAGAATTTTATTCCTAAACTGATCTGTTTTGGTCAAAAAGCAAAAAGAGGTTGCTCTTTGCCTGAATTCTAGGCAAGCAGGCCTTATAAACAAAATAAAATAGGACTGAGAAGAAACAACTTATACTGTCTCCGTGTGCAAGTAGGTTGCAGGTTGCTACTTCTGCTCTTGCAGTCATGAGCCAAGAACCTAACTCCTTTACACAGTACTGTGGCCATTAGGTCCACTCAGATATTAGCTCTGCTCTGCCCATGTGAGCTAAGCAAAGGTGACATGGATCAAGGCTCACAGAGTTTCTTTATCCACCTACTGTAAGCCCTGAGTTTCCTTCCCCAGTGAAACAAAATTTGTCCAACCTACTGTAAGCCCTGAGTTTCCTTCCCCAGTGAAACAAAATTTGTCCATGGGTTTCAAGAAAGGACAATACCAAGGACAGCCCATTTTTTGCTCCAGATCTCAACTCCTCAAGTACTGTGGGCCACCCTGCTGGTTTGAAGGCAGGAGGGAACTACTGAGGAGAAAACCTTTCCTCTCCAATCTTGCACAACACTCTAGGCACACTGATAGGGCTGTGTTGTGTACCATACACTGACACCATATTCTACTTTAGGAGTTCTTTCAAGATGAAATATTCCATGTAAATAAATAAAATAAATTGTAGCAGTGGTTATCTTCCACTATCCATTGTGTGCAGATTTATTTCTAATGGTGCTCTACCACTCAGTCCCCTGTCTCACCATGCTTTTGAAGATAACTTTATTTAAAAAAAATTATAATCTGTTTTCTTTAATTTGTTTTTACAATGATGTAAGGTAATCCATGGATGAATCTACTAACTTTGACATGCAAAATTCATGGCTGTAGTGCCTTCCTCAGGAGAGAGGATAATGTAGACATTTATCACTACTAAAGATACTAATATACTAATGATTTTGATTTAAATCCATGATATTTGAAGCACCTTATCTGAAAACAGGAGAAAAACACTGTAGGAAGTAAACTGCTCACAGCAAAAGCAGATGCTTTGCTCGAATAACTACTTTGGCTTTAGTGACATCAGTGCAAACAACAGCTAAATTTTCCTGAGGCCTAGGAATTTAGTGGGGAAGATACCAGGGAGAAAAAGGGTTTCATAGAACCATCCTGCTAAACATGAGTTAATAGTTCAGGTTTATGCATCTGTTTATTTCTCACAAATGTCATGTAGATTCTATTTCCTTTTCAACTCAAAAAATGAAATCATTAAACATCATTTTGCAACATTCTTACTTACTTGTTTTAATTTTTCTTTTTTTTCTATAACAATTATGTGTCTTTTTCATTGCTCTGCATCCCATCTCTTTCTGTGTATTTCTAAAATATTCCCCATTGTACAACACTACCTGATACAGATTCTCCTCTCAACTTGAATTGCTCTTTTCCCACAGCATCTCAATGTAAAGATAGCAGATATATGGCAAATGCATGGTAACCTTTTTCCACCTGCTCCACCCATGGTATTGCATGCCAATACCCTGACTTCACTCAGGGACCAATCCTGATTGCCTTACTTCTATTTCAGTATTGGCACATTCAGCTGCTCCATTTCATATTATTTCTTGCTCTCCATGGGATGCCTGAATGTGGGCTGATTCTCCTCCATGCTAGTACAACATTGTTTAGCTAGCAGGAGGTGGTACTGTCTTTCACTGTGAGCATCAGAGATTTTTGGGTTTTCGAGGAGCGGCCATTCCTGCCTTCCTAGCTGGCTAATGTTTTTTTGGCGTGGGGTTAGTATTGTGGCCCCTTCTGCTGCTTCTGTGAAATGCACATGACACCTTGCCTCTTTGGAAGTCATTTTTTTGAGCTCAGAAGTGCCATATTTTGTCTGCAGCTGCAGTTCTCTGGTGCCAAAGCGCAACGAACCATCAATTGCCAGTGAGCTGTCATAGACAGCACCTGGCAATAAGGACTGAAGCAAGTGGCAAGCAAGTGCATTAATGAGGAAGACAGACACTAAATGAGAGCATAAGTCTAATTTTATGTCATGTTCTTCTGCAGAGGCCACCTAGAAACTCAATGTAGATACATAGCAATCGTCCAACAGGGGAGCTTATGTTCCTCTAAGTTAGCACAATGGTGTTTGGTTCTGAGATAGTGTGGTTTCTCTCAAAAGACAGAAAAATACATTGGTGTACGTTTTGTGGTGAAAGACTTCCACAAGATATGGGGCTGTATTTCTTCCTTTCACTAGAATGAATCTGCAGCAACCTCTCCAGTTAGATGGTTGTGAAGTCAATATGGAATGAGATCAAAATAGTTACAGTGTTTTATCTTAGACAGAGGACCCTGCAAGCTGCCAGTGCAGACTTACCTCCATCATGGCCCATTTTGACTGGTAAGAAGGCACCAACCCTTTTATTCTAAGGGTCACATATGTGGGACTTGTGCCCATTCCTGTATTTTTATGCTCCCTGCATTGTTGTTCTTGTTGAACAGGAGAAATAGACTCTGTCCACATACCTCCTCTTTCTGCTATGCCTTACCTCTTTTTTTCTAGGATATTTTCAGATCTGCCTATACTTCCTTCCTTCACTGTGCTACTTATCCAGGTCTGTTGATACTCATGCCTCCCCTGCTGTATCATTCCTGCCTATAATTTAAGTAGGATGTCCAGCACAGCTTTAACTCCTTTAATTTAATCATCATTTTTCTTGCGTTCCATTTCTTTTTCTCAGAACCTCATTTCTTGCGTATTAAGTTCGTTTCTTTTGTTGGTTCTTCAGCCATTAACAAAATGAAGAATTGAACATGTATCAAGATCAATTTACCATTTACCTATGAAACCGATATAGTCATTTTTGATTAAAATATAGTTGGGTCTGAATGCAGCTGAGGAATAAAAATGAAAGAGAGCATATCTCATAGCTTTTTAAAAAATTGCATCTCAATCCAAATCTCTGTTTCTGTAACTTTAACTCATGTCTATATCTGTGCTTTTTTATATTCCACAAATCTCTTTGATATTAGGAATTCACAGACTGTTTGTCTTACGCTACCTGTCGTGCTAGAACAAAGCTGAAATACATAAGTCACAATTTACCTCCCTGAAACTTAAAGATTAGTCATCTGTAAGCAGTCAATTGTGCTGATTACAGTGATCATTAAACTGGCTGCACCCTTGTCCTCCTTGTTCTGCTTTAGAACTGGGAATTATTACATCAGCTTAACTTCTGCTGCCTGTTCCCTCTCTCTGTCTCTCTTTTTCCTTCTACTTTATGTTCATTTTTAACTGAAAATGAAGCATCATACATTATCTGTAAAAGCATAGCTGCTAAGTATCAGGTACAACCTGTACCTGCAGCAGCTTGGCTGAACACAGCATTTCGCCTTTACTTTAGTATACCCAAACCAAGGAGATTTATTATAACTCTTTGATTAGTAGGTTTTCTCATTTTTCTTCTAGTTATTTTCTCACTAGATGTACTGCAATCTATTCAGTAGATGCCAGGCATACACAAGATCATCAGCTTTCAAGGATGACTTCCCAAGCCATACTCAGCAATAGCCAGAACCATTTCCTCTCAGTGGCATGTCTTAGGAGCAAAGGGATGCGACAGCACTTGACCATGTCTTCCAAATTGCAGACGGCTTTCTGCTTACATCTGATAGTAAGTACATGGTTCTCTACTGTCTAAGGTGGACTATTTATATGTGAATTAGCTCTTTAAAAAACTAATTGTTCCCTAAACATTTTTCCTTACATTTGAACTAACTGTTAATTAGTTGTTCCCTAAGAGGAGTTAAGTAACTGTCATGGCAAGAACACTGGATAATAGGCACTTTGTGCTCGTGCTGTTAAATGGCTAGTATCTTGTCATTTAGTGTCTTATCTTCAGATATTTGCCAGGATCTATATATTCATGTCTGTTATCTTTGTCAGACTTGCAGCCTGGTGGAAGAGACATTCATCTGGCAGTTGTTATATGTGATACGGCTTGCAAGTGTGCTTAGTTCTAAGCTAGTATGTTTGGATGCAGCCACACATTCCTGAAAGACCCAACTATTTTAGGATGTGGAGAAATCTTTATTAGAGGTTGCTACAGATGAGAGGGGAGAGGCTATACTCAAGAAATACTAATACTGAAGAATTGGAGGTCCAAGGTCTGAGCCTGATGCTGGTAGCACAGACATCTGCAATCTTATCATGAAGACTCTCACAGTAACTGACATGCATGAGAGGTTGCCCACATGTGCAGAAGATGTTGGTTGACTGAAAGGTGTCCACAGAAGCCAAGCTGCCTATTGTCTGGCTCCAGGGTGCATGCGGGAATTGTGCAAGAAATCAGACATACTTGTGTCAGATGCTACTAGACAACAGTGACAGCATGTTACACCTTCTTTTGGGGGACTGGAAAGCTCTTAATAGGTACCAAGTAGCAGAAGATGCTTTGGGAGCCAGCCTAGCAGCAAACTCTATCCTCTGTTCTCCAGGAAAAGGGTATGGTTTTCACGGTCAGCTGACTGAGCTGATGTGTAGACACACATATTCCATGTCTGCTCCTCTCATACCATAGGGTAGGAGAGGCAAGGGTATGAGAGATACTGAGGCCACTGTTGAGAGCTGTTGCTGGGGCACACTACTTTTTACCTCTGCCTGCATTGACCAGGTAGAGATTATTTTTGCCCTTGGCTTTAATGAACAAGAGAAGGCAAATCATCACCTAGCATCATCACCTTAAATATATGAGCAAAAACTATAAAATGACCATACTAATATTTTAGCTAAGCAGGGCTTCCAAGAATGAATGCAGTGTGACTGAGCACCAACTTCACCATTTAAAATGAAAATCAGGGGGACATCATTGTTAAATTTTTGTTGCATAAGTCAGCATCACTTTTCTAAAAAAAGGTGTCAGAATGTTCCACCAAATGAACAATTCAGTTGGCTTAACTTTCCTGACTACTTTATAATTTGGTTTTAATGAAGATATAATTAAGAAGAAATGTCAGTGGAGCAGAACATTGTCACAGGATAATGGTCTCCTGCTGCTGCATAAATGTTAAATGCAGTAAATACAGAAGGAATTCTGGAATGTTTATTTTCCAAGCAGGAGGTATTGATCCTGGCACAGTCTTCTGTTTAGATATCTTTATTTCCATTTTGTCAAAAGAAGGAAGGGCAGCAGATTCAATCAAGTTTGGTGTGCTCCTCCTACATGGGTTTCAGAGGCAGGACTCTCAAGGTGGCTCTGTTGCAGTAGGAACATGCTTCAGCTAACTACAGCTCCAGGATTAGACAGCAGTTGCTCACTTTAACCTGATTGTCCAATGGCATCTCTGCTGCCATAGGGAATTGAGCATTTGAGCATATCAGTGAATCAGTGCAATAGAATAACTTATCCATGAAGGTACTATTTATAAAAGTGAACCTCCTTTTAGAAAACAGCCTTTTAAAAAAAATCAAAATAGCTGGAATTTATGTTGTTCATCTTTTTGTGAATAACATCTGTCTCCCAGCATTGTAATAAAAGAAATAAGGATTTTATATTCTAGCAAATATTGTTCACCTCCATTGCAGTTGTCTGCAAAATTATTCCATTTTAAACTTCACTTTCCATTTTTCTTTGAAGTTTCATGAAATTTCTTCTTCGGGGAGAAATTTTCTACCCAGGCATTTAAGCCAAGTAATATCTTTAACTGTTTTTTGCATTATGAAGGATGACAAGGTATACAATCTCCTAAAGCTAAGATTTTTTTATGCAGAAAACTGCATGAAATAACTGCAAATGAGACATGCTAAAATATGGATAAATCTTGGGAATTAAAATATCCTGTGAAATTAGTACTTGCTAAGAACTGCCTTTGTTCTGTCTGAAATAGTTTGGATTTAAAATTTGAAAACTAACAGCAATGCCTGAAGAATAATGCCTGCTTCTTAATATTGTGTTCTTTATCAATAGATCACAAAACATCAAAACATTTTATGCTGATGAGCATGACGACTAGACAGACAGGAACTCATAATTTTTTTTTTCACTTTTCCTTTCTGAATCAGAAGCAAATTAGCCCCTCAAAAATGCTAATGAAAAACGGAGAGAATGCACTATGTGTTAAACTTATCCAGGATGAGGGTGATTTGCCCTCAAGCCCTCAAGTATATCTGGTATTTGAATCTCTAAAGTTATACTTGAGTGCCTTAACTACTGAATTACATGTAGTCATTTTGCTCTTGCCTAGGGAGGATTAGTTGTTTGCCCCAAGGGGATGAGATGGGCTCTGTGGGTTTCTGACTGAGCTGACAGCTGAAATGTGGAAGGTGCAATTCCAGATCCCTGTTTTAACTCATCCAGGTTTGAGCTGAGCCTGTTATGTTTTGCAAGAGGACATACTCCCAACGTATCCATCACAGTGATGTTGTGCAGAGTAGATGCTGTCTACCAGCTTTTACTTTGGAAATTACATTTACCAACTCCTTGTTGCCTTGCATGGTGATGCAAACAGGTGAGTTCATTCTATTGTTTCCAATTTGCCCCTCACCTATTGAAATAGAGCACACTGCGGAGAAATGAGAACTCCCCATTCCAGACCAGGCAAACTTGATTGTCACAGAAGAATTGTTATGAATGAAGTGTTCCTAGAAAAGCCTTCAGTTTTATCATATCACCAATTTATGACCAGAGGAAATTATATTTTATCAGCTAGCCAACTCCCAAGTCAACATCCTAGCACTGTTTTCTCAAACAGGAAGGCCAAGACTCGGTAAGCTCAAATGATTTGCTCAAGGTCATAAACAGTGGTAAAAATGGGAGGAAGTCATAAGTGCTTAGACTCTCATCATATTCCCTTACTCTTCATTCTGGAGAGATATAATACTATTAAAAGTAGTAAGCATTTTCAGAAAGATAATGCTGTGAATTTGGAAGATAGCAAGACTATAGGTGCATAGGGCTTCATTTACATGAGGGTTGTATGGTCAGAATTTGGCTTATACTTTGTAATGTAGTTTTGCCTCTCCACAGACTGTGGCTTGTCATTCAGCTAAATGCATTTTTGGCATGGTCAAAGTAAGCTGGAAGTTCACAGGCAAAAATTGGCTTTCTTGTAAAGTTACAATTAGATAGTTAAAAACAAATGTTAGAAATTGGAAGGGACCTGTAGTTATAGGAGCTCTTCATTCTGAGATGCCCTCTGCTGTGAAATGAGGGAGTCCCACAGACTACACCAGCTCAGTTTAAAAGGCCTGAGGGACCACGGGAAGCTAGCTTCTTGCTGGAAGCTGCCAAGATGCCACTTTTTTCCTTTGAGGGAGGACTCTGCTCAGCTTCCCACTGTGTCAGGAGCTGAAGGAAATAATTCGAGGGATTGCTCTGCATGGTGAGGTGAAAACACTGTGCTTCCTGACCTGGGCTGGGAAGCCACACTCCTCCCTCAAATGTGTTCACCACTGAATGCAAATGTTTTGTAAGGCTCCTCTCCCACTTTACTCAGAGAAAAAAAGCTTTTTAGGGGGCCTCTCTCAGTGACTGCAACAGAGAGACAACTAGATAAAACTAGGAATGGGAAGGGGGAACTGCAATGCTCTTGGGGCTGCAGAGCCAAGTGCAAGTCCTACAAGAGATCCAGCCAGCTCAGAATAGAGGTAAAAAAAGTGGCTTTTAATTGCATGCACCATGCTCAGAAGCCCAGAGAGTCATCTGGGCCACACTAAGCAACTCTCACAAAACCCTCAGACTTCTATCAGGATGGCAGAGCATACCTTGGTCATGTCACCCCTGCATTACTTACTTTATCACTAACAACAATAAGAGAACTCCCCTACCTGGCTCTAAAAGCATTGTATCTTCAGGATTGCTGTGTGTTTCAATATATCACAGAAAGGCTGTCACTGAAGCAAATTTATTGGGATGTCTGCTGGAAAGTTCAGCTGGAGAGAGAAGAGTAAGGAGTAAAATATTTTCCCTTTAAAAAAATAGCAAACTTTTGAGACTTCCTTTTGCCCTGTGGGCACATTTCACTTTTCAGTGAGCTGCACTATAAATTTCATCTTTTGGTAGAAGTAAGGATGTTTTATGGTTGTCTGGACTGAGCTATGATTGACTTATAAAGCCTAACAAATCATTTCTTTCCACTCCTCCCACTGGTCTTGTAACCACAGTACACATAGCATTCATTTTTCCTTTAAAGATAACAAGGGAGGGAGGGAACAGCTGTCAAATCACCTGATGAATGAAATTTGAGCCTTCCTATAATTTTCCTCTACTTAGTTATAAGAACACATGGAAAACAAGTACAGTAGAAGTCTTTGTGAAGGAAGTGGGCTGACACAGGCTCCTGAGCATTGAGCTCTAAAGAGGCAGATCGCTGTGCAGGAAGCAGAAGCTGCAGCTTCCTGGAGAAAGTGCAGGCCATTGAAAGAAGAGACAAGGAGTAAGCAGGAATAGATCCATGAGGTTCATTTTCAAGAAAGATGCTACATACTAAAACAGAGGAAAAATAACAGTGTTTCCAGCAAGGGATGATGTGTTTGTAGCAAATCAGCATGCATGCTCTTTTTTTTTTTTTGTTGGAATACTGCCATTGTCCTTCATTACAGTATCTTTACTGCATGTACTTCATTATATCTTTACTGCATGGTGATTTGGGTGGCATGTGACATCATTACCTAATTGCAAAGGGAGCCTGCAATATCAAGGAGACAACCATAAAATAACACATTACACACTGAATTGAACAGAAGGCTCATTTACATTCCTTTAATTTGGAAATATGAACGTTGAGAAATCCTCTTCTGCACTTGCATTCCCTTATTTGTAAAACATGTAAATTGCATTTATGATAATTTAGCATATAACCACTACAAGCACTGGAAATTCTAGAAGCAAACGTTTCAAAATAGACAGAAGCTGTGCCAGCTTCCTTTGAAAATGCATGTAGTAAAAACCACTTCTGTAGCTGATTCAGAATGCAGCATCTTCAGCTTCTGGACTTGAACTTGCAATTGCTTATAAGCAGATGGGACAGCTAGGGTGAAGTTTGTAGGGCTGCACCTTTTGTCCGAATCAGTTGGCTTATGGAGTGCGACAGATGGATATAATTAATAAATTACATTATTACTTTATGTACTGCATCTATTTTGCAGTATATAAAGTCTTGCAGCCTTTGAGATCCCAGAGTGGCAGATGAAGATGACTGCAAAGGACCTTTTGGATTACCCACCATCAAAGGATGCTGAGAAGCCTCTCCCACGGTAATCCCACTGGTATTTTTTCCAATCTTGTTTTGGAAACCTTCCATTGATGGTGACTGATGTTCAGTTACTCATCAGATAGCTTATTCTATTGCCTGTGTAACAGCCTTTATTATTAAGTCATTTATCTTGTATCTTGAATGTATTTTTCCCCTTTTAATTTGAGACCTTTTTACCATTTCTGCTGCAGGGGAAATCCACTCTGATACCACACAAATATTACCAGTCTTCCAAGCATTAACATCCCTTTCCATCCTGCTATATAAATTGCATTCCATTACTCTCTTCACCGGTTGTACCCGCAATTCCCTCTATCTCTTCAGCTGCCCTTCTTTAAGCTCTACGCCACTCTTCAAAGTCTTTTTTACAACAGGAGGCTAAAAAAAGCATGCACTATTCCCACTCAGGCCTTACCGTGACTGCATAATGCTGCACTTATCACCTCCTCCATCCACAGGATGAATCTCCCTTTGCTCTATGTTCCTTGGGATAGCAATTTCTTGTTTTGCAGTGTGAGCTCCTATGCACAACCCCAAGGTCTTTTTCTATATGAATATTTTCTAAATGGCAATCTCCCATTTCATGTCTGCACTGATTGTTATTATTTCTCCCTACATGCACTACTGTCACATTCATCAGTACTAAATACATTTTATTTTGTTGATATTTTCCCATGGCTCAGAACTTGCCAGATAATTCTGCATTAGGGATTTACCAATCCTTTCCATCTATCTATTTTATATTTTACTGTTTTCCATCTAGAAAGTTTAAACACAGCATTATCTCATGCAGACCAAATATTCAGAATACAGTGGGGATTAATAATTGGAAAGTTTAAAGTATGATTTCTGGGGAAACAAGGCTGTGAACTGAAATCACAGGCTCTGAAACTAAAATCTTTGCTTGCAATTCAAATCTAGTATTTAAAATTTCACAGAATCTTGGAATCACAGAATCACATAATGGTTAAGATTGGAAGGGATGATCTAGAGATCATCTAGTCCAACCCCACTGCCCCCAGCAGGGACTTCTGGAGCATTTGGCACCGGGTGGCATCCAGATGGGTTTTGAAGACCTCCAGAGAAAGAGATTCCACAACTTCCCTGGGCAGCCTGTTTCAAGGCTCTGTCAGCCTCACAGTAAAGAAGTTCTTCCTCATATGGAGATCATGCATATATTAATCAGATCCTATCTCAACCTTCTCTTCTCCAGAGAAAACAAGACCAACTCACTCAGTCTCTCCTCATACGAGAGATGTTCCAGTCCCTTAATCATCTTGGTCACTCTCCACTGGACTAGGAGCTCCACGTCCCTCTTATACTAGGGAGCCCAGAACTGCACACGATACTCCAGATGTGGCCTCACGAGAGCTGAGTAGAGTGGCAGGATCCCCTCCCTTGACCTGCTGCCAACACTCCTCCTGATGCAGGCCAGGATCCCATTGGCCTTCTTGGCCACAAGGGCACACTGTTGCCTCATGGTTAACTTGGTATCAACCAGAACTCCCAGGTCCCTTTCTGCGGAGCTGCTTTCCAGCAGGTCAAGCCATAATGTGTACCAGTGCCTGGAGTTATTCCTCCCCAGGTGCAGGACCCTGCTCCTGTCCATTTTTTTCCTTTATCTCAACTTGAAGGAAGAGAAAGAAGGTAAAGAAACAAAACCAAATATTTTCTTTAAAAAAAAGTTTGAAATAATTGACAAACCTAAACTTTTGTGTGAGCATTTTCACTTAGGCCATACAGTCTTTTGGGGGATGTTCTGTGTAATTCTGGCACAGGCTATGAGAAGACTACACTGCAAAATCCTGCCTATTTCACAGAAGGGACAGTGCATAAAATATTACTGTTCATCCCTTTTCAGAAAAGCTCTGAAATATTTGCCTGAAGTTAATCGTATGCTTCAGCATATTTTTGCTATGCTGAATATGGACAGGAGGGCATATGCTGCAGAGTTTCAATGAACAGCAGTCCCTTGAGCAAAATGTTCAAGCTCTTGAATTTAGGCACCTGGGTACCTGGCTGACTTACTGAAAGCACAGTGAAAGTGTACTGAAAAGATAGAAATTGAATGCAGAATTCTGGCTGAAGCGCTCTTATAAATCAAAGGGAATTTTGCAGTAGACTTCATTGGTCTCTGGTTTTCTATGCCTAACTTCTAACTTCCTCTTAGAAATCTTAGTTCCAAAACCCATGTATGAATAAACAGGAATAGTAGCACACACAGCTCTTGATATTGTCAATATCATTTGATATATTTGTGTGTAATTCCTTATAGAAATTTGTACTGATTAAAAAGAAAGGACAAGTGAGGGGTCAAGGAGGGAATTCCATCTATTATAAAAAGGGAGATACAATTAAATAGAGGTCTAGTAAAGAAAGACAGATTTCATTGCTGTGTGTCAGACTGAAGCTCAGCTCGTAATAGCAAACTGAGAATCCCATGCCCATTTCCCAAACGTACTCATTTTAAAGTTGATGATTGGTGATGCACTATGCACTAAAACCCTGCCAAGGAAGTAACCATGAGTATGTAGAAAAGCAAGAAGCTTTTCTTCTCTGCTGCCCATCAGAGGCTGCTGGTGCTTCTGAAATGGCAACAGGGTGTGCATTCCACTGGGCACTTAAATAATCTTGACTTTTTAATGGTAGTTCCAAAGTAGCTTTCTCTCTAGCTGGATGACTCCCAGACACCATTATCAGCTTGGGGCTAATACTTCAGTTTCACTGATCTTCTTTGTAAGTCTTCGTTGTACCTAACCTTTGGATTTGAAGAATATAGATTTAGACTTTCTATCAGGCAAAGGTGGGAAGAGAGAAAGAGAGCCCAAAAGAGCTCTCAAAAGAGAGAGAGCCCAAAGAGGATTTTTAGATTACACAAGATTTTCTCTGAGAGATTCATTTTCAGTAATTGTATCTGCCCATTTGATTTACGACTACTTGGGATATAATAATGGAAGTAGATTTCTTTGAAAGTAAATATGCAGTAGCTAGGAGTGTAACATGTTATGGAAGGGACCAGTAATTCACTATGTCTCAAAAAAATGCATTTTCTATACATTTAATCTAAATATGCTCTTGGACTATTACTAGCCCTGCTAAATTTGTGTTTCTCATTTGATCCCGTGGCATGATCTCTTTATTTTTTTATTTTCTGCTACCAAACCAGAAGAAATTACTTATAGCCTGAAGCCTCATTTTCTATAGGGGCAACATGAGATTCCACTCCTGGTAACATAAAAGAACTGTTTTCTGCTTTGGCATGAACAGCTTTGAGGTTGTTTCTTAGCTCACCTGCTCTTTTCTGTGCTGATCCATACTCCTAGTAAATGCAAATCTGTTTTCTGTTCAGCTAGAGGAAGATGCAGAGCTAAAACCAAGCCCCGGAGATAAATCAACTTCCTTGGAGATTAAATAGTGGGTTTTAGGCACAGTCAATATTTCCCTTCACCCTAGGGTATTTTTACTTACCTCTCTAAGTAAAAGCAAGCAGTTAGTTATGTGATGGTGAAACAACTCACAAGAATGGAGAGGAGAGCTGGCAGCTGCTGCAGCATCTGTGACCACCTCTCATCAGTACTCTTTTTTGCTAATAAAATCTCCAGTTTCTGTTCACATGATGTTTGTGGTATGTGATTTCTGAACAGGCTGAATGTAAAGAGGAAATTCAATTCTAGTCAAAGGTTTAGCAACTGCAGAAACTGATCCTCTTTTCTTCAAAGAATTGGTAAAAATTAGTTACCTTTTCAAACTGTTCCCTGTTATCAGGCACAGATACTGTCGTGAGTATGGGTCTTTCACCATACTCACCAAAACCAGAGTTTTCTTTCTCTCCAATTTAGGGAACTTCTTTCAGATTTCACGTTGGGGCTACCCTGGTCAGGGAGATTGGGCTGCAAGTGATCAAGATGGGAGAGAGCCCTAGTTGAAGTCACCCAACTGGGCATTGTTTCATCGTCTCTGTAAATAGGTCCATATTTTTACAGCCCATTGCAATAACTTTGATTGAAAGTGTATTGCAGATGATAGTACAGCTTGGTGAGGGGATTTTGATGCATGTGGTGATGCATGCACAAATAGTCATAGTTACAGCATTACACTGGAAATGTCATTGAAATCTTTACAAGTCATTTGCTGTATAATCATTCTTTTCTTCACTTAGTCTATAATTAAAGTACCTCTAAGGAAAATGTGTATAGGATTTTTCTGTCATGACCTATGTTTAGGATTTGACAGGATTCAATTTTAATTTCAACTTCAATAATAATATTTTATTATCTTTTTTCTTTATTTATAGAGATACACTGCTTATTTATATTGATATAAATATTCTTCCATCTACATCTAGTAGCATGCTACTGTCATTGGTTGAGAGAAAGACAGCCTTCCTCTTTTGAACAGCTGGTGTGATTTCAGAGAGATGAGTCCACAAATTCATCTATCACCATAGAATTTAGCCCTTAATTTCAATAAAATAGAAATCAAAAATGCATTATAAAAGCTTTCCTGGCACCCTATCGATGGGCTGTTTTTTTGGAAAACACAAGAAGACAACATGAATCACAAGGTGACAATGTGAATCACAAGTTACATTCAAACTGTAAAATATGGACAAGTTAGAAAATGCTCTTTTTTTCAAAAAAATTAAGAAGATTTTATGTTATTAATAATGGAATTGATCTGAGAAAGAAGATTGTTTTAAGTAATTTGTGCCTTTAGGTAACCCAAGAAGATCCCATACAGAGTATGAGCAAATGTTAACATCAAGATCATTAATCAAGCAATATGCCTACCAGACACAAAACCTAGAACAATTTAGAGAAAACAGACAAAAAGTTAGCCTTTGTTATATAAGTTAGTGAGTGCCAATACTGGAGAATTATTTCAGAGAGATAACACCATTGTACATACAAGACATCTTAGCATCCAACTCTTAAGTACCTGGAGTGGACTGATATCAAAGTAATATGAAAACTTTACTGAAGCTGTGTTCATGTTGACTGGACATGTTCTATTGGACATGTCAATGCCCAATAGAAAAAAAAATGTGTTTTATTCCAAGAAAAATTAAATTATAGATTTGCGAAATGATGTGCGGACATGGAGAGTGGATTTCTACCAGCTAGGTGAAGCTGAGGGGAGACCAGGAAACTCAGGACCAGGGAGACCTCAGAAAATGTGTCTTCCTAGGGAAACATGGACATGTCTTCTCCAATCTCCACATCTGCTCCCCCACCTCATAGTCATGAATATTGTGCTTCCTCACCAAGTTCTACACACATATATGGATGTTTGAAGTGGTATTTCTGTGAACAGTAGTCACTGCTCAGCAATGCAGAAAACTGAAACTTCTTGTGAAAACTTTTGTGCACAAAAGGCTAGATTTTTTTTGTTGTTGTAAGAAAAAGAAAAAGGCTTAATTTTAGACGAATGTAAAATAACACAAAATTAGTCGTCCCTATGTGGAGGAAAGATTTAACATTTCAATGGTGAGGGAGGATAAGATGGACTTATCCTGGAGGGTTAGTCCCTCCAGAACTAGTCTAACAAGATGTTATGTTTTTGATAGCTAAGATAGCTAAGAATGGCTACCTACCAAGAGAGAGGAGAAGGCAAACTTTCAACCTTTCAAAGCCTTACTGATTGGGTTGAGATGCCTCTTTGATCAAGCTCTCTTCTTGGATAGGTACCAATTAATAGGGTTACTGAAACTGGGTGCATCTCAAAGACAGAGAAAGGCAGAAAATGGTGCGGATGCAAATAGAATGCAAAACTCATTCAGAATTCCAAATGTGTAGCAGTGTGAGGAGGATTCTCTCCATGAGAGGTGCTCGTGAAAGAACTGTGTGTACGGGTGAATATATGTACTCCTGCATGTAGCTGTGGAAAAATCAGCTGTAGTTCCCCAAGAGGTCAGTCTCTCAACTTGTGCTCTATAATACCTCAATATCAATCTACCTGACTTTTATGGTGTAATATTGAACTGATCCTCAGAAAAGTGTCTAATTCCCTTGATAGTAAGTGAATAGCAGCTGGAAGAAAAATGGATTTTGTGCAAACACAGAGGTAATGAAAGGCTTTCTGAGCTATTGATTTCCACATGTATTCAAGGTGGCACGATGGAGAAATAGATTTTTAGGTCAGATCCTTTTATGCAGAAATTTGTCATTGCCATCCAGCTCAAGTGCCAACCTAAATTGATTGAATCTGGTTAACATTGACTAATAATCAGCACAGATATTTATGAAGTAAATTTTTAAAACTTTGCAACACAACTACAAACCATTGGTGAAGGTGTTTCCAGTTGCTCCACATCACATTTTGTCTGAGTTCTGTTGTTTTAACATGTCAAACAGGAGCAAAACAACCAGCTGAAAACGGAGAGGCTCTTAAGACAACAGAAAAGAATTAGTGGATCAGTAAATACATTCTGATGGACTGTCCAAAGAGCTTGGAAAAGAAATTTATGTTCAAGTGAAAGAAAAGTTGCAAAACAACCAGGAATTTCTCATTCAGAATTTCCATCAGAAATTTCTGGAGCCTGTAGAGGACCACCAGTCCTAGCTATGTGGCCTTGGGCAAAGGCAAGGGAAAGTGATACTGCCCCAAAGTAAAGGAGGCAAAACCAAGGGGAGAAATCAAAGGACTGAAGCATGATAAAAGTCAAGGTGATCTTGTCTCCCAAATTGTCCCTCCAGTACACAGATGTATTTTTACCTTTGATAAAACATAGGTGTGATGCAGATCTAGAATGCAGTTCCTTTTCTCACTTAGGTAGGATATCTAAGCCTTAGGTAAGCTAGGTATCCTCACTTATGTAGGATACCTAGGATACCTTAGGTAGGATACCTAAGCCACCTCCTGTGCAGCTCTGTGAGTGTCCTGCCTTCTCTCATCCACGGCAGGAAAAAAAAAACAAAAAAAAAACCTATGGTGATCCAGCAGCTGAGGCATAGGCCTGAGGCTCTCCAGTGTGTTCTGAAGCTTTGCTTTGCAGCTGCAGCTCTGCTTCCTCTCTCCTCTTCCACAGCATGGCCACAATGTATTTCCTTGCCCCCATGTTCCTATGTTTCCATATCTATTTTTGCAAAAAAAAAACACAAATTAGCTAAGGCAGTTTGCAGCAGCTCCAGGGCCATGCCTGCTTCTGCACAGGCGGCTGTGCTAGCTCACTTGCCAATACTTTGAGAGAATCAAAGGTTCTCTCAAAGTACTGTGCACAGGGTAGGAGGGGACACAGGCCAGCAGTTTAATAGCCCTTTTCGAGAAACATTTTCACCCAGGGTCAATTCAAAACACCAGTCTGCCTCTCCATGAATAACTCTCCTTGCTGCTCCCTCAGCTTTAGTCATTAGAATCCAGTTGCTTCAGGAAAGATGAATGCATTGACTTCTTTCTCAGCCTGTGGTTCAGGGATCATAGTTCAGGTCACACAGCAACTGCAATTATTACTTTGCTGGGCCTTCAGGTGGTTGTTGGAGCATGAAAAAGGAAAAGAAAAAAGGGGAGGAGGATCCAGAATCAGACTCATCTGGAAATATAACGCCTCTTGCTACAGTTGTTTTTAAGTCAGAACTCATAGATCACAGAATCACAGAATGGTTGAGGGTGGAAGGGACCTCTAGAGATCATCTGGTCCAACCTTCCCGCTCCAGCAGGCACACGTAGAGCACATGGCACAGAGTGGCATCCAGGGGGGTTTTGGAGATCTCCAGAGAAGGAGATTCCGCAACCTCTCTGGGCAACCTGTTCCAGTGCTCTATCATCCTCACAGTAAAGAACTTTTTCCTCATATGCACATGGAACTTCCTGTGTTAACCCATTATCCCTTGTCCTTGGCCACCACTGAAGAGTTTGGCCCAACCTCCCCTCAGGTACTTATGCATATTGATCAGATCTCTTCTCAGTCTTTTCTAGGCTAAAGAGGTTAGTCTTTCCTCATAAGAGAGATGCTCCAGTCCCTCAGTCATCTTTGTCGCTCCACACTGGACCCTCTCTAGAAGTTCCACAACCCTCTTGTACTGGTGAGCCCAGAATTGCACGTGTACACACATTGCTTTCTCTTCTGTGCCTGAGGTAGTTGTTCTAGTTTTAAATAGACCAAAGTAGATCAAGGACGGCAGAAGGTTATTTTTAATCTGCTAATGTGTTATAGGAGACTGTTGCTGCAGTGAAGCACAGAAAGTGGGGAGAAGGCAGAAGAAAAAGTTTATTTGAACTAAAAGAGCACATGATGTGAAAATTTCAAAGCTCTACGTATGAGATTTTTATAATGGCAGAAAATGTTTTTTCCATGTTTTATTCTCTAGGATAATGTGTTTCTGCATAGATCACTGTCATCTTGGTTGGACTGAGGCAATGAGCAAGAGAGCGCCTTATTACCAGACTTTGCCAAAAAACCCTTGGCTGCTTGCATAGTTCAATGTAACAAGGAAACAAGGAGTTTTAGTGTCAGCATTACTATAGTAATGGAGCTATTTTGTAGCACACTGTTGAACTGCCTGATCCTAAGCAATGATGTACAATCAGAAGATATCTTCCCCAGGGCAACTGTCAGAGGAAGGAACTCAGATACCTGTGATTTTCATTCGTACCTCTTCTTTTTTGTTTCTCTTCTCTCTCCCTCTTTTTTTTTAACTTACTTTTTTTTAACTTCAATATATATTATATCATCTACCCAACACAAGTCCATCTGTGACTAATTTGTTATGGAGAAAATGCTATCAAATAGAAAATACTATCAAACAGAGTAGTGTCCAGGCAAAGGAGCATATCAATCCAAAGTCTGCTCTTAATTGACTAATGAAAGGAAAATTAGAGCTCCTTAGAGAAACAATTTCTATTGAAATGGGAATAGAGTAAACTGAGAACAGAGAATTGCGAAGAACATAATGTGATTCTCTGGCCTCCAAGAGCTGAGAGAATGGCTGTGCACGGTGCCTGCAGTGAGGTGCCTGCCAGCTTACCCAGGGCTTGCCCCAGAAGCAGGAAGCAGAGGTGCTGGCTTAAGAGAAAATTACTTTCTGACTGGCTACTGTGTGAGGCACTGCACGACTGACTGTGTGACTGATTCAAACAAGTGAGGGGTTCCTAGCACAGTGATGTACTGTGGAATGCAGGTGATCTTCCTCATCTCCCCTCAGAACAAAAGTCAAAAAAGATGTCGTTTTGTACTTTTTTTCTCTCTTCTCTCCTCATGTCTTTACTTGCAGGTGAGAAACAAGATTATAACTCAGTGTAAGAGCTACTTGCTACCACTTTAGAGTGACATTTTATGTATATATATGTGCATGTGTGTGTGTGTATATTCTCCCTAACAACATCATCCAGGTGACTTCCAAGCAAGAGTTTCTTGCCATCAGAAAAACCTCTGTGATCACTACAGGTAATAAGGACATGCAGCAATTACTATATCAACATTCTTCATTTTGTTGTTTAAGATTGCTTGCTACAAAAGTGACAAATGATATGGAGTGTATTTCACATTTTATTTATCTGACTGGATAAGCTTTTGCTGAAAAAAAGCTTTTCCAGCTTTTGCTTTCAGCAAAGCAGGTCCCCTGGAGGTGTCTTTGGGTGAAAAACTACAACCTCCCACGCAGCTAGTTGCTTTTTTGAAAACCTTCCTTGTGTATGTGTGTATAAAGTAAATTTGTATGTACCTTTTGTTTGTTTGTTTAGCAGACTACAATGAACAAACTCAAGTTCCTGGCAGCTAAATTATGAACAAATGTTAATATTAATTTGGTTTACTACTAAACAAACAATTTAAATTATGGTGATCCTGTTGCAGAAAAGACAAGAAAAGGCAAGGCAAGGCAAGAAGAAACAATAGCACACAGAACCCTACCCCACATTCTGGACTCAACTCCAGTCCCCTGCAGCCCCTTCCCTACCCCCTAAAAAAAATCTATTTTCATAGCTGTCAGCTTAGCAACCAGATCCATCTTCTATGAGCTGTGTATTTATGATAGGTTCCTTCTCACTCCATTCTGAGTTGATGCTAATTGGAATTCTGCATCTAAGTAAGAACGACCTTCTCTTGCAATGCATAGCTCTGTAGCTGGTATTTTTCCTCTAGACTACCATTGTCTGACTCACTTTTCTCTTCAACAGCCCTTTTCAAAATAAGTGGAAAGGACAGTCACTAAAAGGTCCAACTCATAATAAGTAGCCTCTTCATTATTTTCATTGGTACTAGCAAACTGAAGAACATATAGAGAGACTGCCTCAAAGACAATAACAATCTAAAAAGAGTGAAAGAGAAATGCAGTTATGGCATTCAGTGCATCAGCTGACCTGACAATAGATTTGTCCCAAAGCAACATGGCATATTTTTTGTATACCTGAACTCTTAGAGAAAAATTTAACAGCACCGCTTTATGCAGTGGGCAAAAGTCAGAAAACTCCAAGGAGCAACACATTTCAGCAGCTTGGAAGAAGTTACAATAAAGAGTCAATGCAGCAGGGACATTACTTAAAAGATAAAAAAAAAAAAACCTGAAAGGAAAAGAATATGCAGAAAGAGATGTTGAGGTTAAAGCTGGTCATTCTGCTGCTTGGCAGAAATTTCTACTTTTTCATTAACTACCTTTCTTTTTCAAAATTGTCTGCTTTGGGGAAAAAGTGGAGCTTTCTGTGGAACAGATGCTGAAGTACTGCTGTTTAGACCATTTTCTGATATTCAGCTTTCTACTAAAATTAAAATTTGTGAGGAATGGAAAACAGTATGTTGTTGCTGTTGTCGACAATTTTAGTTGGAAATCTCTCTTTCCTTGCGTTTAGTGGGAAGAATGAAAAGTCTGATATAGAAGAAAAGGGAAACACAAACAAAGAGAATGAAAAAATTAGACAAGTCAAAGTTGATTAGCTTATTTTCTATTCTTTGGTACTTTCTCTTCCTAACTTCTTGGGCTTTTTCTTTCTTTTTCTTTAACTTGTCAAGGCTTTTCTTTTAGGCTATCTTCTTGTGTAAGGATTGCTACTAAGTTTTTGCATGGGCTACCATATTGTGAGTCTGACTGGCAGAGGGTTAAGAACAACAGCTTGTGCTAGTCATTGAGGTCAGAAAGCCAGAAGGGAAGGTCTTCTTGTCCACCCTTTACATGTAGTAAATAGCAGAGGAACCCAAGCAGGAAAGCTAAATATTTGATATAAAACTTAGTGGTGCTCCTATTCCAGAACAGACAACTAGCTGAAAGTCATCGCAGCTAGAGCTCCGCCAGCTTGGCCACAGTCTAGTAATAGTTCAGCCCCTGAACACTGCTGTGTATTAAGTTGGTACTTTTGCTGTACACTGTATCAAGCTCCAGCTCCAGGCCATCGGCCCTGAAGCAAGCCTACACATCTGAAAGATGAGCTTGAGCAGTCCTCCTCAGCTTAATCTGAGTTTAAACTTAAAAGCATTTATTAGAGCAGTGTTTGCAAGGCCCTGATGTCCATTTGCATGTACTTACAGGGTAGGCAGCATGCTAAAACGAAAATAGCATTGTTTCTAGTAAAAAAAAAAAAAAAGAAAAAGAAAAAGAAAAAAAAACCACAGGGACTAACAGGTTAGGGACCGATTTGAAATGACAGTGCCTGCTATGGACAGAGTCTGACAATGCTAGGGTGACATTTCAAATATTTTCTTACATAGCTTATTTGCAAGGAATGAACATAATGGTTCTCCAAGAGATGAAGAACTCTACCTGCTCTAGAGATGTAGCTAATAGCAACCTCCATAAGATTACACTGCTAATCCACAGGTGTTGAAGAGGCATAAATAGATAACGCTGAGTAATTCAGCTCCAAATAGATACCTTGATCTGCATAACAGCTTGCATTTATGTGCCAAACATGGATCCTTTCCAGTTTTACAATTCTTTTGTAAAAAAGCGGTGTTCCCATCCTTTATTTTATAATGGGAGTCTTTAAACTTGTCTTCGTTATATGATAAACAAGACAGCTCCTTTATTTGGAGTGGGGTGTGAAAGCAGCGGGGCTGGAGAAGAGCGGACATTTTTTCTTTGCCAAAATTGCCAAACTATTTTTTGTTATTTTACTATTTATCTGAATGACTTCTCAAGGGAAATGAAACCAAATTAATGAAAACACTTGTTCTACATTCCTGTATCCACAATCTAATGACCAATCAAGTCCATATTCACATTAAAGACAGTCTATGCCACTGCAGACCCTGGCAACAGTCTTGTAACATTTACTAAATCAGATCATGCTTCATTAGCAGTCCCAGTACTGTTAAGAACGCCAGGCTAACATCTGTCTCACTTTACTCTCCACGAGATGTCATTGAACTTGGTGGGGTATACCTGGAATGGAAATCAAGGCAGAATATGGCTCATCATCAAACAGTTCCAAAGGAACAGGGACCTTTGATAGGCAAAATCTGCAATTCATTGATACAATAAAAGTTCTTTGCTTTTATTGTTATTGAATAACTCCAACAGAAAAATGACCCTTCATTGTATTCTCTACTAATCTCCTGGTGCTCTAATTCAGGAAGAGTGTTCAGTCACATACTCATTGTTTCATGAAAACCCATTAAGGACATTTGATGAAGCCTCTTAAGTCTGTACTATTTGCCCCTTTTTGTCTCTTCCTTTTACCTCTTATTTCTTTGCTAGCTGAACACGCCAGTCAAGATATTCCCCTCACTTTCTGAAACAGCCTGTACTGCCTTGCTTGCCCCACTTTCATTTATTTCTTTACGGACAGAAGTTTGTTTTTCTGACAGCATTTCCTGCATTAAAGAACCACAAACCAAGGCAGAAAAGGTATTCAAAACATCTCTATGCTAACAGGAGTTGGTGACTGAAGTCAGCTGCACTGTGGGCTTTGCTGTGCCACCAGCTACATCCAGCAACTTCCAGCAACAATTCAGACTCATAATCTTAGCTCTTGTAGCTTCTTCCATTTCAGAAAAGCCATTTCACCTTTGTTCATGGTTTTGCCCCAGCTGCAAGGATAAGGAGTGACTAGAAATGGGAAATTACAGAATCCTACTTGGTGGTCCAGGGGGAAGATACTTTGATCTTTTGTGTCTAGATCTTCGGCATCTAGCATACTTATGTCTCAGATGACACCTGCCAATTACTCTTTATCAAACAGACATGTGTTATAATGATCAGTCTGAAATCACAGAACACCTCTCAGCAAGGCCATATTAATTGTATGCCTATCTTTTAATTCTTTATCAATTAAATCCTATGACAACTTCTCCATTATTTTGCCTGGGATTAATATCAAGTTAATTAGATTATATTTACCTGGGTAGTTTCATTTGTCTTGGAATTTTTGCACAATATTAACTTAGGCCTTTGAGAATTTCCTCACTACTTCATGATTTATTAAAAATTTACTTTCAAAAGCTAAAAATATCCCAACTCAACTCTTTCATCACTCTTGGAGAGAAAGGGGGTGCTTGTAATTTAAAAAGGCTTAACTCTAGTAAAAAGTAATCTAATATCTTTCTTAATTATTTTACCTGAAATCAAGAACATAAAAAATTGTTGAACAATCCATCTTGTAATAAGAATAGAGCTTTGATAGTTTTTGTGATATTATTAATATGGTTTGAAAAAAAAGTTTCCTATAGCCTTAACAGTCTTTTTATTTTTTATGTCTTTAGTATCCTTTATCAATATTGTACACTTCATAAGCTTTTATGTCTATGGATTTTTTATTACTTTTCCCTTTTTCCCAATATATTGCATATGTCTTTTTAATTTGTTATTCTTGCCTCCATTCTTCCTCTAGAAGAAAATGAGTTTTTAACCAATATTATTCAGTTCCTTTGCTGTGAATTAGTGGCTTTTTGATCATTTAAGGTATGCAAATAGAGAAATGTACATGAGAAAGCAACAATTGCAACAAATTACAATTGTGGTTTTCCCATGTACATTTCTCTATTTTACATGGAGTTCTCCTAGAACTTTCCTCACTTTGGAAAAATAGCACTTTTAAGTACAACATATATATGTTATTCTTAGTTACTGCAAGTGTCAGGTAAAGATATCTGTCTTTAGACAACCTACATTTTCTGGTTTTGACAAGCAGAAACTATTTTCCTTGCCACGTAGACCAAGGATTAAGGAGGATATTGAGCTTGCATTTTAAAACCTTAGCTTGCATTTCTAAAGATCTCACCTCTAAAGTATACCAGTTTGGTTCCATAATTTATACCATTTATAAATTAGCTCATTGATACACACCCAGTCAACCTTTGCTGCCTAGGAGATGCCAAGCATTCCAAATTAAGTAGCCATGGCTTCAGTATATAGCATGCCACCTCTGTTCTTACAGACCATGCCTTGGATTGGCAAAGCACAGAAAATCCTTTATACTAAGGATTTTAACATTTCAAACATACAAAGCTTTCCACCCACTGTCAGTATTCCAATTATATCAGTTTTATTCTTATCAGTGATTATTGTCAATTCCTCCTGCTTTCCCAAATTCCTCATATTTGTCCAATAAACATCTGGAAAACAAATGTTCCTCATAGCCTGTATCACTGATTCGTTGTGTCTGCAGCACACTAAGTCCCTGAATCAGGGAGAACTTAGTTTATACAATGCCGTGAGAAAGTGGGGCTCAATGGAACCAAGAAGCTGACTTGTAGATCAGGAAAAGCAGTCAAATCCCATGCTGGCTCTTAATCTTTTGCTCATCGGCAAAAAAAAAAACTCTACTTCCCCTTGAATTGGTCTAGAGCTATATTACACCCAAGTGTAGAGAATTGATTTTAGCAAATCCAAACAGCCTCTCAGTAATCTAGCTGAGTGGGAAATATTGCTGAAGAAAAATCTTATGTTTCTTTCTCTGTGTACATGCTAGCCTGTAATAGGAATAGAGTAGAAAAATATTATTTGGGGAATTAAAATCAGCAGTTTTTATATTTGGATGTGGAACCATTGGATGTTCCACCTTGCTTGGCACTTCAAGTGCAAGGTCATGTGGCAAATCATTACGGTAGGGATGCTTGTCCCTGTTGGAAGGAGTCCATTAAGAACTGACTTGAGAAAGATCGGGGTAAATTTTCTCCCCTCCCCTCTCCTCCCATCTCCTTCCCTTCCCTTCCCATTCCTTCCCTTACTTTCCATTTTGTTTTTTCTTTCTTGAAAATAGCTCCATTATTCAAAATCCATTTATACAAAATCATATCTTCATTTTCCTTGCTGATGCAGCCATCATAAGGGAAAAAAGCCCAATATTATTCAAGTGGGAATCTTTTTTTTAAGCACTAATGTTAAAGCACAGGCCCTCAAGTCTCTGTGCACCTGCTATTTCTTTGTACTTGTACTGTAGAATCAGGGAGCTGTGGTGTAGGAGACCTCTGACAGTTATCTAGTCAACTCTCTCTTGAAGCTGGACTAGCTTTGGCATGACATCAGGCCAGCTGCTGTGTTTATATGCAGATGTGTGTCTCTGTATTATATATATACACATATGTACCAAATTACAACCTTTATTAGCCCTCACTATTTTTAGTAGTTTTTAAAAGATTACACAGGTGCTCTGTCTTAGAAATAGAGCTTTCAACATCAACTGTTTTCACTAAGCTAAGTGTTTTATCTGAAAGGTTATATTACTTGCCCCAGGGAAGAAAGAAACTTAAATACATTGTATAGCAGGTAGAGTGCTTTGGGCTCTGCATTGTGTCATTAAGACCCACTATGAGAAAGCAGCAAGACTTATGTTAATCTTTCTGATCTGCTCAATTAACATGGTCCCTATAGTGCCCTCCTGGGTATCTAATCTCCTAATAGTTTCTTGTTCTATGTATTTTTTTCTTTATGATAATGTTCTTTACCAGATAATTGTCAAGAGTGAAAAATATTAAATAAGTAGACATCTGGCAGTTAGTCACATAGTCACATGACTAACATGGAACTCAAACCACGGACTATAAATCTTTTGTGAAAAGAAAAGAAATTCATTAGATATAGGCTCTAAAAATAAAAAAAAAATAGAAAAAGTGCACATGGAAGGAGGCTAATTATAAACAGAATTCAAAAGCAATGACATTCATAGCAACCTGTCTACTCCTGGCAAACACTTTCTGGCAAACACTTTGAAAATCTCTCTTCAAGCCTAGCAGCATAAGCAAGTGGAGAAGAGGGACTGGCCTCCCATGACCTTTGCATCCAAGGAGTAGTGATGCTATCTCTATGCTCTCTGTTCCTTATTCATTAGAGTATGCACTACCTCCACAGTGTCCTCAGCATGGGGTCCTTAATCTTCCTCTCTGGCTGTGAGGTGGCAGGTTACTCTCTTCCCATAAGTCATATTGCATCTTCTTTTGCCATTCCCATCCCTCTACCTGAATTCAACACTACGGGAGGGTTTTGGGGAGGGAAAGCGGAAGGAAAATCTGCATTTCACATGCTGAATATTTTAATCATGTGAATCATTTAATATTTTATCAAGATCCATCTTTAGAGCAGTTCAGCACTTAAAGCTCACTGGGTGGCTGCCTTGAAACAGAACAGAAAAGGCTCTGACAGCAAAAGACTACTGCAGAGTTTTTTCTCACCACTTTCCTCTGCCAAACAGATGTATACCTGTTTCTGAGCTAGGAAGCCTACTTTGTCTTTTATATTACCTTTCCTGACTATATGTTACAGTAACATGCCAAACGTGCACAAAAAGGAAATATTATTGGAGGAGAAACATCTTTCTGTCATTGAAGAAGCAAACTCACAATGAAGAAGCATACTCACAATGAAATCATGGGCTCATTTGCATTGCTGTAGTTTAAATGTAGATGGCCTAAAATAAGTCATTGTCAGATGCTTATAAATATTGATGAGTGCTCCAGGACTTGGCTTTGTAACGATTTGTTTCTTTTCTTTCATAGCCTGAAAGCTGTGCTTTACAGTAGCGGAGATATCGCTGGAAATTCTGGGAGTGAAATGCATACCTTTGCTCGGCAGGTGACAGCAAAAAGAAAAGAAAAAAAGAAAGTTAGGGAAGAAAATTTCAAGATGAATAATGAATCAAAGCAGGCTGGCGCCTGCTGAATCTTAACTGGAAACCTGACATAATGGCATCTTCACACCCTGCTCTTGCAGGGATTTAATGCAGCAGCTGTGTTTTTGCTGCACCCACTCCTCAGTGCTCATAACCCAAGCAGTGGAGCCTCTTGCCCACACCTGTTGTGTAGCAGCCATCTGGGACAACAGGGCTGCTTTTCTCATCCAGATGAAGCGATGGAGATGATACCAAAAAAACTAAGGGGAAAAGGTGAAACTATGACCATCCTTCTCTTTCTAGAGGCTGTTGGCAGGTCTCGTGAGTGATGGTCACTTTGTCTAATGCCAGCTTGGTGAATAGGTTTTGCCACTTCTTTCTACTCTTTTTTTCCTGTCTAGAATTTCAGTAATTCTATTCTAGATGTCTCAGTGAAGTGCCTGAAGTGACACATAAGGAGGCTAGAACAGTGAACTGTATCCATCACCTGCCGCAGGAAGTTGTCGTCAGTATTCATGATGGTAAAGGTTAGTTTGTCCCAAAGGACAACACCAAAACTAGGAGTCAGGTGAGTTTATCCCAGATTGTGCTGTCACAAGGCCAACACAACAACTCATACTAAAATGAAGTGAATCCTCATTGTTTCAAATTATTTTGCGTTTCAGAGAAAAACTACTCTGTAATTGCTATAGTTTATTATTTCAATGTCACTGTAAAATCATGATGTCTTTATTGCAAATTGATCTTTAAAACATGAACCATTAGGATGGTGACTGAAATCATTAGTATCAAATTATTCTGCTTTTGCCCTGTCACATTGATACTTCAGAGCAAAATTATCTTGTGGGAGTTTATAAGATTTTAGAAAGATAACTTGTCTTTTCAAGTTCTTTTGTTCGAGAAAAGGAAGAGAAGCCCCCAGACATTTTCTTAATGAATAAAGACCAAGATTTTCTGCCTGTAATTTGGAGGCTCTCCTTTAAAATTTAAATTCTAAATCCATTAACAATCAACATGATGAAAATGAGCCTCCAGTTGGTTGAAAGCTGTGCATGGCAGACTTGGCCTCACCACAGCCTCCCTTTTGGGCTGCAAGCTCTAAGAAATACTGTTCTATCCTTCCCCCTTGTCGATACGAGAAGGGAAGAGGCCTCACTGTACCCAGTGTAAATGCAGGGCCTATATATCACAAAATCACAGAATGGTTAAGGTTGGAAGGGACTTCTAGAGATCGTCTAGTCTAACCCCCCTGCTCACATCCAGTTAGATTTTGAAGATCACAGGAGAAGGAGATTCTACAACTTATCTGGGCAGCCTGTTCCAGGACTCTGTCACCTTCTCTGCTTTTTATTTTTGCAACACTTATCATAATTGAGCTCCATCATCCATGACATAGTTCTCTTTGGGCTGCTGTGCTAGACACAAATAGCGAACAAGAATGTCTTGTACAGTGAAGGGTCTGGTTCTCCAGAAGCTTTTAATTTATCTGTCTTACTGATAATATTTCCAAACACGTTTATGAAGGGACAGTTTGTTCTTCCCTTACTTTCTTTTTGAGGCTGGCCTGTAGCTCAAAACCACATTTCCTCTTCTGGCAAAAAGTCCAGGGGTCATTTCAGCAGACATAGTAAGTGCATGCTGCTGTATGAGACACATCATAAGCAGCCTTCTTTCACCAGCAAACAATGCTGCTACTTCCTCCATCCACCATGGCAATTTCCTGATTGTCCTTAGCTTTTTAGTCCCAGACCTTCCCTCCCTTTATGCACACACTTTGCAACTCTACCTGGTTTTGGCCTGGTTTTGACCCCAACTACAAGTGCAGGGAGTGAAGCTTCCTGTTCTTCCTCCATGTGTGTGGTATGGTACAACTACATTATTTTAGCCCTGTTTTTTCATAAGAATGATACTGCCAGCAGATGTGTCTGTTTCCTTCCTCATTTCCTTTTTCTTCCCTGCTGGTTCCCCTTAATAACTTTTGATTTAGCTAGGTTGTTTCCAAACAAATTTGACAGAATGGAGGTATCTTCAACTATGCAACTATAGATATAAATTAAATGTGCCTGCAGCAGTTCTTGTCTATGTTATTAAATTCATTTCCCCTCCAGGTTAAAGATCATAATTTGCACTGTGCATACTCTTCCAGCCCCATACTAACTCTCAGATCATGCCAAGTAATTGCTAGGAGAGTACTGTTTGGTGCAGGCCAAAATGGGGCAAGGGACCACTATAATAATAAATACAGCTATATAGATGACAGCATGCCCATGCCCAAAATGTTCCCTGGAAATGCTTAGTTTTCTAGTATACAAGCAGCCAAATGGAAATGCCTGAAAATCTAATGAAAATGGGCACACAGGACTCTTTCAAGATCTTCAAACTACAGCAACCTGCTAAAGACTGAGCTGGGAGTCAAGAAAAAAAAAGAACATGATGGAAAAAGAAAAATGGTCCCACTTTTATTTCTTCCTCAGCTTACCACAAGTGTACCTCTGGCTTTGCTATCAAATTTCCAAAGGCCACGTGGACATTTTAAGCTTTTCAGAATTTTAAGAGACTATTGTGGATTGTGTTCTGTCTCGACATTGTTGCCATATAGTTTACAAATTCCTAGCCTCTTGTCTCTGGGAAGACTAAAATATGAACTCCAAATAAGATGTCTTGTCTTCATACAATTATCAACTTCTTGACCTTGGCATCTTGTGGAAAGAATGGGATACCAGCTTAAGGTTTGTTATCTCTTCAAAATTTACGACCTCATGGATTAGCCCAAGAGCCCAGCCTCAGCGGAGCCTGACAAGCGGTGCTGGCAGTTGAGTGGGGGGGGAAGAAGAGCACCAAAGCAAAAAATTTCAAGAAAGTGGGCAGATTCTTCAAGAACTGGGACAATAAAAGGACTACATTTTACCCCCCCAAGGGGGAAGATGCACGAAAAGAGAGAAGCTTCTTTTCCTCCTTCTCAACTCTCCTCCAAGAAAATCATCACCTGCACCGAGGCATAGACAACAAAACGCAACTCAACTGGTCATGGTGGTAACTAATCTCGCTGCATCTCTCCTGCTTGCTTGCTTATCTTTCTTCCTCTTCTTTTTGTTTTCCTTTTCTTCTCCTTCTTCTCTCTGTCCTATCACTATTATGAAAATAGAGCTTATAAGGTTGTATGACATTTGACCTCGTTTGTGTCTTAATCTCGCTCTTGGGATCATATTGAAACCTTCCCTGACAGTGGATCGGGACAAGAATGTGATTCTTATATAATTTCAAGGAAATCTTTTTTCTTTTTTTTAAACTGTACCATAGGCTTCTGATACACAATAATACTGGTTAATATGTCTATATGTCAATTGAAGCCCAGGGCAGGAAAGGCCAGTGCTATAGCTGTGATGCAGCTATGGAGTATGACAATTATATAGTTTTATGGTAAGCTAGTTCATTAATATTTAAATCAGTTCCTAAAAATTTTCCTTGAAATTTGCAGCAACTTAAGCCTTAAATCCAGAGGTAGTAATGTTGAGGGTTTTATGTATGATTTTAGATTTAATTTTTAGTCTGATAGACTGTGATTATATGGCCATGGAATTTCGGAGAGTGACTTCTTTAAAATGCACAGATTTGTGTTTTGCCTTTAATGAGTAAAAGAAAAAAGGAAAAAAGAAAGCAGACATTACCCCGTGTCCATATGGAAATGACAGGAAATTGTGAAGTTCTTATACATAAACCCTTACACATTCCAGTTAGGCAGCTTATAGATGAAAACCATGGCAGAAGCTATATCTTTTAAGCTGTGTATGTGACATAAAATATAAATCAAAAGGAGCTGGACAATCCTGTGAATCGAATTATAGGCTTCAGTTTCTGAATGCCTCTGTAATTCCCATGTTGGTGCAAAATATAACTGAGATGAGTGTGCTGGCCTCCATCCAGCTTCTGTTTATGTCTTAATGGATTCAGTTATCACAATAATTTATGTTTGAAGGCACCTGCTCAGCCAGTGATTGCTAGTAAAATGTAGCAATGGTAGTAGCCAGCAGTGAAAGAAATGCATCGGCTGCATATTGACTGCTTATGGTGAATGGACATAAATGATGCCACTTGCCTATCATCTCAGTTGTATGCTTATGCCCATAATTTTCTTTGTTAAATTCCACCTTACAAAGCGTAAGAAAAGTTGCAATAAGATACCAAAATGACAAAACTGACCATAAGCTAAATTTCTGTGTCTTTTCCGTGACTTCCATGTTTAGGGCTATGTCTTCATTCCACTCATTTGTTTCTGTTAGTTAATATCATCCCATGAACTGTGTAAGTCCTACGAGTTCTGTGATTTTGAGGGCTTCTTTTTCAGCTGTGGTTTCTATGGCTGAAAAATCTTGTTCCAGATATTTCAGTCATGAGTGAAACTGAAAATTCTTCAGATTGACAAGTAAACAAATGGACACTTCAACAATATTGCGTTGCTCACCTGCTTGATTCTGTATTTTAGTTAGTTTGAGGAAAGGCTATTTCTTCAGGTGTAAGATCCCAGGGGAAATAAAAAAAAGAAATAAACTAATGTAAGGAAATGCTTGTGCAATTAGTCACAGAAGGGTGATTTCACTCAATCCTGTTCTGCTGACAAATATTGTTAATGTAATAGAAGATCTATATTCTATAGAAGAATCACTCCTTTCTATGTCCCTTTGATATCCCTGACATGGGAACCATTTAAGACGATGAAGTAAAATACCACTACATTGATAATTGCATATCTTCTGCATTATATAAAAGATGAAAAACAAATTGAAAATTAGTTATTTAAAAAAATAGATTGGAAAATGCTGTGGAAAAGGCTAAATCAAGTTCTACGTAATTCCATTTAGCAAGCACTGCCTTAGAGAATCTAGAGATAGAAAAAACTACTCCTGAAGAATTTTATTAAAGTAAATGACCAGTATGAAGGGTGTGACTGCAATTTCTCTTTAACAATAAAATTTTGATTATGAATTGAATGTCACCAGTTCAATGCAGTGTTTTTCACTTATCACTAAATTCATTGCTTTTGCCAGGAACATATTTCTGCTCATCAAAACATTAGACAACACTCCTTTTTGTACTGTACAAAGTGGGACACTGAGCAGCCTAGGGATTTACCCTTCCTCATCCATATTTTTCTTTTACAAAATTTATTGTAAAAATCACAGTATAAAAACTCAGAAAGGTGTGTGAATAGATGAAGTCAAATCAAAAGCTTACAGATAAATCCTTTTGATGCAATTTAAAATCAAGGGTATATATCTCACAGGGATTTATGACTCAAATGCTGCCAACCAAACCTATGAATACAAATCTTTGAAACAAAAGCAGATCCCAATGTGATTATGAGCTTGCGTCTTTCAGCTACTATTTTGTTTATCTAAAATACAATATATTTCCTTTTATGATTCTAGCTCAGACCTCAATGTGATCAAGTGGAATCTTGCCACTGATTTCAGCAGGCTTTGTACCTGTTCCGATCACATTGCAACAAGTCAAACGAATAAGCAAAAAAAAATCCAATTAGTGGGTTGTGCTGGCTTCAGAAAGCTCAGAAGGTCTTCACTTCTATACTCACAATTCTACCTTTACTCCCAAATGGTCTTCTGAGAATATTCTCCCTTTTCTCAGCATTTATCCATTCAGTGACTGTTGGACTGATGAAACCAGCTGGTGCTTGAAGTCCTGTCAATTCTAACTCAGACATATAAAATGTCTCATTTTTATTCAGCTCTTCTTTTTTAGGGGTGCCAGAGGAATAAAATACCAAAACCTGCAAATTGCCAAAACATGAATATTTCTAATACCATATTTTTGAAGTTCTAGTTTGCTTTATGCAAACTAGAAGAAGGACAGAGAAGAGAGCTATTTCCCTGATCTTGACCATAGTTCGATTAGGTCTGTCATTTCAAAACCACATTTGCTGTTTTTTCTAAATAGGGGCAGTTGGGTTCTTTCAGAGTTAATATTTCTCCTGTTCAGAAGTGTGTAATGTTGTTTGAAAGATGCTTCCTTTGCACCCAAGACCAGGGGGAGCCAACTAAATACTTCAGGAGGAAAACTTTTACAGATCTCCAAAGAAGGAGACTCCACAACCTCTCTGGGCAGCCTGTTCCAGTGCTCTGTCACCCTCACAGTGAAGAAATGCTTCCTTAAGTTCCTGTGGAACTTCCAATGCTTCAGTTTGAAGCCATTTCCTCTAGTCCTATCACTGTCCCCCACCGAAAAGGGGCCAACCCCATCTTCCTCACTTAACCTTAAAAGGATTAGTGTCATTATCTACCTAAATGATCTTGCTACTGTCTCTTTCTCTCAGTGACTACATCCTTTTATATTTTATATTGCTGGTGTCCCAGGTGTAGAAATTTGTTCTCTTGATAGTGTATTCTGTGTCTGTTTGCTCTTAGGGTATAATATCAGTAATGACTCCCTTCCAATGTAATTATATTTTAATTACACATTTAAAGACAAATACTATCCTGATCTATCCCAATTTACACTCTTTGAAACCTTATTAATTTTCATTACATAGAAGTCAGCACAAAATTTCTAGCTGCTGAATTTTACATTTAATAAAAAACCCATTTAAATGTGTATTTAATTTTCACAATGCTCTCTCATTTAGTCTTTCAGGGCAATAATATGACCATTTAAAACATAAAGTCCTTTCAAACAGATGGTATTAGGACAGAGCCTACCTTTAAAAGCTTCCCGTTTGCCACAGTCAATGGAGGGTTGCTTGCCACAGGCCCTAACAGAATGACTCATTTTCATTAAGGATAGTGGTGCTTCATTAGGGATGGCAGATTCTGCCGTAAAGTATTTTTGCTCAATACCACAGAATCACTGAATCACAGAATCTTCAAGGTTGGAAGGGACCTCTAGAGATCATCTGGTCCAACCTTCCTGCTCCAACAGGCACAGGCACACCTAGAGCATGTGGCACAGGGTGGCATCCAGGCAGGTTTTGAAGACCTCCAGAGAAGGAGACTCCACAA
>JAUBOD010000226.1:128614-144242 GCA_032353885.1 Nothura maculosa | reverse complement strand
TGAGGCTGACTGGCCTGTAATTGCCCGGTTCCTCCCTCTTGCCCTTTTTGAACACTGGAGTGACGTTGGCTCTCTTCTAGTCCTCGGGCACCTCCCCTGCTCTCCAGGACCTCTCGAAGATGATGGAGAGATACAATTGACTTCACCATTAAATCCCAGATGAGATTATTACAAAGAGATACAGCCAAGAGGGTCTTAAACAGGCAAGTACATCCTCTGCTTGAGAACACCTCCATGAAATTTTGCAATACTAGTAACACTACAGCCTTGAAAAAAATCAATACTCTTTCCCATAAGGTGTAGTCAGCTTCAGTTCAATTAATAGAGAATGGTGTTTATGCTGTGGATGCTACCAGCATGACATAAGCCAAAACAGAAGTTCTACCAACTCTCAATAATAAAGTTGCTGATGGTTGGAGGGCTGTAGTTCAAAACTGAAGAGGGCATCCCAGAGGCTCTCCTGAACAACTGACTATGAATAATTAAATAGATACATTTTGTTAATGCTTATTTAATGTAACTCTTGTTTTTAGTCTGAGTAAGGAAGATGTAAGGAAAGGTAACCCTAAGATACTTTAGCTCAGAGTAGCTAGGTAGCCGAAGCTGATTCTTCAGTATTACAGTCCATGTTATACATGTTTCAGTTAACACTGATTTAAGCTGGTCTCTGTCAGGTTAAAGCCAGAGAGTTACATGCAGCTCCAGTACTCTATAAATAGATTTTTCAAGGTAAAGCTTGCTTAATTTTTACATGCACAAGGTGCTTTTTGGTTCTTGCTCAGTGTATGTCACATAAAAAAGCAGGCAGTCCCCGTGGTCAGGAAGAATGTGAGGCATTAAGGATTTTTTTGTGTACTGTGCTGAACTTACTTGTTTTCTTTGATGAGTTTAGCAGACTGCTAAATTTTTAAGGTGGTATTTTCAACTAAATAAAAACACACAGTGTATAGCTAGCTTTTCTGCAGTTTATCCATGCAGCCTGCTACGCTTACAGGCACAAGACATCACTATTTTATGTGCCTCTGAGAATTAGCAAGGAAATACGTATTTTACCTTCTGCGAGAGAGCGACCCAAGTATTTCAAGGTATTATGCTGTTCAGTAGAAGTTTAAAGCACTCTATTCTTCATTTGCTTAAATAAAAAGAAGTTTAGCTTAATGATGTATTTCTGCTTAACGGAAAATGTGCACACACGACACAGACACACATGCAAATAGAAAGTTAATTGGATAGGTATTTTCCAATACAGGTAAGTCACCTGAGCTTGGCCAAGAGATTTTGCAGTCATCAAGTCATTCAGGTGCTTTGGAAAACACATTCTTATAGGTGTAGTTCCCAGGCAGCTGGAACTATGGTTGACACACTGTGCTTCAGTTGAAGTCTGTGAAAAGAAAGATCTGCAACCATTTTCCTAATTTGCTCCTATTTCTTATCTCATTTCAACAATAAATAAAAGCATAACAAAATAAAAATTGCTAATAACAATGCTTAAAAGTAGATGTTTAAGGAGCAGCATGAAACCAGACAGGCAGAAGTAGCATTTCCCCTCTCCTTTGCACACTCTCTTACCCTGTAGCCATTTGGATGCTTCCTGGGACAGACTTCTTTTGCGAGTATTTAGCAATCCTTAGTGGATTTCTCTTCTATGAGCTTCTCCAGTCTTCTCTCAAGGCAGCACTAGTAATCAATGTTTTCTAAGTAAGTAGCCAGTCACATTAAAGAAGAAAGGAATTAATATTCATTTCGATCTTAGTCTCACTAATTCTCTGCTGTTCCCTTATGTGTCTTTGTATTAACAACTACAAATGAGGGAAAAGGAAGTGATCTGCTCACTGAGCTGAGCTCAGCACATGCTGGGAAATCCATAGGAATTGCCAAATAATATTTGATTTTTTGTCTCCAAAGGACATAGAGTGCAGCTGACACTCTACTTCTTTTAATTACACTTTTTTTCTTCCTATACAACAGATCTAGAAAATTGTATTAGTGTTAACACTAACACAACAACTCAAAAAAAGAAGCTATAAAAGAAACTGAAAAGCCAACACAATAGGAAAAGTATGTTACTGAGGCTTTACTTCATGTATATACACGTAGAGCAGTGTTTAGTAATATACTGATATTACAGATGTGCTTTATTCCTTCTAAGACTTAATTCCCATTTCTACTTCCGCAAAATGAAACTGTTAATGGAAGAAGAGTAGTATAAGAGAATGAGGAATCCTGATGTTAAGGCGATCAATATTATTGATATTAATCCTTTTGTATTTAAATTTAACTGAATTATTTAAATATATTTCATAAAATAATGAACCCAAATTGGATTCAGTTGAACCAGTGAATGAAAGAATGAACTACTATCTTAATTTCCCTCGGGAAAGAAAGGTCTTTGCGTTACTTGTACATCAAGCTCAAGCTATGTGAAGAACTCTTGCATTACGTAGCAATGAAAATATTGTGGAGTAATGGGAAATTATTGTTAAAACTCTGATTTGTGTAGTGAAGGATAAAATTCCTTCATAATACAGGCAGGTGGCAGCATCCTGAGAATAACCTCCCAGCAGATATTGGGCTTCTTTGCACATATTCTCCAGAAGAAGTCAGCACATTGTGGCTGTAAGTATATATTTTTAAGCAGAAATATGTAGCTTTGTAGGTTCACTTTTTTTTTTTCAAGTTAGAATTAAACCTCATAATCTTGTTGTCCATATAGATTTGTTGCAGACTTCTGTGCTCTTTCCCCAAGATCATAATTCCTTGCCAAATACCAGAATGTCTTCTTAAAAAAACCAAATGTTAGAAAATTGTTTCCAGTCTCTGTAGTCTCGTGGTTTTCATCATGCCGTTCCTTGGTCCTTGGATATGTGTGGATTTCCTCTAATGTAGTCACAAATTTGTGAACTACCTAATGTGGTCACAAAATGTGATTGAGAAAATAAAGTTTCAGTCTCTACATAGCAATAAACATGTATGACATATTCTTGACAGCCTGCATTTCCACTGAAAGAAGTTTAAGGATCTATAAATAAATCACTTTTACCTAATCTCTATGTGTACTGGCACTAGAGCCTTCAGAGAAAGATGTAAGCAGTCCCTATTACAAAGTAATGGATCAGAAGGGGATACCCTTATCACTACCTTTTACAGAGCTTGTCTATGCTCAGAAACACTAGTTTATTTCACTTATTTCTAAAAATATTTTTTTCCATCCTGTAGCTCAAGGTGCTGTCATGAGAAAAAAACATAAAGAGGCAAAATTAGCAAAATCACTATTTGTCAAAGGAAAACTAAATTTGCTCAGCTCAACTCCTGCCATCCCTCCCTTATCTGTAAAGGCAAAGTTGGGATGTGCTGTTGTAGAACCTGCAAACATGAGCTATAGGTGGAGAAGAGGCTGAGCTGAGCTGAGGTGGAGAAGAGGCTGAGGTGGAGAAGAGGCTTCACAGCTTCACATCCACCTTTCTGAGACTGGTTCCAGGTACAGTCTCTGGTGCCCTGAACAATTTTTCCATTAATTCTTTAACTGGTAACTTCTGGTTTCAAGTCTTGTGATATAGTAGTTTCACTGTTGAGTATCTTTTGGATATCATCATCCTCATGTCCTTAGTTCTGCTAATATTAATAGACAGGGTGATGAGCAAGGCATATGAGCCTAGGCCTAATGATCAAAACAAAACAAATCAGAGAAAAATAGATTTTAAAGCAGAAAGTGCTTTCTCAGTGACTGCAATTGACAAGAGTTGTAAAATAAAATGGCTTCTTTTGGTGATTAGTTGCAGTCAGTCTTGGGAATACTTTAGGCTTGGTAATACTTCACAAAAATATTCTCTCCTTCAGGGAGGAATGAAATATTGGGGTTCAGAGTGGAAGAAGAAAAGTGTTATGAATTAAATATTTTCAATAATTTCCTTCACAACAGCTATTTACACTACATAATATTTCTCCCTCAAAGCAGAAATCCATCTTTAATAAATGGAAGAAAACTACATTTTCCAAGGAGAAACTGTATATACAAATGACATGTAAATCAAAAGTTCATCAAGTGATCATGCAAAGAAGCTTTCAGGATGTAATTAGGCTACAAACTAGTTTTCAAAAGAAGGAAGCAAAGCTTTCAGAGTCATGATTACTTTAAGCAATTCAAATTATCTACTCTTCCTGATACTGAGTCTTTCCACAGAGATTATAAAGAACTTAAATTTTCACATGTGTTGTTACAGAAATCCCTGAGGAAGGTTTCAATCATTTACAAGCACTGCCATGAAGAGGCATTGCCATGAAGAGGAAAGAAAAGTCAGTGGTTTTCCATGTTATCTTCCGGCATAACTAGAGTTAAATATTTTTTCAGTACTGCCTCTTCATTATAAATCTCTCTGTTCAGAAATCTACCACTGAGTCATGCAAAAAAAATCATCTGAAATTTGATCTACAAGAGTTCAGCCAAGAAATAGTATTTCTTGGCAGTTTATCCCTTATTTTTAGCATTGAAATTTGAAAAGAAGCTAAATGCTCTGTGATTCCCAAGCATGAATGTGCTCCTATTACTCAGCAATGACTTTAATTTTAAAATGAAATGACGAGGGCTCATAGTCTAGAGTGTTGGTTATGTTTAAAGCGTCAGGTCTTCAGCAGTGCATTAGACAGAGCATGGGCAGTGCTGCTGCAGTGCCATGGGCAAATGCATGAAAAACTCTTGAGCCATTTCTGTGTGTATAGTAGTCCAAATTCTAACTCTTATTTAGGTAAAACTTCCATTAGCACCTATAGGATTGTGTCATAGCAAGGTTCCCAGAAAAGGGCAAGGCATTGCTCACAGGAACTGGGACAGCAATTACTGTCCCCTGTTGTCACGTTTTTGTTTGACTAGTCAGGAACCTTTGACTGATAGTAGGATTTTCCTACAGATCAAAAACACTCCTCAGTTTAGTTGAAAGGGTTATAGATCAAATTAGTTCAGTCTCAATCAAAATCATTTCCAGTCACTGCTTTGTGCTTACATGTAAGAAGTTGTGCTAAGTTCTGTTTTGTGTGCCAAAGTTTGAGTGACTTGAAAAACAACCACCAAATCAGTCACAATAAAAGAAGATGCAGAGGAGGTATACTATGTTAAATAAAGAGGACAAGGAATGAGTCTTTGTGGAAGCTCTCTTGCAAGTGCCAATGCTCGGCATGCTATAGAAACTGCAGATAGAAATCTCAGCCCTATGGAACAGAGGTGGCAGTACCTTTTGTTTCAGCATAATCAGGTTTTTAGGTAAAGTCACCACTTTATTGTCTTCTATGTTATACAGTTTGTACATTTTTACACAGCTCCTGCAGATAACAGCAGCTAGCTCGAGCACCTGCATCATATCCTGAGGACAAGAGGAACAGGACAGCCAAGAAGTTGCTGAAAAGCATATTACCGTGATGAAGGGTGTGCATGTCTTTACTGCTGTGTCTAGCTGTTTTCTGTCATAGTTGTGCCTAGACATCTGCCTGAATACATAGTTAAAAGCAACAATAAACAGCAATCAACAGGAGGTCAGCAGGAAAGGGGACTCAGATAAGGACTTAAAGGGGCTTCCTTCCAAAGTAGCTGATATTTCTCTGGTGGAGGAAATTGCTCACCTTCTTCTTTGAGGCAGGCAAGCCAAGGGATCTCCTAAACCTAAAAGACTGGAAAAAAAAAATTGGAGTTGCCAAAATGCCTGAGGGAAGCAGGGAAAATTCAGGTGACATGGGAAGGGCTGCCAGCAGCTCAACGGTGAAAGAAACGTGGCAGCTGGATCAAAAGCATGAGACGTTGTCTAGGTGAATGGAAGCTGACTCTCCCAGGGAGCAAATTGACCTGGACAGCCTACTGTAGCCCAGCAACTGTGGATTTACCAGCCTTCTCATGTGAATACTACAACATGCACTCAGCTCTAGCGCTTCACTACTTGATCTGACACAAGCTGAGTTAAGCTTGCAAAAAACCCTCAGTGATGTCAAGGCAGATCTCCAGGAGCTGCAAATAGGATTAGGTGAGAGAATATCAAAGAATAGCAAAGTTGTCTATTACTTTTACCCTCTCTAAAAGCCCTGTGCCTCTTGGCAAAATTAATGCAGGATCTTTTAAAGAGGCTTTTTTCCCCCTGTATCAGTGGAAATATGCCTTTACACAGGCTTTCCAAGGAAAATTATTTTGCATTTGCCTTCCAGCTGGTCATGTTGCACAAGTAATGGAGAGCAGAGCAAGGGAATCACATTGCTAAAAGAAGAAAAGTGTTCAGTTACAGCATTCACAATCTCTTTAAGAAATAGGGCTAAAAAGCATAACTTTTTTTTTTAATATTTAGTATAAATCTCATTTGCATTTACTCCTGCACACTATATTTGGTAATTTTTTTTCCTGCAGCACAGCTCCTCTCTAACAACTGGAATTATTTAGAAAAAAAAACAAACCTCTTGGGAGATGGAACAGTTCTTATTTAGACTCACTCTTTGTTATGACACTAAGTTTAGTCTCAGCCATACTACATGCTGAAATGTTAGTTTTTTGCACGTGCTCAGGCATCAGTGGCTGAAATATCTTTAGTTTCACTGTATTTCATAGCATCACTGCTCCTTTTAATCCAAACGTTTGGCTATAGCATGGATGTGTGAAGGAGAGAGGAAGTGCTAGCAAAGAAGGCATTCATACACAGATGGAACCAAAAAAGCTAGGCAGTTATCAGCAGAGAGAAATGAAGGCAGGTTTTGAAGCAATGTTTGGGATGAAAGGCAGGAGGATCAGTCTAATTTCAATGATGTTCAATATTTTCTTGATAGTGGTCTAACAGATATTTCTGTCACATTATGATCCTTACCACACGTCCTCTTTCTGAGGTAAAATGACATACTCTCTGAGTATGTTGTCAAACTTTTCTAGTTTGGAGTCAAGTTATATTTTAAATAACACACATACACACACCATCCATAGGAGCTATGTGTATGGCATGGTGTAATTTTTCCATCATAGCAACATTTAAATCATAGATGTATTAAAAAAAAAGGCTTGCCACTTAAAAGTACAAGACCCTGAGCTGTGCTATCTGATCATCTTCTGTTCACCTGGAGTTTGAAAGGCTTTGAGTGTTGCAGACTTTGGAATCCGTCCCCTCAGAAATACTGACAACTCGCATCATTTTAGGGTTCAAACTATCAGCTTTCACCTTCCAAAGCTGCACAAGAAACATTGATTTGATAATACTGTCCACCACTTTGCAACTGCCAACTTCTACTGTGAACGTAATACGCTGTTGTGGTTTACTGCTGTAAAGAACTATCTCTTTCCCCTGAAATACCAAGAATAGCTTCCTTCTGCTATGATAGCTGTGTTATGTGGCACATCTTTGCAAAAGGTGAGCTGAGCCCACAGAATAGATTTGCATTCTTTCTAAGTGCAAAATAGTGGCAGTTCCCACTGACGGGAACTGTCAGTGCTTTCACTCCCATTAAGATTGATACAAATATTTATTTAGGAGAAAAACGACAAATCAATCTGCTTAAGAAATCCATTCACTGCAGATGAATGTAGGGGGTAGTGCAGTCACTTATTTGTATAAAGCAGTCCTCAAGTTAGTATGTAGCTCAACCTGTGTGGGGGCTCTCCCATGACACAGATCTTCATAAAGTTATGTACCATCATGCTCTGCCCCTCCTGGAGGTACAGGAGGGGAATGATGACCTATTGAAAGTAAAGCCATTCTGTCCTTTGGGAGAATTTTATGAGAATAAATTTGTTTGTACACACACAACACATAAACACACATGCATCCTTTAGGCTCTGCAGATCAACCAGCACTTAGTTTTTGGCTAAAGGAGCTTGGCAGCAGAGAAAGAAATTAAAATTCTTATAGCAGAAATGACAACCATGAATGAAGTTACAACTGGAAAAGTTTTCCAGATATGACCAAGTGCTCCCAGAATAGTATAGTTTCTTTAGCATAGCTACAAACAATATATCAGGTTCTAAATAGATTCTGTTTTTAAATTTAGTTTGGCAAGGGGAAAGAAGGGAAAATCCAACCAGTGGAGGGCTGACTATGATCAGCAGGCATTTATTTAAAGGGAAAGAATATATCTACTAAGCTCTTAAAGATTTATAGCATAAACTCTTATCAGTCTCAGAACTTTCCATAAACCAGCCCAATGAACGTTAGGATTCTGATATATTCAGGAATACAGAAAAAGTACAATATTTGGAATTACCATATTGTATTTTCCCATGGTATAAAAATAAACACAGTCTTACCCTCAAATTCATAGAATAGCTGGGTTTTTTTTTCTTTTTACTGGCCTGAAATTGCTGCTGCATATTGACATCCCCAAAGTATCTGGTGGAAACACACCTATACTGTATATGGTAGTAACTACATCCTACACCTCTAAGAAACATCTCTTGTTGTTAGCCTACAGTTGAACATAGCATGGCTTACTTCAGATATTCACAGATAGTTAATACAATTGTAATCATTTTTCAGCAGTGATTATGAGGGAGTTTTTTTCATTGTTATCTGAAGGATAGAACTTCATAGACTTCCACAAGTGTCAATGTAAGCTGGTGTAAACACATTCCAGCCCTTCTACAGAGAGAAAGGAAAGATCTTGTGGTTAGATGCAGGTATTTCAGGTTTTTTTAGCCATCATATGCTTCCCTACCCTCCAGACAGCTTAATTCTCTAGCCTACAGCTCTGGATTTCCTTGCTGCTTTGGTAGCACAGCTTACAATTACTTCAATGCAATTACTTCATGGAGAAGATGCAGAGAAACAGCAGTGTCCTCTACAGGGTCAAAAGATACAGCTTCTACAAAATAATGAAGCTTGCAGGGGAAAAAAGAAGAGAGGGAGAAAACAATACAGGACGAAGAGTGAGCCTTGAGTGAGCTATAGCTGAAAGGTTACATATGGCTGAGGTTGGAAGGGCCTCTAGAGATTTTCTAGTCCACTCTCCCTGCTCCAGACCTAGACCACACTGCACAGAGTCACCAGACAGGTTTTGAAGATCTCCAGAGAAGGAGGCTCCACAACCTCCCTGGGCAGCCTTTTCCAGGGTTCTGGCACTCTTACAGTAAAGAAGTTCTTCTTCGCATGCAGATGCAACTTCTGGTGTTTCAGCTTGTACCCATTACCCCTTGTCCTATCACTGGTCACCACCAAAAAGAGTTTGGCCTCATCCTCCCTACATTCACCCTTCTGGTACTTATACATATTGATTGGATCTCCTCTCAGTCTTCTCCAGGCTAAATAGGCCTAGATCACTTAGTCTTTCCTCATAAGATGCTCCAGTCCCTCATGTTTGTCGCTCTACACTGGACCCGCTCTAGAAGCTCCACATCCTTCTTGTACTGGGGAGCCCAGAACTGCACACAGTACTCTACGTGCGGCCTCACCTAAGCAGAGGAAAGGAAGAGAATCACCTCCTTTAACCTGCTGACAACACTCCTCCTCATACAGGCCAGGACCCCATTAGCCTTATTGGTCACAAGGGCACATTGTTGACTCATGGTTAACAGTCAGGATTCCCAGCTCTTGTCAGCCAGGATTCCTAGGTCCCTCTCTGCCGAGCTGCTCTCCAGCAGGTCAGCCCCTAACCTGTACTGGTGTCTGAGGTTATTCCTGCTGAGGTGCAGGACTCTGCACTTGTCCTTGTTGAACCTTATGAGGTTCAACAACTCTCTGTCCAACTCTCCAACCTGTGTACGTCCCTCTGAATGGCAGCACAGGCCTCTGGATTGTTAGCCACTCCATCAATGATTTTGAATCATTGCTTCAGACTTTTTTCAGATTCAAAGGACTATCAGTTTACACATTGTTTATACTTCTAATCTCACTTTACCATAATCAAGTCAAAAAATGTTACTGTTTGGGAGATTTTTTGAGTAAAAGTTAAAACTGTGTTTGGGCAGAGAGGGCTTTTTTCAGCTTCACTGAGCCAAAATACCTAATATCCTGATGTCATCTCCACTTTGTTCATATGCAATGTTGGCCAAAATGTCTTTGCAAGTCCTGGACTACTATTCTAGACATCCTTCACAGTGTATGAACACCGCCATCTCTGAAGAAAGCACTAGTGTTATCAATCACAGTAGTTCTTGAACAAGGAATCTGACTTTCAAAGTGAGGAAATGAAAGCTGTGACCACTTTTGCCCTCCGAACATTAGACGGTGTGCCTTCGATGACTAGAGGCATTCGATGTTAGTCACTGTGTTGAAAATTTTTCTTTTTTTAATTATGGATATGCATGAAAAAAACAAGTGCATACTTTGCAACAAGATGCAAGTAGCTTGTCACTGCTCCAGTGCGATCACACTGGTTATAAAAACAGGTAATCCTGCCTTTTTGATGTCATTGCATTCACTGTTGTGTACTTCTTTGCCTGCTGTGGAAATGAACATATCTGGGACTCTCCTCAAAGGAAGCAGTGCCATTGAGTCATGTATAAATACATAGTCCTTGCGAAATAGACTTCTAATATTAGATTTTTAATTTTTTCCCCCATCTCGCAAAATGCAGTTTTACTAACTGCCAGTCTACAAAATACAAATATAATTCTCCATGTGGCAGCTTGGAAAAATATTCCAGTAATATTTTTTTACCTTGCAGATATAATGATATTCACTTTCACTCTGCTTACTGAAGAGCTTGACATTTACCAGCACAAATTAAACAACAAAGATCAAGTACCACTTTCCCAATGCACCTATCCTGGTGTAAGTCACACAGAGCAGTTCACGCTGTGCAAGTGAGCTGCCTGTGTCATCTAGGCAGAGAATAGACTATTTTGCACATGCTTCATGTCAGTAACATGCATGGCAAATTATGGCCCGGGTTAAGGTCTGGATTACAATAGTCATATTCCTATTGGGGAGTATCTATGTCTGCAAATAGCTGCAGAGAAGCCAGAGGGTGGCACAATCAGACTCTGCAACTAGTTACAGACTACTCTTCCCAGGTGATGTGCACATCAGAAACACTTTTCGGACGAAGTTGGCAAATCAATTTCAAATGCACGCAAAAAAATTTTCCACATGTCAACAGAACTTTCAAACCAAAGAGGGGAATGTTGGTGGGTAGTGATGTGTCCAGCTTTCAAAAATCTCTACACTGATAGCATGATGCTTAATAAAGGGTGAATTTATCAGTCTTCTATCCATGAGGTCTAAGCATCTATTTCCATTCAACCTGGAACTTCTTAATTACCTCCAAGTCTGCTATTCCCCTCTCAATATCATTGGTCAGTGGAGTGACAATCCAATGTGGGACTTGTGGGAGAGGTACATATCACACACACATCTTCATCCCCCAGGCAAGTGGGATTGCATAAACCTCATTTCTTCAGAAAACAATATATAGGCTCACAAATATTTTGTCTTTGTCCTCTTTATATTATGTCTGTCATTCAGCTCTGCTTCAAATACTGCTTGCTAGCCTTCCCTGCTCCTGTGATGGAAGAGGAGGCATAAATATGGCAGCTCCTTTTACATGTTAGTACTGGATGCAGTCCATGACTGCTGATCTGCAATACGTGAGCCACTGATACTGCAAAGTGAATTTTTAAACCCCTTCTTACTTGCATACTTTCAGTGTATAAATCCATAGACCAGAAAACATGCTGGGGATTCAGTGGCCACAGGGAAAGTAATCTATACAAAAAGCAGCAGATGCTGCTTTCAGCCAAGGACTTATCCTGTTGGGAAGTTTCACACCAGGCTGAATGAAACCCTGAACCGTATTTATTCTCATGCCCGAGGTAAGAGGAGGGGATGCTGCTGACACGGTTTATCCATTATTCATTTAGCAACGGCTCCCAGGAGTGACTTACGTCATGTGTTTTTCACTCAAGCCTGCTTGCACTGGGGAAATTTTTCAAATTGTTTTACAAATGGCATAGCTTAAACTGTTGGAGTGCTGTGGCAAAGCCCTCTTAGAGGCTGTTTGAGGAGTCTGATCTATTTTTACTGATATGCTTTCAGACTGTGCCTCTAACTACGCCTACTAGAAACTGAATGATTAAGAGTAGGCAATCCAGAAATATTTTGGCTTCCCTGAGATATGAAGGACCCCTCCTGGACTACAAATACATCTAATCCACACATTGCTCACTCTCTCTTGAAAGAACTGTCTTTCTTTGTGAAACTTAAGCTTTTCTTCATTTATTTTGGTTTCGTTTCCTAGGCTTATTCAAGAGTAGCCTTAATAGCTTGGTATTTGAAATCAAAATATCACTAACGAGCACAGATGAGATTTCCAGTGAAGCCTTTAATGACAGACTCAAAATAACACAGGCAGCATTGCATTTTGAGACAGTGACATGCAGTCAAGAAAGAATAGTTTCTAATCTAGCCTGGTAAAATGCTTCCAGTAAAATCTCATCACTTATGAAGTTCTGAGGACTAAAAAGACAGATTGGAGAAGGAAAATTGTACTTTCTGGGACTATTAAGAAGGATCTGAATAAAACAGCTGAGCAGCTGAAAATTCTGCATTAAATCTTGGCATATCCCCCTTGTTGCAGGAAGGAGAAGGAGGACCTTGCAGTTATGAGATGGATGTGGTGGCACTGGATGTGGTCATTGGAAGTGGTCTAGCACAAAGACATGTTTTCTAACAACTAGTGAGATTTGCCAAATTTCATTTAGAATCAGATGCACATTTCATTCCTTTATCTCACAGAGTGTGTAAAATGTGGAAAGTTAAAGAAATTGTCCAAGTCCTTAACTTTGCCATATTTACTTACTTTAATTCTATGAATGTTATACTCATCCTCTTGTGAAGAGGAAAAATAGTATTCTGATCCTATTCTGAATTAGTTTTTTAAGTAAAATAAAAATAAATGCCACAAGCATTGGCCGTTTTCTTGACAGTTCATGCTCAGCTTTTAAGGCTTAGTGTTTCTGGAGAAGAAGCTATGTAAAATGAGCCTAATACCACAGACATGCCTGCATGGGGAGGTCTGGGTGAACCCCATAGTAAACATTGCCTTGGCAGGGTGGGCAGCATGCTGCAGAGCTGCCTATGTATGGGCCAGTCTGGATCCAGGTGCCAGCTAGTTCTGCTAGGTTGGCATGTCACAACCCCCAAACAAACCAGTCCTGCAAGGTTCAGTGGAGCACATATCCAAGAATACATCCATATTGCCATAGTGCACGTCTCTTCTTACATTAGCCCATATCCTAAGAACAAGGGAGAAAACTGCCTTTTTCTTTTCCTGATTCCCATATCAAGCTTCTTGTACAAGGAGGAAGTTGTGCTCAAGTGATAAGCCAAGGGTTTCATCAGCACAGGAAAGAGGAAAAGGAAGCCATAGAAAATAAGATAGCTTTAGGTTCATTCTCCATCTTTTCCACTTTCAAATCCTAGTTTCCATCCTAGCAACTGATTCAGTCCTCCTTATGAAATCAAGAGTCATCTGACCATATGAGGAGATGCAGGAGATGCTAGTCCTATCCTAAAGAAGAGATTCCTACTCCCCAATGTAATTTCTTCTTCTGGTAATAGGTTAGAGTAATCTGTTGGCATCGTACTCAAAAGTAAATCTCCAAAAATAATATATGCTGTAACTGGAGGAGTCTTCCACCCTCACAAAGAATTCCACCTGAACAATGAATTTGTTAGGTGTCATCCACAATTAATACAGTCAGATGTTCCCCACAGAAGTCAGGTTTTCTCCAGACCACATTAGGCAGTACTGTGCCATGGCATAGGGCAATGTGAAACTTTTTTCAGGCATTTGTTGGAAGCTCTCTTCTAGCCCTTTCCCAGGTACAAAATAGGTTGAGATGGGCTATAAACAGTAATTTGAAGCACCTGATATTGATGCACATAAAATAAGTCACTAGAGAATAAAGAATAGCAGTCTTTCCTGATAAATGCAAGGGTAGTTCTTTTGTCCCATTACCTATATATGATTAATTTATGCTAGTTTTCATCTCTCTGCAAAACAAGTGCTATAAATGTGAACACAAATTCCATTGAAATATGTATTTTTTTTACTTTCATTCTTCTTCTTCTAAAGAAAATTTTGTGGCAGATCAACTTCTGAGGGACAGCAGCTATTTACATTGCCAATATGCAGGTTTTGCTCCATTATAAATACAAATTAATTCATAACTGGATAATGCCATAGCTTGTTTACACGGTAACTGAGAAAAACTAATATGCAAGCTCATTTTTATTTAGTGATTTAAATATGAAGTTTACTGAGTGGTTAGTAGACAGAAATGTTACATTGTGGGGCAGGGAGTTCCCTTCTCCTGTGATATTTTACTTTGATTAAGGCTTTACTGAGGTAAAATTGTATATCTTGAGCTAAAAGAAATTTCCCTCTGCTCTTACCAAAGTTAATTGTACTTGTAGATTGTAGAATAATGTGTTTTTCTAGCTAAATTCCAATTGCTGTGCTTTATCATTTAAGCCAAGGTAGATTTAATCAAATTTAGTTTGTGTTGTGAATTTTAAGATATTGCTTCAATTAGCTAGAATAAAATTAGAGTTTTTTAAGGAAACACTAGGGCTGATATGGGCCTTCCAAGTTTTTTATTTTATTTTCTTAATATTTCTGAGATTGCTGGCGATGCTCATGAGTTAAGAGAAGCCGAGCGTCAGTTTATCAATAGGAAGGCACAGTTACACATAGGGCTTCGCTGATTTTCCTTCCGCTGTCTGGAATTTTTTCTGGGATTGAGGGACAGTAATGAGATCATGCTCAGGTTTAGGCTTTTTCAGTACAGACTCCTCTGTGTTTTCTGGATGCTCTCTGGTCTCATCATCTCCTGTGTAATACTTTTACTGTCTACTTTCTTATCCCCCTCCTTGTTGCCACCTGGTGGCAAAAGTGTCATCATTGCCTACTCAGGGACCCGTTGGCCGCAAAGAGGCTCCCTGTGTGTATGCATGCTCACAAAAGGCCTCTTTGTGTAAGACCCAAAAGGAAGTGCAGAGAGCTAGAAAGATGGTCCATCATTCGTATGTGTACTATTCTGGCTCTGAGAGCTGGTCTCCCACTTCTAAAAAGCAGGGAGATCACCACAGCAGGCTGGGATAAAAACAGACTTGAAGTTTTTCATTTTTTGGTGTGTTCATGTAACAAACGTGTCATGAGACATTGCTGAGGGTCTTGGTAAGATTCAAAACATTTTAAATATGATCATGAATAACATGGATTTAATATTAAATGAGCTAGAATGGATAGACTTTAAAAACTCTCAGTTTTGAGGACAAACTGCCTCTAGTCTTGTTAGGGATAGAAAGAAACATCCCCTGGTAAAATTTATTCTTTCTTCTGTTATTGCTGAGACTAGACATCTTCCTCAAAAATGGCTTTGGAGAGAAAATAGCAGGCTGGGTGGTCTAGTATCATGTCCCCTTGGGATCACGCTAACATTTTGATACAAACTTGGTACCACAAAGGCCTTAGGCACAGAACTCTCCTCCCCAGGTAATATTTATTTTAGCTCTCTCTTGCCTTTTTTTGTTCCTCAAGGCAGCTGTTTCTTAACAGAAAGCCAGCTTCTGTTGGCTTCTGACTGGCTTCTCCAGTCACCCTGTGCGGAAAAATCTCGCTGTCCAGAAATGAATGTCCAAAAGGAGACAGAGGAGACCCAAAACTTTATTCGAATAAA
>JAUBOD010000226.1:115175-128514 GCA_032353885.1 Nothura maculosa | reverse complement strand
GCCTCCCCCAACGTGTTCGCGCCTCAGGTCACTTGGCTCCTTTGTGTCTCCCTCGCTCCAGGCTCCCCGCAGTCTCTCCCCCACCTCTGGCTCCACTCAGTCCCCCACCTGTCTGGGTTCCTTTGTCCTGCTCATTAAAGATACAAACTTGTGGTGTACAAACTTCTGCTCAAGCTCAAATTTCTTGTGTGTTTTCCACACAACCCCGACAATTGCTCCCCCTAAAATTGCTTATTTGTGTATACACCAAGTGTACTGCAGGATGATATTTTTGGGGTATCAGAACATTTTTACTGTTTTGTCATCTGTGCTAAATTTAATGCACAATAATTAGCAGAAGCATATTACTTTTATTAATTTAGTAATGGCACTGTTGTTATTATGTCTCATTGCTGTAATTTTCCTCACCTGCAAATTCTTGATTAACTTTGCTGAGGTTCACTAGCCTGAGTGATTTGAAAAGGCCATTGTAAAATAATTAGAAAGAAATAAAAACTCTTTGGTGCAGGCAGACTTCACTCCTTCTACTGAATAATGTGATGTTTTACATTTTTTTTACATACAGCCAGACAAGGTGACATTGAACAAATCACACTAATTACAACACAGTTCATATAGAGAGATTTTACTGGCCTGTTAATACTTGGCAGGAACTGCTAGCTACAAATGTTTTAAAAAAGAACATTTCCGGTGTTAACTTTTCTAGTTTTGGGAGAAATGGGAATTTTGGGTCTGTGCATCCTCCCAGTTTGTGCCTGGAGAGGCAGCATGTAGTTTAAGTTCAGTAGTAGGAGGCAGAGGGAGTTCAGCATAGCTTATACTCCTTAGAGCAGCAATTAAACACATCATACAGCTCTGAGTTAGAGCCCTGACTCAAAGGAGAGCAAGGAATCATGGGGAGAGTCCTCAAAAACTTCCTTGTCAGAGTAGTTGAGCAAGCTACCATATTTGTGCCTTTTTTGGGGCAGATGGAAAGAAAAGACAATCCTATAATTAGCTCATTTTCCATAAGATCTAAAGAGAAGAAAAAGAAGTGTAATGTTTTGTTGAATGCACCTCAACAGAGTTTTGTAATTACTAAACTTAGGCAAGAGAAGAATTATATGGATAGAAAGTTTTACATAAAGCAGTTGTGGAACCTGTGCACCCGGAATCAGTGCACAGATAAAGCCATCAATGGTTTTTGCTCCTGTGGAACTATTCCACAGCACTTTTTGAAATTATTCCTCACAGATATAGATTTTATTCAAAATTTTAATAGTTTTTGAGGTCAACTGACATGCTGAGCCTCACTTGTCCAAGAAACCAATACATTAGGAAAGACAGGGAGATTATTCAGAAAGGAGTTTGGTCTAGGCTATAATCCCCATGGAGCAAAGAAAGAGGAGATCAAGAGACAGAGAAAATATAAAGTTAAATTTCTGCTTTGAATTGCAGTATAAGCTGCTTCTCCTATTTTGTCCCCTTTGATAAGGCAGGTCATACAAGATGCCTCTAATGTAAGCCATCCCTTCAGTGCCAGCAGCAGAGTCTTTCCCACTTACTTTCCAGAGAGACCTATCCAAGGGCAACTGTTATTTCCAACAGCCTTGGTTCACCTCCCTCCATGAGTCCTAAACTCAGTAAAGTTTGAGTTTGTGTGTTAAAAGAAGGTAACTTAGATCTTTTTCATTTTCATGTCTCAACGTAGAAGGAGGACTCTGGCCATATCTTCAGGCTCCTTTTTGCAAATTCAGATCCCAGATCTCCTTGTACCTCCAGACATTGTGAAAGCTAATTTTTGCATTTGCAGAAAATGCTGATAAAACATCTCATCTTCAACTTCCATAGAGAGAGACATGTTATTTATCTTGAGTTTTATCTCATGTTTTAAAATCACCTGTGGCTTCATTTTGAAGTCTGAAATCAATACTCCCATAATAAATCTCTCTGTGGAATCTCAGCTTCTGGAATTTAAATCAGAATAATAGGTGACTTCATCAGATATGTGGAATAAAACAGAGGCTGGCTCACTTACATATCATGTGCAAGAAGATATATGAGCTTTCTGCCATAGAAAAATATCTTTCCTCCACCACAGGATACATTAAACAACACTTTTTAATGACATTTTTTTCTTCTCCAGTGAGAAGAAGTGATTTGCGTGGGCCAAAGTGTGTGCAGTGCCATCCATGTCACAATGAGTATTTCTGGTAGATTGAGCCATAGATGGGAAGAGGAGGGCAATAGAAAAATGATTCTTTATAAGGACTTTTCCTCCTAACTGATATGATTAAAAGAAACACATAGAAATAGGTTATTTCCTCACTTAAATGTTTTCTTTCTCCTGAAATATATCTTATAAACATGATGAATATGAACTGGAAGAAGTAATTGTTAGACTAGTAAAGATATGTGTAAATCCATTTTTTTCTGTGCCAGATTAGACTATGGGGATTTCCTTTAAAAGTAAAGCTTTTTCTTTCCATTATAGTTCAGGATTCTTTAAGAAATGGACATAAAATTAACCTCAGATTTGATCTGTTACATCTGCTAAGGTTAGATAGATCTCCTGAACCCCCAGAATCTCAAATCCATTCTCAAATGAAGCACCACAATTCTGTTAGCAGCTTTAAAATGCATTTATTCTTGAGAAATAAAATGTCTTTTCTTAACCATATTTAAGCTATCAGACAACTGAGATGATAATAGATAAGCTGTTATGTAATTCTCAGCACCTTCTGAGTATCATTTTCAGCTGGTGGCTTCACCTGTGTGTTCATAGGGCAATACCAGTTTCCCAGCTCTTGGCATCTTCTGACTGGTCACTATGTACACAGATGGCAAGAAAAGCAAGTCAGCAAGTCCTTTTCCTTTCCAGGTTTTTGCCAGTGTAGGAAGGTTTTAGCATGTTAGACGATCAGACAATACACATAGAGATTCCCCTATATATTGTTTCTGAGCAGAACAAAGAAGCCTATGTCTTTAGAAATGCGTGACGTCCACATTCTTTACTGAACAGGACTAGTGAGTGCAGGCAGAAACTAGGGAGGTCATGTTATATGTATGCGACTGGGTGCAGTTGACCTGGGGAAAAACAGGAGGGGGGAAGAGAGATCCTTATCAACAAATGACCACAGAATGAACTTTAGTAGAGTAGGTGCAAGTGTAATGAGTTAATGCATATTTAATTTCACACCCAGGGAGGCATAAAAGTCACAATAATTAGATATGTGATGTATGACCAGGGAGGGGGAACATATCAAGGAGCAATGTACATTAGGCAGAATGGGAAGTCTTTAACTTCTGAGTACCTTAGCCAATGGGGAAAAGGAGAATACCTTGGTCAGGAAATTAGGATGAAAGGAGACTGCACCCTCCTGTAATTTGAGAAAACCCACAAGAGTATGGACTCTCCCTTTATGAACTCTCCCTTTATTCCAATAAAGTTTTAGGACTCCTCTGTCTCCTTTGTGGACATTCGGTTCTTGACAGCAAGGTTTTCTGCACATTTCTTTTTACCCATTTTTCATGTCAAGAGTTAAAGAGGTAGGTGACAGATTTGCAATTTGGGGTAAATTGTTGCTAAATGCATCAATTTTGCAAACCCTCTTCCTTTAACTCTCAAGCAGCAAGACACCCTGAATAGAGGGACTGATGGCAGCAGATTATCCACAAAGTCCCTGGCTCACTAAAAAAAACAAAAAAACGAAGTCCCTAGCTCACTAAAAAAAAAAAGAAAAAAAAGAAGAAAAGAGGGATTTAAAAAGGATATACCTTTACAGCTATAAATTGCTACAGTTCAATCATCAAGAATTGCCAGATAATATGCAAAGGGTTGATTCAGTAAAAGGAGGGAAGCATTTCCTTGAACTCGCTGGGGAGGAAACTGTATTCAGAGTGCTGCCTGCACATACGTGTAGCTGGATAATTGCTAGATCAAGAATTGAAATAGCAGCATGTGGGCCTGAGCCAAAGGAGCAAAAGGATGCACAGAGAAAAACCCAGCCCAGTCCTGGGCAAACTGTTGCTGCATGCAGAGCTTTTCAACTATTCATTTCTGAAATGTATACTTTGTAAAGCATAAATAAGAAAGGAGGATCACATACCCTTCCCTGGCTACTGCACTAGGCTATATCTAGTTGGTATAGCCCTAAAAATGAGGTTAGAGCCCTACGGGACTCCTGTGGGGTCCTCTTGTATTTTTTTATCCTTGTGCATTTTTTAGAAATTATATCAATTCATCTGAGGATTAACTTAATTAAGTAAAGTTAATCTCCTTATCAGGCTGTTCTAGTCTTTTATATCTCACAGAGTACTGTAGGATATAAAATAATCTTGTAATTATAATAAAATAATAAAATAATTTATTTTCAACAAATAAATTATTAAATTATTTTATTTTAATTTATTATTTTTATTCCCTGGGTGTGAAATAAAATAATAAAAATAATAAAATAATTCGGTAATAATAGTGTAGGATATAAAATAATAAAATAAATAATGCACAGACTGTGCATTAGGCTGCATAGTGTCCACTCAACTAGACAATTATTGATAAATCCCATTTTGCCGCAGATTGGACAAAGGCAGCAGGGTTAAGCACAATGTTTTGCAAGCCTGGCCTGTGGTGAGGAGTCTGAGGGTGCAAAGGAAACTTTTCATCTGATGACAAGAGCAGCGATTTGTGGCATATGGCTGTCCAAGACAAAAGGCAAATGCCCTGACCATGAAGCAAGAGGAGAAGGGACCCTCACATTGCAGATCACTGCTCCCTTCGCCTTTTAAGTACGGGAGCAAGGACCATTTTGCATGATATGATCCATTCCAGGGCTCTGCTTTGCTTTTGGCGAAAGGAGCCCTTGGTGTCATCAACCAGCACTGGCAGGGCTTCTGTGGCACAAGTCTGGCCATGATGAGCAGTCGCAGTGCTAGGTCCGCTGTGCAACATCATCGTGCAACTCCACACGGCTGCAGAGCAACATGAAAAGTATTTTGGGGAAAAAGTCTTTAAACAGCAGAAGAAATACAAATGTACGTTGGAGAGGGGAAATCTTTGCCCTCCTGAGATATGATTCCCTGGGCTTGGATTTCTGTGCTTGTAGAAGAACAAAGCAAGCACAATGTTTATTGTGACAAAAAGTAAAATACTTTAATCAGGTTAACAAGACAATTAACTGAATGCTGATGGGTAATACTGAATAAAATATAGCACTGAAAAGTCTTTATGGCTCACTGGGGCTGACTGTCTTCTTTGTAATGTTGCACATGTTTCTAAAGATGGATGCCTCTGAGAGGAAAACAAACCTGACAGGCTGGTGAAAATACCATGCAAATTCACCAGGCAGGTTCAAAGTCTGCTTCCTCGCCCACCACTGATAATAAAAAATGAAAGAAAGTAAAAGACAGAGAGAGAAAAGGGAAAGAGAGAAAGAAAAAGCAGGAAAAGAAAGAATGAAGCAGAAAGAAAAAAAAAACAGAAAACAAGAAGGAAATGAGGAAGAAAGAAAGGCCTTGATCACGTGGTTTGAGAAAGGTTGTTAGGGACAGCAGTGAGAGTCGTACATCCCATAGCTACAAGCTGCCCTTTCTAGAATAGCTCTCCCCCAGGTCTGGGTCTCCTTGAAGATAAATATCTAGATGGACTTAATCTATGGACTTAATTAGTCCATATTTTCTGAAGTTTCAAAGACAAATACATGGCCTCATAACCACATTTTAATCATTTCTGACTCTCAGCATTTTCAGATGCGTACCGTCTCCCATCTCTGTCCCTACTAGTCGTCTTCATCCTTTTCTGTCTTTTCTCAGAGTTTCCTCAACACTTTATGTTTCTGCTTAAATGAATCCAAGTGATCACTTGATTTTTTTCCTGCAAGACATTGTTTTGGAGGTAATGGCCTCAGTGGTTTGAGTAGGGATCTTCGGTGAGTGCCACTTCCCCTACAAGAACATGTTCCATGCTTTAAGGACATGTATTTTTTCTCATCTTAAAGTCCAAATCTTTCTTACTTTAAAAAATCAGGCATTTTTCTGTTAACACTCATGGTTGCCCTAACGTCCTAAAATTTCCCCTAAAGAAATATCTACCTGCTTGTCAACCTATGAGGCCACAGAAGACAATCCACTGATCCAGAGACACGTCTTTGCTGATTAACCTAGACTGGGCTCAGACTTTTGTGGATTTGCATGCTGGAGGAGGTTCACCAATCTTAGCTTTTTTTTTTTTTTTTTTTTTTTTTTTTTTTTTTTTTTTTTTTTTTGAGGGACAGTTTCAGTAACCTTTGTTTTCCTGTGCTGAAATGAAATCATATTTCCCACAAGCAACACAGCTAGTGCCACCCTGTGTGTTATGTGGCCTGGATTCCCAATCTGTGCAAATCTGTCACATGCAGTTACACTTAAATTAAACAATTAACAATTGTTAACAATTAAAAAGCATCCAATCTGAGAAAGGAAGAATAAGCTAACATTATAAGTAATGAAAGTATGATAGTTTTCCATTTTTCTATCACTGATCTCTCAATTGTGTTTCCCATTTTTTAAAAAATAACCTAATTGTTTTCTGCTCTGTTGTTCCTCATTTTTTAAAAACTCAGAATTTCGCTGATGTTTGACAGACTGAACCAACAGTTAAAGACACAGAGTAGCATGAAGCGTAAGCAGAGCTCTACAGGAACGCACTTAGAAGAAAACAGCCACTATGACTGGGCGTACTGAACACGCCATACAAGAAGTTTAACAAAGCACATCGCTCTGTCTCTGAGGTGGCCTTGAGGAGAGAAAAAGAAGTCTGTTGAGGAAGAAAGCAAAGTAGAGGGGGATGCATGGGGACAGCACTAAGATATGAGCTGACCAACCGACAACCAAGCAAGAATGCATGCTTTCCTCTTGAAACAGAGGATTGTCCTATCAAGGAGTGCGTGCCCATGTGTAGGGATTGAATAATTGTATATAAGGGCTAGTTATCTGCAATAAAGTGGCTTCTTCCTATGATTCTTATTGAACTGTCTAAAGTCCATTTCTTTCCTCAGAGCTCTGCTGGCAGTTCAGGAATAACTAAGATGTGGTGTGACAGCAAACCAGCATGGAGATGTAGAACACAAGGTGCTTCTGCAAAACAGAACAAGATGGAGGGAGAGATCTGGAAATGCATTGCTGAAAGAAGGCTAAGTGGAAACATTTGACAAGCCATGTTGGGAGACTTACTTATGGAAATGTCAAGCTCGCTGTCTTCCTCAGTAAGAGCAACTGATGATTGAATTCTACACCAGTGATGACTAGGGATAGCATAGAGGTAGGACCAACAGTAGAACTGGACAAAGAGCAAGCAATGATCTTCAGAAGACATATGGAGGTGCAGACACTGCATACTGTTAACAATGGATGTGCTTGAAGCTGGGAGAGTTTAGCAGCTATAGAAAAGCTATAGCATTTATTGAAAAGCAGCATTAAGATCAAATCCAGGCAGAAAAAAAAACACTTCTGTCCCTGCTAGGAGTGTGGATGGAAAATTTCGTGAGATATGGAAAAATACTTAGGCCAAACATTTTTTTCACTACAACTAGCAGTGTTTTTAAAACTTTTCCTTTAATAATCTATTATTTACATTACCATAAGACTGCATTATTCAGGAATGTAAAGCAATTGTTGAGCTCCCAAATTCTGCTACTGGAAAAACAGATGACCCAGGGGAAAGAATTCCTGTAGTAAATACCTCAGCATGAATAATAATATGAGATTATTTAAGTGACAGCTACTTGAAAAATTATCTTAACTTCCTAATAACTGTACTACACAGCTTAAAGAAATCTAATTTTATCTCTGCCTCCCACACAGTAAATCTCCCTATCACATTCTGTCCTTGCTTCATTGCTATTTCTTTTCTTAATAATCAGTTACTTAAAAGATTGAGGATAATGCTAATAGTGGGCAAATTAGATACACAGAAATGTTTTCTGTGTTTTCAGAGGGACCCAGCATGTCTGTCATTAAACTAAAATCTAAGCTTGAAGACAGAATGTGGCAACTTTGGCAGACTGTAACGGAATAAGGCCAGGACTCTGGATAAGTTAACATCAGCATTGCAACGGTAAAATATTTAACAGTAGAAACTCCTCTTGCCTTCAGCACTCCTCTTGCCTTCAGCCTATTTCCTGCCATATACTAATTAGGCTGTAATATTTTGAGAGTGTTCCCTTTCAGCCTAGGTTCTGCTTCGAGCATCACTGTTGGCAGGCTGGGCAAAGCTAGGCCGTTGCTTTAATGAAAAAGCTTGGCACTGCTTTTTGCCTCCCTCGCCTGTATTTTTGTTCAAGCTCTATGCAAAGTCACTGTATGCAAAGCACAACAGCTCGAGCTTGCTTCCAATTAAGTCAATGATAAGACTCGCATTGACTTAAAAGGGAGCAGGTTTTCATCCCAGAGGCTAAGACAAGACTTTTATCAGAGAGACTACTAATGGGGAAGCTAGGAAGGGTTAGAAAACTTCTCTTTTCCTGGGAACAGAATTTCAAAGTAGGCATGTTTGTTTTGATATTATTTGCAGGGGAAAAAATGCATAGGAAATGATTCCACACTTCTGTTATGTGTGGATGGATCTGTTGCACAGAAGGAGGCAGTGGGTAGCAAGAGTTACCTAGTGTCCCTTTAAATAGTATGCAAGCTCATTCTTAGCCTTCACTCTGTTAAGAAGCTACTTGCATGTTGCCTGTGTAGCAATGCATAGAGTCATGGGCTTTAAGATGCCTGAGTCAGTTAGTTATCTTGGTTATATTATAGTCTGCTACTGAATAAAGTGCAGAAGGCCTTCTTTGGGATTCTTTGGGATCTACTTCTTTGGGATTGCACTCCTACTGTCCTGCTATGGACAGAAGCCAGAAGAAAGAGATGGGTTTTCTATTATTTTTTTCTTTTTTTTTTTTTGCATTTTACAAAATGGACACAAATCTAAGATTTGCTCAGCCAGGGCCCCATTAATATTACTATCTCTCATATACACTGGTACATTCTCCAGGGGAAAAAGTCTGCAGAGCTCTGGAGCCAATCTGGCATGGACACTTCCGTCTCCTTTCCCACTTAAACTTTACAGATAGTGAGTGAGTGCCACTGACTCCAGTTTTCCCACATCTGCGAGCCTCTCCTTACTCACATGGGACACACGCATGCACATGGAGGGGCAGTCCTGTAAGAGCAACACTTACAGTCTTTCCTGCTGGTGGTTATAGCTGATTTGTCCTGATGTTCACCCTTTCCTCCCCCTCACATTAGCAGAGAACATGGTCAGCAAGCTGCATTCTCTGGTACACAAGGGCTTCCACAGGCACTGCTGAAGTAGGGAAGTAGGGAAGAAACTGCTGCCACAGGCTGAGCTTTTGTTTGCTGCCCAGCAGGGTTAGGAGCTGCTGTGAGCCTCAGCTGCTGTAAGTTCAGCGACTCCACACATGCAGCTGGAGGGCTGCTGCTAGCTGACATCTTCTTGCCTGGCCAAGGTCCGGTAGGTACAAGAGCTCCATTCTGAGGAGACTGATACCACGAAATTTTTGCAGCCTCCTGCCAGCTGGATTTGCTGCTTCTTCAGGGTGTCCATAGCTGTGGCTCATATGTGGGGATAGGGAGGCCTTGCCCACACAGATGTGATAAAAACATTCACTGGCTCTATTGAGATATTGCTTGTTCAGCTCACTGGCTCTATTGAGATATTGCTTGTTCAGCATCTGGTGGCTCCGTTCTACCTATATTTGCATCTTTCACCTCAGCTCTGCTCCTCGTTTTGCCCTCCAAGTACAGTGGGAAAAGCATGTTTGTCTTTTATAGTGTTTACTGTGGAGTTCAAATTGAGAATGATGAACTGTAGCAGTGCTTAAAAACCTGTTGTTACAGACCACTCTGACCATGCATCAGGGAGAGGTAAAGAGAACAATTTTTGTGTGACAATATTCATGTTCAGCTTGCAAGTTTGCAGATCTTTTGAAAAATGAAATAGCTCCTAATATAAAGATTAGGAACAAAGCTTTGTGATCTGTTACACTGTTGAGAAGCCAGGTGGCACTGCAGAAGTTGGCATTGCAGAAGTCATCACTCTGGATGAACACAAGGGTAACAGGCATATACAGCCTCAGCTCCCCAATGTTTGTACTTCTCTCTCCATGAAATAATTTGGAGGGTACACATGCATGCACTCTTTTTCCTTCCATATGGACACTTCTCCTTTCCAAATTCCTTTAAATGTCATCGTTTCAAAATAATCCTAGTCTCTTTATCTAATGAAAGCAGAAAGGCTGTGGTTTTGTATTGCTGCAGCAATTTGAATATTAAGTCACAATGGCATTCAAAGTTGCTATAATGTCAATACCAAAAAGGATAGCTCAGTATAAGCACAAACTGCAAAACCCGTGGAGAAGGCGGTGGTGGAATTCTAGAGATGTTTGTCTCAGCCCCTTCCTCTCTCTCTCCATCCTCTTTAGGAAACAAGACATCTGTCCTGAAGATCTTCACCCAAACCCATGCTTTTAATCTCACACACTTTCCTTGTGCTCCAGACTCCCTGTGATCCTGTATGTCTTGAAGCTCTCTGGCACTGTGACAGCAAGAAAAGGGTGTACCATCAGCCCTGCTTAGGAAAGCCAGATCATCTCTCTGCTGCTGTTAGCATCATCTCATCTTTGGAGAACAGAAGCAGGAGAAAAAGGAAGTGCAGGGAAGACAAAAACAAGCCTAACATTGAGGTATGAGCACCTAGTGATTTTGGTATTGATTGGTACTGTGTACGTGTAGACCAGCAATGCTGCCATGGTATCAGTATGCCAAAAGGCACATTCAACTCAACCACACTCTTGAAATTGAGTTTATACTTGCAACGGCAGCCACTGCGTTTGAACATGGTACATGCCTTTGAAAAATGTCCTCCCACAAATAGCTAGCTTTGTAAGCCAGTGTGAAGAGGAAATAAATGTATATCACCCTTTCCAGAGGCCTCAGGCACTGATCTAACTCACTCTGTCACTCCCATTGGCATCTAGAATAAATTGTGCATGAGAGTTACGGAAGAGCACTGTGAGATCTTGCCTCACTCCCTTCATCCATGTACAGCGCTATGAACAGACTGGCCTTTCTTGCCAAACCTGGCTCTGCTAAAACTGCTATAGGCATTCATAGCTCCTGCTTGACTCCAGGCTATAGCTGCTTACTTGACAAGGACACTTGTCCCTTTTCTGACTATGTCGCTCTAAAATTTCAAGCACTACGTTGAATGGATATTTGCCCTGCATCATGACCACTGATAAACTTTCTTCGTTAAACGTTTAAATTAACTTCTACTGAATATATGTGAAGCAATCTGGAGCTCACCTCTCTCTCTCTGTTATTCCACTGTTCTCACAGCCAAGAGAAGATTTATTTTAACCAGTAAAGTGAACAAACACCACCTGTTATCTACTTGGAAAGCAGGCCTGTGCTAAAGATAACACATTTAGTGCTTCCTTCTTACTATAACCAGGCCTAATTGTGCACGAGTTATTAAATTTCCAGGAAAACTGTCTTTTTTCCTGTCTAAAAATAGTTTTTTGGTCAATTAAATTCTCAGAGAAAATAAGGACATATACAAAATACATATGAGAATTAAGTTTCAAACACATACTGAAAGAACTGAGTTCTTAAGAATGGTGCTATAAAGGAAAGGAAGGTCTTTTTTTCTTTTGTAGTCAGAATGAATTGCCACTTTTGTTAGCATGCTCTACATAGTGATCGAAGAATGAATCAGCCCTCAAGAATGACCTGGCTCTTTGCTTTGGAAACTACACACTTGCTAGGGAACTTATATAGTGCAACTATTTTTTGGATAAACCGAGTAACTTCATTCTTCACAATGTCAAGCTGGAGCTCATAATGTTCACTTTCTAAAGGACAGAACTTTTTCAGTGAATGGTGTAAGACTTTCAAAGCATGCACAGAGATTAAATGAGGACAAGGATACGTTTTTAGTACAAGTCTTTTAAAGTTAATGCTACTCCTGGAAAGGTCAGAGCTCTGATGAGTAGAGGTTTTTTCCATACCTGTTAAAGACAGGTAAATGACTTTTCTGCCAGAAAAGTCATACAATAAGTGCCAAGCAGACAATTGTCCTACCACTTTGCCCCTCAAGATGTAAGGTTACGAGTTTTATTATCACTACTAAAAATAAGTCTTGGAAAATGTGCCCAATTCTCTGCATATCAGATGTTAAAAATGAGTTAAAATTACAACCAGGAGGTATGGATTAGAACTTGTTGCTATGTGCCGTCTTCTGGAACTGCTGTCAGGTCTAAGTATTTATAAGGCTCAATAACTTGAGCTCCCATTTAACGGGAGGTAGTCAAGCATGTTTGGAGGACAAGGAGGAGGAGGATGGGGAAGTAAAAAGCAGATGAAGTCACTAATGGTTTGGAGCATGCTTAGAGTGAATAGTATTTTGTGTCCCACACCAAGTCTGCTTCTGCATCATTATCTGGGAACACTGCAATGGAAATTGGAGAGCCTATAGAGAGCTAAGATTGTTGTGTTGACTTGTGCTGATTTGTGCAAGAGGACAATCTGAGTGGGAATCACATGCTCCGACTAAGGATACAAAGGCCTCACATGAGGAGGATGAGAGAGGGAGAATAGCCTCCTAACAGAATCCCCGAGGTCTGTTCAGGAGTAGAGCTCTAGTTCTTTATTTGAGGCAAATTTAGGGACAAATGCATCTCTTAAAAATCCCCATCTGGCTGCATTGGTTGTTCTCCCACAGAGGAATAGGGGCTTTGACTAGTGCCAGAAAGAAAAGCTCTCACCATTTTCTTACTTCATTTATGATTTCCATAGCAGATTTGGCAGTGCCTCAAACTGTGTTCAGTCTGTAACTATTACCAGTTATGTTATGTTACGGTGCTGCATTTTAATTGATGTGTTTTCTGAGACAGAGGGAGCTGAGTCTAAATATATCTCAAGTGCAGGCAGTGATATTTAGCACAGCTACTGTAATAAAGTATTCAACCATAGCCAACAAATACACTTCTCACTTGAGCAACTAAGTTCTCACAGAGTCACCTGAATGCCTGAAAAAGTTCTATTTGCTGTTATTTTAATATCATTAGGAGACCTTGGTTTTCTCAGCTGGTTGAGTCCTCACTCAAACTGCCAAGAAACTACCAGTTTTTGATCATAGCTCTTTTCCTTTTACGATGCAGATATTTACAGCTCTAAGAAAGAAGCTCGGCTAGAAGCTTTTTTTCTGCCTTAAGAGAGTATTGTTGGTTTAAAACCACTAGGATGAGAGGAAATGGCTTCAAACTGAAGCATCAGAAGTTCCACAGGAACTTCAGGAAGCATTTCCTCACTGTGA
>JAUBOD010000226.1:102987-115075 GCA_032353885.1 Nothura maculosa | reverse complement strand
CGTGTGCAGGGGGGTTGGACTAGATGACCTCTAAGGTCCCTTCCAACCTTACACATTCTATGATTCTATGATTCCTGGAAAAAATATACTTGCCGTATATATAACTGCTGTTATATATACAATATATATACACTATATAGTATATATAGTGTGTATATATATTGTATATATAACTGCTGTTATATATACAATATATATACACTATATAGTATATATAGTGTGTATATATAGTGTGTGTATACATATATATTCACACACGATATATAAATAACTGCTGAGGTTTTTTCCCTTTAAAGTAGGGTCTTGGCTACAGTGAGATTGCTAACTACTAGCAAAAATCTTCTCAACTGAAAGTGTCCAGTTGGCAGATTCCAGAGCAACAAAAAACCCACCCTCTCCCACAGCTTATATGCATCTTTCGGGTTAACCATTTCCTCTGCATTTTTAGTGAAAAAAAGGCTTAGTATACGCCATAGGAAGAAAAGAGTTTTATAAAGATCACTTTTTAAAAAAAAAAAGTATAATCCTTCAATTTGGTTGTTTTAGAAAGCCATAGGAATTTTTATCCCATATAGTATACTTTAAAAGGGAAAAAATCGCTGCATAAAACACCTAGGCTGGAATCAGCTAGGATTTTTCATGAAGCCAATGGAACTGCAGAGGTTTACACTTAGACCTCTGCTTTTCTATCCAAATGCATTTCTTTCTGCTTCCCCAAAAGCACTGTCTCCTCCAGAGCTTTCCCATGGGAAGCCTTTCTCACTCTTTTCCCTCAGAAAATGCCTGAACCTGAGCTATGTCTGAGAATACTGGGAGATTATGATTTCAAATACCAGTGGTAACGGACTTGGGACTGAAATAGATACTAGAGGAGGCGGAGGGACAACTTGCTTTTTCAGCCCAGTGGGAATTCACAGAGCACTGGATGGTACTAAAGCATCTATTACAGTGTGTTATTTTGCAGATTTTTTAGCTGACGTGCAAAAGATCAAGAGGACAAACTGAATATTGTAAATGGCATTGAAAACTAAGCCAGGAGCAATGAAATGGAATCACATTTTCTGAATGAAAGCACAATCTCTCATTTAAATGATCACTACACAAACTGTGGAGGAAACACAGAGTCTGATGACAGAAGTGAAGGTGAGCCTATTTATATGACCTTTTTTCTAAGAAGTGCCTTTTTATTTTGCCTAGAGGAAACAGCAATCTGAAATTGAGTACAGAAATACAGTATTTATCAGGTACAGGAATCTCAAAGAAAATTCACCACTATGATGAGATCCAAGGACCATTTCTGACTATTCTTAATCCCTTGAGCAGGGCTTGGTTTCAGCACTGAAATCAATGCATACAGAATGGGACAATGTCAGAATGTTCAGATATTCTGAAAACTGTCTCAATTTTTCAGTTTTTGCCCCCCCATCTTTATCATCATGTGAAGACAGACTTCTTTGTAGTTTCTTGCAATATTCCAAAATGGAAGGATCAGAACTATAGCATTTTTAATAAGCCATGTTATTTTAAGAACCCAAAATGCAAGCATAGGACCACTTTCTGGTTATTTCACTGGCATATCTTTAAGGCATATACTGAAAAAAAAATACATGCCAGTATATTTTATCCAATAATAATTCCAACTGCGTACATTTTAATACCTGATTAGATGGGACATAAGCAGTATACAATGTTTTAAGTACGTGGCAAAGCTAAAGCCAAACTAAATGCTTCCTCTTCTCAATTCAGGCCCGCCCTGAAGTCAGCTTCTCATGGAAGAAGAGCTGAAAAATTTGACCAGTAACAAACAAAAATTTCATCGTTAATCATAGGCATGCTATTTCCTCTAAATATAATATCTTTATATTTATAATATAAATATGAAAGCTGTTGAAATACAGATGCAAAAATGCTGAGTTCCAAAGGGCAGCTCACAAAATACTTGCAAACAGTTCAGTGATTAATGCAGTGATACTGGCCAAATTTGCAGAAGAAAAAAAAAGATAGTGCCAATGGCACTTTAAGCACAGTAACTTTTACTACCTGATCAGATCTTTCAATCTGCATGCAAGATAGGCAGAAATATGACATCTCCGGATGCAGGAGAATACTTCAAAGGCTAGAGTCAAGGATCACATTCTTGGATCTGTTCCTCTCAGTTCAGTGGAGTCCCACGCCCCTACAATTCTCTCACGCTCTCTTTACACCTCTTTCATGTTGGTTTCTGCTGCATGTCTCTGAATTAGTTGAAAAGATGTGCCCCTCTGGCTGCAACACAAGACACGAGGGTTCAGAAAAGCTCCCATGTCCTGTGTTGTAGCCGGAGGTCTCACAATAGTTTACAGCAAACTCTCCGGACTGTAGGCTCCTTTCGCCGGCAGAGCTCTTTTCTTGCACTTTTGAATTCAATCTATGAAAGTAAGGCAGAGAATAGAAATCAGGTGCTTTTGGACAGCAAGCAGATAACACTGTGTGATACTGCAACTGTCAACATTGCAAATGGAAAAAGAACCCAAGTAGCTGCCAAGCTGGGGCAAAAAGGTCAAGTTCAGACTTGGAGTTAGAAGTTCTGCTGCTATTTCGCTGAGCAGAAATAAGACAAATCAGCTTGCAACAGTTCGCATTTGCCCACCTGCCTTTCCTGCATGATCTCCAAAACCAGACAATTCTAAACATTTCTTTGGTAACTTTGTTAACAGTCTCTCTTCCCATGTCAAATAAAACCTAGGTAAATAATTAGTAACTAATCATGTATAAACATATTCTACCTTTCATTTCCTGCTTGCAAATTGCTCTTACACAGATCACAACATTTACAAATTTGTTACGCCAAATTATTTATGAATGCTGTCAGTGAATAATTCTAGGTCTGTAGATGATCTGTAAGGAACTTGTAGTGCATATCTGCAAATCACACTGCATTTCTTAATTATATAAGCCATGTAAGACTTATTCCTGATGAGGTAAGTTATCCAATTAACTAACTAATGCTGCACTCAGTTAAAAAAGATCTCTTTTGGTAAATATTCAAACATTTGAATTTAAAATGGTCATTGAACAGTTTCTGCTAATAAAGCTGCAAGCCAAAATATCCACTAAAAACAACACCCAGAATTAGTTCACAGAATTGAATTGAAATTTGCTGACAAATTTAAGCGAGTATTCACGGAACACTGATTTTTTTTTCTCTGCTTGCTCAACTCAACTCATAAATTAATGCTAATGAAAATATTCAGAACTGTTGTTGAATTTCTTATGAGCAGAATATTTACTTGTATGTGTTCTTTTCCTTGTGGACTTACAATTCATTCCCAAGTGAAATGCTTTGAACAGCAGAGCTTGAAAAGAAATCGTTTATAAATGTGAATCCAGTACAGTACATTGCTGTGAGTTACAACAAAGATCAGCAATTTGGAGCCAGGTATATAAGACAAGATTATTGTTACCTCTGTTCAAAATATCTTTGGCAGATTTATGAGTTTTTGTCCCTGACTCCCAACATATCACTTTTATTCTGTATCTACTTTGTTGGGTACTATTCCTTCTCCAGACAAGCTCCAAGAAGTGGAAGAGGAAGAGAGGTGTACTTAGCTGCTGTTTTTATGAAGGTGACTCATTGAAATGCCTATTCAAGCATTGCGGTGATAAGTACTCACATTAATAGAATCTAGCAAATTACATAAACTGTTTGCTCTAGCTTTTGTTCAAAAGATTTTTTTAAAGTTTCCTATCTACTTCAAATAAAACTCACAGTTATCAGCTTTGCTAATTTCCAGACTTATTGTACATGGGAGAAGTGCCATTTAACCAGTCACAGCTCAGATTAGGCCAAGGACAAAGCTATGAATTAAAAGATCTTTCCATATGTGGCCATCAAAAGGAATGCCATCAGCATTTTTGACAATGGCTCCCAAGGTTGTTTAATAATTACTGCAAAAACAGTTTTCAGTCATTAGTCTCTGACTTGAAAAAAGAATCTTTTTGTGTAGGCTTTCAGATATTTTTGCAATTAATGATATAATTTATCTAGAAATTAGTTATTTCTAACTCTCCACTTTTTTATCTCAGCTGTGTAGTAAAACTACAAAATACCAGTTTTATATTCACTGTGAAAAAAGATCATGCCAAGCTCCATCTGTCTTACCAATTCCCTAAACTGTGCCGATATAGGTACTAAAAGGAAATCAAAACACAGAGTACTAGAAACTTGGGACCCAGAATTAATCTGCTTTTTACTGATAAATTATGTTCAGATAGCTAAGAGATTCACTTCAACTGCATTACAGCAAGGAATTTCAAGGTTAGAACTGAAAATGCATTCGTGAAGATTTGCTGATGATACTGAGGGAGTGGAGGGTGAGGGAGGGATCTGCAAATCTCCTTCTGAATGAAGTTTCAGTTTCCTCTCCCATTGTGAGACTGAGAACAATGTTGATGAACCACTGGAATTTATCCTCTTGATGAGTTGGTTGGTCTAGACTTTACAGTGAAGCACTCATAAGCACTCGGTCAGGATACTGGCAGCCAGACCATTACATCTGGGGCTTTAATAAGCAGAAAGAGCAGGTGTATGTATTTATTGAACTGCCTACAAAGATGTGGAACTGGTCCTTCTTCTTGGACAAGGAGCTGGTATTGCAGATCTGGATCTTAAATCAAAAACACCTTTAAATTGGAAGTTGGAGAGGAGTTCTGACTTTCACCACGAAACTCATTCTTAGGCCTGAGTGATGTGGCTGGACTCAAAACAGGGAAAGGTTCCAGTTCCAGAAATGCAACACAAGGATAATAAGGCCACTGAATGTGAATCTGAACTTGGCCAGGGTAACTTATCCTAATTCTCAATCTATTAAATGCAAACTAACAGTTTCCTTTGGATCTGGATACTGCCTCCTCTGCCCATTAGTTAGGGTAGACAATTCTTGCCATTGTTGGAATCAGTTTACTTTCACAACCCCCATCCTTTGTGACACTTTTTTGGATTTCTGATAAATACTCTTTTGTTCTTCTAATAACATTTCATATCTCTTCTACTCCATCTTAATCTTTGGAGTATATAGTCTCACTGGACCATATTATAAATTTCAGTAATTTTGTAGAAAAATAAATATAAGTATGCACTACAGATTTTCTGACCATTGTAAATTAACTTGGTGTTTAAGGTGACACTGCACTGATTAGCACATTTAAATACCTGCAGACTCTATCTAATCTAATATAATCTTTGAGTGAACATTGCACACTTCCAGTGAAGTCCTCAAGAATAGATTTGAAATGCAAGTAAGCAACAATCAATTTTCCTATTGCTACTTCAATATAAAGTTAAGAATTAAAAACACTACATAGTACTGTAGAGGGAAAATTGTCTAACTTTATTTTTAAGAACACCATTCTCAGTTTATTATTAGCAAAATATTTTTGACAAGCTTTGTCCTTGCAGGAACACAAGGACTCAGCAGGTGCATGTCACCTCTGGCAGAACTTGGGCCTTAGTGACTATAAGCTCTCCATGAACCCAAACATTTTATTATCTCTGTTCACTGTAGAATTTCCTTCAGTCTAGACTCCAAAGCTGTATACCTATGCAACTTGGGACAAATTTTCTACAGAATATTTGGTAGTTCTTCTTCAATAGGGTCATGTACAAGCATTCATCCATGCTAACTCCTAAAATTTAACTCACATAATTTGAGAAACTAAAAACAAGGAATTTATTTTAAACATGAAAAATTTTATAGGATATTTTCTGAATTAAAAACCATTATTTTAAAACAATCCTGAAAGTTGAAAATCTATATCTGATATGGCTGGAGACCTCCAGACCTAGCTGTCTTGAATCTAGATTTTAAATCAAACAGTTTTTTGAACATTACTATTTAAGGATTTTCTGCCAGTATTGTTAAAGCAATATTAATTCATGTTCTTATCTTTCTCATTTCATAAAGTAAATTTTTTTTTTGTGCAAATCTATTAATATAGGAACTATAATCCATCTTTTTCTATTTTGCCTTGTCTCCACAGATAAAAGTTAGATTATAACACCAAGTGAATTACATAAATTATTTTGAATGATTTTACAGAAAAAAAGAGGAAAAAAATGCAGGTTAAAGTCAGCAACAAATCACATACCACACAATTTACCAAGAAGCAGTCAAGACTGTTTGAGATAATCTGTTAAAATTCTACAATAAGAAGTTTGTTTAATTTTTAAAAGATGGCAGATGTCATAAAAAAGGAGCCTGATGCAAAAATAAAGCCTCCAGAGTCTGGCAGTTCTGTTCTGATGTCAATAAAAGATAATATAACCTGTCAAATTGCAAGCATGTTTTATTCAGCCATAGCATTTTATCTTCACCACTCAAGCATTACTTTCCAGGAAACATCCGCATCTGCCTGATTATCCTGAAGTAATTCTCATGAAGAGAGTAGGTTGCAGATTAAAAGCTGCTTTCTCTTTCCAGCTTTCTCTCCCTCCCTCATCCCCCATTTTAATCCTTCATTTTGTACTCTTCAGCTAATTTTTCTTGAAAGGTTAAGGAGCTAGCAATTATTTCAATGGCTCTTGGAGCTTTAAGGTAAGTGTTTCATCTGGTCTTTATTTTAAAGAGCTTTCCTTGATGTTTTGTCCTTGATATCTCTTATCAAATACTGAGGATACTGCAGAGTTGTGGCACAAGGGTCAGTTGGGAGATACTGTGATCTTGCTCATTCTAGTGCATACAAACTGTGGTATGTAATAGCTTTTCTCAGTATCCATTATGATTTTTCCAAACATTTTAGTTTGTCTTACACAAAGTGTGCCTTCACATTTTTACAGACCGTCTCTGCATTGTGACTTTGCAAACCTTTGGTGGCTGATTGACTATTTTCATTGTATACACTCAGTTCTGGAAATCGGCCCAAAAAAGGCCTCAGTCTCAACAAATTTAGTGTTTATTTTGGGGCTTCTGCTGACAGCTGTCACTGTTGTACTGAGAAAGTCTGCATCGTATCCCTGTGATATCTCCCAACATTGCTATGCTTGATGAAGTCGATCATCCTGGCCAGTGTGCTTCTGGAAAAACTATCCAAGTTCTGAGTTAAAGAGTCTCCAAAGAAAGTCTGAAAGTCAAATCAGGTGTCAGGTGCTTGCTTCCAGCTGCACAACAATTGTGCATAAAATGCACAATCAATCAAGATCATAGCTAATTCAGGAGCCAGAAAGGTGGAAGATTAGGTGAAAACAAAATGTTTGTGCCTGTGGTTCTCCAGCATTAGTACTATGCAAGCCTGACCCTGTGCAAAAGATCCTTCTTTAGACAAAGCTGGTTTAGGATGTGAGGGGACTGCAGCTCCTTACCCAGCAGCTTCAGTAGCCTGGAAGAAGCTCCTCTTCACAGACAAAAGTACAATGAGCCAGGCATTAATTCCTAAACAAAATTAATTAATTATTTTAATTAATTAATTCCTACACAAAAACTTTTTTTCTTAAATTAAAAGGAAGAGGAAGTTGGCACAGCACTTCAGGTATCAGTCAACACAAAAAGATATCCTACAAAACAGTCACTTTGACCTTGAGATTGGTATCAGTTTAGGAGAAAGGCTGATGACACAAACTTTATCTTACTGGGCAGGGTTGCTCTCCCTTGGGCTGTGGTCTGTATGGCCTGACCTTGCTGTGAAGCCACTGGCACACGCGCACTGACACATGTTCTCATTCTCTGCTGGTGACACTGCAACTCGTACATTTCTGACTCCTTTGCCTCCCTGTTCCTGTTGGGCCACAATGAACAAGGAGACTGCCACTGTCATTATGACAGGCCATAATTTTTTTTCATTTCTCATCCACCCATGACTCATGCAGGCCTTCTCCCACAGAAATGTGTTTATGTAACAGCTGCCATTTCTTGCTTGCACATTCATAATTTGTTTTCCCCTCACTCTCTGAATACCAATTTTCAAAGTGGATTTAGGTTTTCAGCTACTAAAACTGAATTCATTAATTGATTTACTGAAATAAGAATAAGGTCAGGTATGCAACTATATACATGAAATGATATAAAAATGCCATCTAATGATACCTGTCACTGGTATAGTGAACCTCGGATGAATGACTACAAGGGCTAGAGTCACACTGCTAAATACTGCTTCCTTGAGAGCTAAGCAGCTCTTACAGTTATTTTATGTCAGAAAGTGCTGCCACCTACTAGTTTCTCCACTCTTGTATAAAAAGTATGGGACAAAATCAACAAGGAAAATAAGATTTCTGAAAAGCGGTGAAAGAATGGTCATCTGCTGATGTGTGTGATGTTCCCTGTAGGTTCACAAGTGCTGTCTGGTGAGCACCAGAAAATAAAGAGTAGGCACAATACATCTGATATGTCATACTGAAATCTAAAGAAGTGACTCAGAGCTGTTGTCAGCTCTGCACAGCACTAGCCACATAGCTCCTTGCAGCTATTCTCAGGAGCAGAGGTGCAAATAAAGCTTTTAAATCCCACCTTCCTAGAAACCGATTTCAATATTCATCATTAAGCTCCTGTCAAAGTTGTCTGTGGTATGTAATTGAAACAGAGTGAATAATGGAAGCAATGATGGATTTACAGATGTTCTAAATTTGCTGGTCTGTAGGTGGTTTTGTCCACTACCACTTCCAAAGCATTGACTATTTTTTCTAGAATTAAATACTTTGTATGAAAAAAAATGTTCTCACACCACAACTGACAGAAATTTGAAATGATATAATAATAATGTATATCCCATTTGCTGTCTAATGTATGTGTGGGATTGAATAGCTCTTTGTGATACATTCCCTTCTTGCTAAATTATTCTAACTTCACACTGAATTAAAGTAGCTAGTTGCCACTACACCACTGAACTTTGATAGCTCGATCCATTCCAAAACTTGTGACTGCAGTCTCTCTTGTTGCACAGATTCACACAGAAGGGAAAAAGGCAAGATGGAAAAGAAAAAAAAAAAAAAGGACTTGTTCCATTCTCTAAGCTCAGCATCATTCACCATTCTGGAAAGTGTGATTAAGACTGCCAAATGCCTACCAGCTGTAAATGTCCCACCAAGGTGACGTCTACTGTCTACAGGTTCCAAGTCAAGAGAGACTTCCTCCACAGAAGTAGCACAACTGTGTCTCATAGGCATGTGCTGTACTGATACATTTAAGAACACCACTGCTGAAAATTTTTGCTTACTTAGTGACTTGCCAGTAATGCTATGGCAAATCTGTGTGCTACGTAATTTAGTACAGCAGCTTCTGACACCTTTATCTCATATCCATGTGTTTACCTTGACATCAGCTATAGTGAATTTTCTGGGAAAGCAGAAAATTACAGAACCTAAAAAAATCAAAACCACACAAGTGTTGCACTCTGTATCCTACCAGTGAGGTACACACACTGGCTTTAGTTGCTGCTGAAACACACTAGGTTGTAGCTGTGACTGTATGATACTAATTTTTGTACCTTTGGACTTTAGCATTTGCTGAACTGTCTACCTGCTTTTGAACTGGCCCCCACTGCACCAGATATAGGAGAAGAGGTAAAGTTAGTAAGAAACTATATGCTCTGGATATGTCGCATATCTGTCTCATAGCACAGATCTCCTGTTTTATTGTATTTGCTAAGTAGAGAAGGATATAGGCAGACATGGCTCGATTAAATCAGTGAATCATCCTGCTCTACCCTCAGAATATTTGATTACTTTTTAATTCAGTGAAATCTCTGTGCAAAGTCCTTATGATTACAAAAGAACACAAATGAGTCCATTCCTGCCTGAAAACATCTCAAAGCCTTTGCTGCCATTCTGTCTGCACAGGCATCATTCTGTTACTCAGTTCCCTTGGTGAGCAGAAGTTTTCACAAAAGAAAAGATAGGTATTTTTTGAAGTCCAAACTGCAGAATTACAGTATATGAGCACTTCATAAACTTGAATGACTTTATTCTTGCAGCTAACTAGAACAGAGGCACAGAAATAGTAAACAACTAGTCCAAGTGCGGGCAGCCTCACAGCTCAAACCTTCTCAAAACTGAACGTGTCCATTGCGCAGGAGGCGACCCTGAAAGCACATACTCTGTTGCAGCAAGGAAATGCTCGTGTGAACACATGCCCTAGCAAGACTAGCACATCAGAATTCTAACACGGTCACACATGTTGTCTGCTGCTTGCCCCCAAGGCAACCACACAGAACAAAGGGAGAAAAAGGGAATGCCATTTCTGCAGCTACTCTGGAGACAACAATTTTAAAATGGTGTTGCTGGAACAAAGATACTGATCTGGATCTCTTGAATGCCATTAAACACTTTTATCATTTCATAGCATCAAAGATTCTTTGAGGGGAAAACCTCAAATTTGGATGCATCATGCATTCAATAGTGGGAATGAAATGAACAGGTAACTGAACAGAAGGTTCTCCAAGGTATTCATGGGAGTGAAAATGAGAAAAAGAAAATGGAAAACAAATAAATATAAGCTCTTAACATTCCTTACACGAATCTCTCAGAAGCACTGTCTTCAGCTGCCATAGCTGCTGCTAGCTGTTCTGCAATGTTGTTAGGTTGTACTAAAAAACAACAGTTACAAAAAACATTTTCTGGGTGTTTTTTAATGTAAAATAGAAAAACATTATCTATTTAGATCAAACAAAATAACTTAGATAAATTAGAATGGTGCATTCACTCAGACTGGATGTGCCATCTGTGTAAAGTCTCCAAGCAAATCCAGATTACAATCAGTGGCCCTATTTAAATTGAAGTGAGCAGGCTATAAGTGAAGTTATAGATTCAAAGCAGTGATCAGAGTACTCTAAAAATATTCTGTTTCAGCATATGCTGAGCATTAGGCTGTCCAGTAATGGCAATTACAGTTGAGTTGTGTGAAAAGTTTTGCATGGTACATGAATTTAGAATTTTATTACGGTCAGTCAAAGGAGAAGCCAGAGCTGGAGAAAGCTTACATATATGTCTGACAGAAAGCAAAAAAAGAATAATCTGATTTCAAATTGACACTCAACATTCACAGTAGTCTAGACTATGTGTGAAAGGTAGCCCCTGTCAAACAGTTCTGTCTAGAGTTTGTGGATGTTTATGATACAGCAGGGAAACATGACACTGGGAACTAACCCTTGTGAGGACACTGGGGTGAGCTATAAAGGTTTGGTTTTTGCAAAGGATCTGATGTGGAAGGGCTAAGATCCACCAGGCACCAAAGTCCTTGTCAACTTCAATAGAAGATTTAGGCATAAAATTGTATTACTGCAGTCATCTGTCACTCCTTTCAGAGAACTCTTCACCTCCAACTAGGAAAATACTGATTAGAGAGCTAGGAGAAAGTGGAGGTCTGAGAAATTTATGAAGCAATAGAGGTCTCCAGTAAATGAGGACTTGTATTCCTCCAATAGGAGGCCATAGTGTGTTAAAATTAGCTCACATAGCTGTTGCAGTAAGCAGATAAATTACCTTAATGGTTCCACATGGAAGACTTCAGGTAAAGGAGAGATAAAATTCATTATTGAATAGAAATCTTCTCTAGAGTTCTGTTCTTCTAATCCAGACCTAAGTAAAAAGAGAAAAAAATTGCTCATTTACAAAACATATACAGAAACATTCTCTACAGCAAATCTCTGTCTTATTAGAAGCAAGGAGGCATCAAAATCCATAATAGCAGCATTTATAAGAGAAAGATCAATATGGCATCTGCTATTGCAAAGGCAGAAAATGATTCTATAAAATTTTTTCTTGTAAAAAATACACTGGACAAAGTGTACAAGGCACAGTGGTATCTCTCATCACCGAATAAATCATGGAGAACTATCACAGAAGTCATTGCAAAACATGCACTAGGACCTGTTTCACCCTTTTCTGATTGAAATGACACCTCTCCAAGACAACATTGCAGTTTGAGACAATAACAAACAATAAAAGAGTGAGAAGGCAGTTCAACACTTTGATTATATATATGTCACAAAGAGGCTCCCTCGGTTAGTCCATAGCAATGATTATTATCCCATGTTGCTTTTTCATGTAGGTGCCAATGATGCCATGGGGAAACTCTCCAGAATTAAGCGGGATTACAGAGCCCTAGGGGTGGCTATAAAAGAG
>JAUBOD010000226.1:79043-102887 GCA_032353885.1 Nothura maculosa | reverse complement strand
GTGTGCAGGGGGGTTGGACTAGATGACCTCTAAGGTCTCTTCCAACCTTACACATTCTATGATTCTATGATTCTATGATTATCATTTTAGACATACAGAAACAGAACAACTTAAGACTAGCAACATTTGATTACACCAAAGATCTGTCCACCCTGGTAAAGTAGGGAGGCCTCTGCTTCACCGTGCTTTTATGGAACTAACATTAAGAAATCTCTAAATACATTTTTTGCTCCTTGGACTGTTGGCAATGACTGTTGTTCTGAAGTCTCAATAACAAAAAAAAATGAGAGTATGAGCTTAAGGATGAGTAAGAATAGGGGAATCATATATCAAATTTGCTATCATTCTCTGCCTCAATGTTTTTTAGCTGAGGATGTTACTGATCCAAATGTAGGCTTCATGCTCACAAGAAGTAATGCACAGTGGATTTATTTTCACAAATCTCACTCATATGTGTAAACTTCTAGTATCTATCATATCCTTAAGGAAGGAGTTTCACAAGTCATTTATCTGCTGTTGGAAGAACTACTTTCGCTTGTTTTAAAAATTTGTTCCCAATAGCTTCATTTAATGTCCCAATGTTCTTGTAAATCCCATATGCACTTTTTCTCATCTTACTCATGATTTAGTAGGCTTCTACCATATTTATATTTCTGCTTGGGGAACTCTCTTCTAGACTGAAGAGTCCTGGAATATTTTTCATTTGAAAATCCTTCCATGTCTTTGATCATATTTGCTGTTCTTCCATGAATTTTTTCCTGGACTCTTGGGCTTCTTTTGAGAGAAAAGGCGTAACTGCACACAGTTAAGCTTAAGGTGTGGATGAGCCATGAAGTTACACAGTGGCAGAACAATGGTGATTTGTTTTCTTTCATTTTCCAGTAACTTCCTTTACTCTTAGCATTCTTCTAACGCTCGAGATGATAAATAGCAGTTGCACAAGAGCAGCAATTTATGCAGGGAACTTTTCCAAAGGAATTGCTCTTTCTGATCACATATATTGCAATCATATTTACAAGATCTAAGTACATGCATTAAACAGCGGTAATATGCAGGATAACTTCTCCTTAAGTTTCATAGACTTTGCACTGGATGCTTAGGACAAGAGACAATACATCAATATGGAGAGAAAGGAAAATAAACAACTAGTCAGTACTAACTAGAGAAGTAATGGTGTCAATCCATTGGCTGTGCATATTGCCAAGTGTTCTATGAAAAACTAATGAAATTGAACTATACAGGAAAATATCCGAAACCTTAGTGGTGAAGTAGATGGTAAATATTTTGAGAGTGTAGTCCTCCAGAATGAAGAACACCAGACAAGAACGCACAGAAGTGTCTGTTTTTATATTCTAGATGTGCACTGTGGAAGACTTTTAGCAGAGACTGGGTCAATCTTACCACTTATCTGTTGAGAGATGGTACCTACCACTGCCAAAGATCTGCCAGAGGACACATGTTTCTATGAACACAACATTGAGGAGGAGCTCGGGAAGAGCAATACAGTGACAGGCTGCATTTCACATGCATAAAAACACAGGCAGACAATGCTAAAAAAAAGTTCAAAAAGATTTATTTTTGTTTTTTTTATCCTATATACATACAATACACCCACACACAAGTGATTAACAATTGTATTCCTTCCTTCCTGCAAGATATGGAATGATTGTGGGTTTAGAGAGGAGCTAAATGAAAAAAGTAGCTCCCTTTTCCCCCTTGAAGCCTATGTGAAGAGTCATTTTGTTGCAATAGCCTATGATCTTTTTTGCAGCTGTACAGATACCTATCTAAAAAGCATCTACATATGGCATTGCCCTTTGGCACTCAGTGCTGAAGCCAGTGACATTACATGAAGGAGGAGACTGGATTTTAACACGCATCTCAGATAGAACGTAGCAACTGCTATGTGACCTTAGATTCTTACAGATCCGTATGTTAGCAGTAATTAATACCAGTTGTTAACCTGGGAGCCCCAAAGCTTTATGGTTCTGAAGACCCCCAGGGAATGCTCATAAAGCCACACTTCTAAACAAGCAGCAGAGCAGTTATGGTTAAAAGCAGTGGGATAGATGTGACAACCAGCAATTTTAACTTTTCATCTTGCAGCTTTATTTCTGAAAGCTTTTACTTCCCTCTGATTGTGGGCTTCCAATTTTGTGTTGTCATGTAATAAATTATATTTCTCTCCTTTTTTTGGTATGGTGCTTCATAGATGAAATGTCTTAAAAAAAAACAAACAAAACAAAACAGAAAGAGTTAAATGTTTTTGCCATGGTGATTGTAAGGCGAAATCAACACACAAGAGCAGTCTAAAAATCTGGATACAGATTCTGAAATTCTCGGTAGCTGGGGATGTAAGTCTGATGTAAGTCTAATGTAAGTCTGACCAAAAGTTTTCCACTCTGGAGTTGGAGAAATGGGAACTGAGAATTTTTACAAGCAGATCTTAACTCCCTCCCTGAAGGTTAAAGAAGTTGCATTTGTTCATTAATTTGTCTTAAAAAGACATCCCTAGCAGACAGGTGTACCTCCTCTTTCGCTCCTGTGTGAAGGCAGCACTGGTGTGGCATTACGATGCTGATCATTAAAAGCAAAACCTGGTTTGATCTTCCCACTTAGCAGTGAAGTAGTCTTGACTTTTGTATATAGTCAGAAGGCTTCTGCAATTATTAACAGATTTGATTAATTATCACTACCACATTTATTGCCTACTGGATTTATCTTTATCCCTGTATTTACGCCCAAAATAAAGTACCTTATACTAGAAGATTAGTCTGCTAATAACGCACACATTTCATCACAACTATCATAAAAAGACAGCAATGGATTTGCAAAGACAAAAGTTACATGAGCCATTGTGAAGACAGTAAAAATATTTTCAACATTTAATTAGCTCCGCTGTATCATCCACTACAACAGGACTTAAGTGCTGTGGGATAATTAGAGAACTAAAAGCACATAGCCATAAAAAAGTTTTGCTCAAAACTTACAGCTTATCTAGAGCAGGGATGAAATCAGCAATAGCCTGTCAAACATCTGACTAAAAGATAATCTTTACATAAGAAAGAGGAAGGGAGAACAAAGACGGACAGCTTCTATTGTAGAAGATTTCTTGGCTGGCTTGAGAATGAGTGTGGGGACTGATAGATAAATAGTTAGACCTCTTCCAGGACACTGAGACATGGAGATGAAAGTTGTCACTTTAAACTGCTCTGTTCCCTATCGTGCAGGGCAATTCAAGTCCGTTCACACTTCACAGAGTGATATAAATTTAAATTCATTCACCAATATTCCCATGCTATAAGTTATATTATTTATAATACTTCAGTCACCTAAAGTTCAGGGACTCCAAAGCATATATTAATTAATGTCTATTTTAATTAGCTGTTTCTGAGACAAAGGGAGAAGACAAAATGGTGAAGCGTTATCAGTACAGCACCTTAATTAAATTCAGAATATGCAATGTAGTACACATCAGGACTTAAGGCACTGGAAGGTTGGTCATCACCATGGCAGCCTCTTACTCCTATGACTTCCTTCTTCCTTAAAATAGTTCCTCATTCCTCCCCTGCATCTTCCTCTGAACGCCAGTTTCCACAGGCAAAAAAAAAAGAAGGATAAGATCTCTGTTCTTCATGCGCTAAACTGGGCTCTGTTCTTGCATGAATACCATTGTCTTCAGTAGGGTTATGCTATACTGTGTTTTACATGGAAGATCTTACTCTTATGAGGAGGCATCTTTAGATGTGGATACATTTGCCCACAATGCTTTCTGGCTACGAAACACCTGTCTGCAGGTCTAGAAACCTCTGTCTTGCTGCTCTCAAGGTTTCCAAGGTGTCCAAGAATTAGAGAACATACTTCAAATTTCCCAGCTGCTGGATATTGCCAAAGAAAAAAAATGACTGTTTGTATTTTCTGAATCTTCACAGTAAATTGTCAACCTAGAAGCTGAGTCAAAGGTCATGCTGCCTATCAATGGAACAGCATTGATATAGTATTCAAGAGAGCAGAATTTCAGTTCCCCATCCTTGCCTGCTGTACCATAGTTATGAAATGACAATTCTAGCTACATTTTCTTGTATATATTATATTCATTAGAGACACACAAAACTCCAACAAACTGAGAAGCTGATCCTAAGGGTCACAAGGAAGTCAGCAAGTGTCCCTGTTGACTTCGAGGTGTTTACTATCAGATACTAAGAGCTTAAAAAAAGATATTAAGAAAAAAAGGCACCCAAATCTCAACAGGTATCAGCATCCAGCATTAGTATTCAACCTTTTTTGCTTGCAGATCATTAAAATTTACTCACACAATATCTGATCTGCCCAGCTAAGTTCCACAGACTCCTTGCAGGAAGTGCTTTGACACTACAGACAGCTATTGAACACCTCTGCTTTGTGGCATAAGGAGAAGGGGCACTCCTATGAAATAACTATTTACCAGTACCAAAACTAAGTGTAAAATTCTCTTTTCTCATTCTTGTTTCATGCTAAATATCACATTCCTTCAACTCTAAACTGCAATAAATTCCTTTCTCTTTCACTTCCTCTGCCTCACTCCATAAATTTTCTCCAAATAAATAACAAAGTTGAACAGTTATGTTTGCAGAAATTGCTATTACTTTATCAATGCCTGAGCCAACAAAAGCATTTTTCATGAGCTTGCAGAAAAGAAAAGGAACAGCTTTTAAGAAATGTGCTACACTTTAGTATGTCCTGGTGACCTGCTGAAGCCCATCTACAATTTTGAGAAGAGTACAGGTGGCTGAATGGGTAGAGGGGGGTCCACTGGGAACACTCTCTGAGCTTAGAACGTTCAGTAATATCAATAAATTTTGAACATTCATGCTTCTATGCAGATCTTTTACCACTACTAGAACAGAACAAACTGCACCAGAAAGAACCATTTGCTAAAAATTTTTGCATTAAATCCTAAACCTATCTTAGTAATTTCTAAAAAGCAAAGCACTACAAAATGCTAACCAATGCCAGTATCCTCTGCACAATAGATATTTCATCTATTTGCATTTGCTACTATTTTGCTTTATTATATTCTTATACAGTTAATTTAAAACTATTCTAAATATAACACAAAATGATTTACGATTATATGATTATAAATATTGTTAATGCTACCTGACAGCACATCTAGTGTCTTATTTAGTTTTCTTCCTCTACTCAGCCTCAAGTGATTGCAGAGATATTAATGTATGCCTAATTTAGACCAATGTATCAAGTGATTTTAGACAGTTCAAACCTTCCTAAAAGTTTTAGAGGAGTTCATTAAGTTGCTCTGCAAAGAATCTATACTGTTATAACACAGTCATTATATGATACTGTTATGGTACTATCTTCCTGAGATCTCAATGCCTTGCAAGTAATTGACTGTTTATGCCTTGTTATTCTCAGTGGCAATCTTCAGGTTGCCTCATCACAGTTCCTAATTACTTCTCATATAAAGTAAAGCTTTTTAAAGGCCTCCTTATATTATTTATATTTTTACAAGGCTCAGGAAGAAAATGTGGAGACAAAAGAACAGGCTATTACTACCCTAATTTGTACTTACAAATAACACTTTACTCCCTCAATAACTCTTTGTATTCATAGTGTAAGATACAGGTTCAAGCTTAGCACAGTTTTGATAAAACTGTGCAGCAATATGGGTGCAGCAATATATTTATGATCCCTAGAGAACTGGAATAAAACTTGTTTTTCTTTTTAAAATAAAAAAAACAAGGTCTACTAGAATTTCATGAAAAACAATTTCAAAGAGAGGAAAAATAACAACCACAAACTCAGCTATATTAGTGTCTCTGAATCATGCCAAATCCTGGTCTGAGGACTGAGTTTGAAGCAAAACTCGACTGCATCTTGGGGCTACCTCTAGAGTACAGCATGGTGTTTAGATTACTTGGAGTGAATGCTGCAGCCAAACTTCATTGAAAAGCCACTTAATTTCTTTCCCAACTGCTGCTTTCTCATGAATGTATAAGTACATACAAATTCTGAATATGTGCAAATTTGTTAAAGCAAAAAGAAAACAAACAGGTTCAGTCACCACTGCAGAACACTTGCAGAAACTAGAGAATGCTTTGCTAGAGTCCTTGTAGTTAAATTGACACTACTGAGAGCCATTTTGAAAATACTGAAGAAAAAAAATATTTTTTTTCTCTCTCTCCATCTTCTCTCCTTTTTCTTATGCTTAAGGAACTAATTTCTATTTAGCCCTCAATCCAAGCACATCAGTTCACCTTAATTTCAATAAATTAAGAACCAACTGTTCTTCTTTGAACCCCACCTTTTAATATTTAATAACTACTGAATATTTAATCATTTAATATACTGCCTACATGTGTGCATGCTGAAATTCAAAATGATGGCACTGCTTTTCTGGCTTTCTGCATCCTAGTGGCAAAGGCAGAAGTGGAAACCAGATGGAACAAGGCAGATGAGTATTCTGCTGCTGCAAAGAAGTCCCTGGGGCTATAAAGGTACTACAGTCCAGTATCCAAAAATTACACCTCAGGCAAAATGATTAACTAGAATAATCACAAAATCAGAAGCAGAAAAAGAAAACAAAAACAAACAACCACGTTTCGAGTATGTAACTTGGAGAAGTAACTTCCTGCAATAAAACAAGAAATGAATCCAAACAGAAACAAACTAGAATCTTAATTTATTCTGTGACAACTTGTAGTAATTAGTAGTGATCAAGATTAAAACAGAAGGACTTGTGCCTGAAAGCTCATCCACTTTTATTAGATGATCTAATAAAGATATTATCCTCTAAAACCCTGCCTCTCTTAGATTTTCAGTCTGTTATATATACAGAAAACACTGCCATTCCAGTTATCATTTGGAGAGCTTTACAAAGAGGTTTTCAGGTATCACTAGAATTCCTCATGTAAAAAAGTATTATGGGGTTTATCCACAGACACATATTCTATGACGCTTAGATGCTTTAAGGATCTATATCCTGACTTAGATGGTAAGGTGCTAGTAAGACAGCAAGCATGTGGAGACATTTAGGTGCCCCAAGATATGATCTATGGAAGTCTAAACTGCTGAACCAGGCCAAGTGACCGTGCTGGACTTGGGGCTGCCTTTCTTCCTGCCTGCCTTAAGACAGGCAGGCATTAACCTGAGTTGCAACAGACACTTGAGACTCATAGCTGTGACCCTCTTCAAAAGATGGATACTTATCTATCCATTTCTCATAGACTACAGACAGGCAGGGCCTCTCCAATCTTATTGGAGATCTCACTTGGGATGAGAACCCCAGGCTCAAATCCTTCAAATACCTAACGGCATTTGACCCCTATATTATCTGTCTCTTCGTACAGCTTTCCCTCAGCCTCTCTCTCTCTCTCTCATTCAATGAGCACTTAATTAATCCATAGAGATTTAACACCTTTAGCTTAACAGTCAGCTAAGGGAATTAAAACTTGGCTCTATCTCCCATCGCTCTTACTCAAAGTCTGTTCTATGGCCTGGTGCTGCAGCTACTTCTCTGGGAAACTGAAAATGTTATATATGTACTTAAGCAGAGGTAGGACTTTAAGTGAGATGTCCTAGTTTCATAAATGCCACTAAACCGAACCATGTATATACCATGCTCAGAGAATGTCTTTAAGACTGGATCCTGCAGGAGAGTCATGAATACTTACGTGTGAAATCTTGACAGGTCTGAGATACTAGACAGACACTGAACTGCTCAGCAGTATCAAGGGCTCAGACATTCTGGACATGTAAGATTTAAGGCAAACCTGGAACATTTTAATGTCAGAAATTGGGGATTATGCCTCATGTTCATTTACAGATACATGGTTTTACACAGATGTGACTGAGAAGAGACATGTATTTTCCTATCTTGGAAACATACATCTTCACATCCGCAGCATGTTCAAACACCAACAGCCTGAGAATCTAGAAACAGAACAGCAGGCTGTAAACAGAAACTTATAGAACGGTAATTTCGTCTTTGCAAATTAAAAGTAAACTGCTCAGTATGATTCTGGATACTAAAGATACATGGAAAAAATGGTGATGGCATGAAATTTACTTGTTAGGAGATAGCAAATAAGGATAAAAGAGCTGTATAACTAAGGTCAGATATCCAAGCTAACACTCCTTTTTTCATTCAGCAGTCTCACATACCTAGGCATATTACCTAGGCAGTTGTGCCATCGTTCAGCATGACCATATCTGAATCCATTCCCATTCAACCGCAAGCACAATCTGTATGGAGGCCATGCATTCTACCATCAATTTTGCACAGACCTCTTTATATTAAAGTAATGGTATGCTCATTCAAAGGAAGCTAGACTCCTTAGACTACTTTTGAAATCTCATGAGTGTATGACATGGATGAATTTTACAACTCCCTAACTAATTATTGTGCCACTGCTGCCCTTTGCACTTTCTACTCCTATCTATACTTAATACCTCTCCACATGCTTTCTGACTGAATATGTTTCCTTTCATATTCATTTTCATCTAACTCTGATCTGTCCCTTTTTTTGAAATCTTGTGCTGTTTTTCATAAAAATCTTATCTACAACCAAAGTTCTGATTCTTTTTAATGCTCTGGGATATGTCCTTATCTCATGCTATTATTAAGATTTGAAAGCTCTTTTATATAAGTATATTTTTGACCTTTGCTCTTCTCTATTTGGAACAAAACCTGCAGCAGCATGCCCAAAAATAGAAGCAGCATCACTCAGTTCCTGATTTTATACCTTAACAACTAGATGATGTTTCCTGTAAGCATATAGAATATATAAAATTCTGTATTTATTATATATTATACAAATATTTATAATATACAAAATATACATATATAAGTACAAAATTTAATAAAAAGGCAAAATTCTCACTATGTTGGCTTTTGTTTGTGTATTAATATATATTTCTCCCTCATATCCTGCCTTTCCTTGAACCCTTTGCCCCTTTAGGCTTAGCCAACTTTCAAGATCCAGAATGACAGTGAAGTGACATTTATGCTGCTAGTTGTCATTCTGCCTGTATGTGAAGTCTTCCTCTTGAACCACTGAGGATAATTTTGGCAACATGGCTAGCCCTGTTTGAACAAAGCACTCCTGTGACTTTGTGCAAAGAAAACTTCTGATAAAGCAGGTATTTTAGAAACAAGCAGAAACCTTTTGAGGACATTATCATTAATCATGCATTTGTATTACTCAAGAGTTTAATGCTCTCAGTACATGAAGAAATGACCAAAAATCCTTTTTTTGCAGTCTCAAGTATAAACCAGGAATCATTCTATTTAAACCAGGGCATTATATTCATAATGATATGATGACATTCATAAAGACAGAGTCAGGACCAAGCAATCCCCATTAAAATAACATAAAAACAAACATTGAGGTTCTGTAAATAAAAATACCAGGTGAAGTAGATAAACAATTGTCATTGCTATATTGTGCTCTCCCAGGAAATTAAGACTTTTGAGTACAAGTGAAAGAAAGGGTCAAGAAAAGAGGCTACACTGCACACTGATCTAATGCAAAAGCTTTTAAAACTATAACTTACTCATGACTATATATCATGGAATTGTTTTCTGCACATGGGAGAGCAATAAAAGGAATAAGCAATTTTCTTCAAAACCTTAGGATCAATTGAAATAAAAATCTTTTCAATCAGAAATGAGGAAGAGTATTTGAGTAGAAAAACCTGTAAAAATGGCCATTATCTTTCAGAAACACAATCACAGATTGTGTTTGACCAGCGGTATGATACTACATTCACATCATATTGATCATGACTACGATTAAACTCTTAAGATACCATTTTGCACATAGCTTTTCAATGAGCTGGTAAATAGCCACAGCGGGTTAAGCCTTAGCTGCTTTTAGATGTAGTAAAAAATGAAATTTCTGTCCTGCAAGAAATCCTGACATTACAAAATTTGATTATGTTGTAAATCAGAAGGAACAACAGTATTTCAGAATTTTCCATTAAATGAACATCTTAAAACAGATTTGGAAATCTCAAAGAGAAGCATTTGATAATGACAAATCAAATTATTTTTATATGTTTGAATGGTTTTATTTTGATGCAGTAAGAAGCCTTACATCAATCATATCTAAATGCTATTTAAAACGCTTTATATTACATTTCAGGTCAATAACTGTATAGTAATACAGTTAACATGAATATATAATGTAAAAGTCAGAGTAACATAAAGAACTAGTGTACTAAAATAGAAGGGTTTTATAAAACTCAAATACTTTCTAAAAGTTCTCTGCAGAAATCTGCAGCACATCTATAAAAAAATCATACAGTTTGCTGTCTTCCATCCACTGGTAAAAAAGGCAAAACAAAACAAACAAACAGAGAAAAATCCCTTCCCCATTCCCAACTATTTCAGCAAAATTAGTTCTGGCCTCATTGAAGTCAGTAGGAGATTGGCAATGACATCAATGGAGTTAGGTTTTTATCCTGCCATTTCAAAAGGATTACTTTAAAGCATGTACACGTAAGTGTTTTATTGATGTAGAACCTTAACAATAAAACTTCAAGGAAAATGATCTACCGCCGTCAGAGCTGAGATCATAGTGCAACCCTGACTCTAAAACAAGCAAAGTAATATCTGGTCAGATTTTGGGATCATTTTCCACAAATCTACATCACCTGGAACACCACCAAAAAAGAGTATTTCAAAATCAGTATAGCAAAACTATCAATTCAAAAGCGTCTTCAAGCACAGGAGAACTCTGAAACTCTATAATCACCATCATCATTGCAAATGCTGCATACTTAAAATCTGCATGCTTAAAAATACTGATTTCTAAGGTAACGGAGAGACTGTTCTGAACAGATAAAATAACAAAACTAAATCATGTGGTCACATAAATGAGAAAGAGAGAAGTCTACCCAACGTGGATAAATATGCCTCAGGTAATGTCTATTAGGCAACAGGGCAGAATGCTACCATTACCATTATCAAGAGGCTCTATGTATTTCTTAGGAAGCTAACGCAAATATTCCCAGCAAATTATGATGCACTATCTATGTTTCTCTGCCAGGAAGTCATTGCCTTCTTTCATGGTGATGCCTGGGAGATAACTTTTATTTTTTGGAGGTAGAAAAACAAAATTAGTAGATTCTCTTCTTTCTTCCTGCCTAATCCCTTCAGCATAGCGTTTATACAGATTTGAAGAGCCTTCTGGGGCCTGTCTGTCATGAAATATGTAGGGCTTTGTTGCTGAAATAAGGGTTTCTTTGCCCATCTACCCTGACCTCTAGTTTTTGGATGACATCTTGGGGACTAAAGTTCTATTGAATGTCAGCTGACTTGGACATAAGCATAAAACTAAAGGTCATTAGATCATTTGAGGCCAATATAATCCAAAATAACATCTCCAGTACAGCAGATGTTAAAAGACTAGCAACCACCCTCAGCTACCTAAAAAACCCAAAAGTTAGAGCACAAAGGCATCTTATTTTTAAACAATGGAGAATTTATTTTAAGAGAAAGTCAGAAATAAAATTTTAGGCATCCATCATAGATCATAAGTGACTGTAAAATAGCATTGAAATTTTCAGAGTTATTGCTTAAAACTCGCTTTGTTTTCTTTAAATGAATGTTTATTTTTGGTACATTAACACAGTATTTTTAGTATCAGTAGGTGGAATGTACTCTCTAATCTCAGCTTTATATGAGTATTAGTCAGAGCTCTGCAGCTGCTTTCCAAACATATCACTGTACTTAATACTGCAGTATAACCTTGCTTAGGCTCCAAAATAAATAGGCAAAGGGAGAATAATAAATACTCTGGGGCTTATTAAAGGGATATGGAGCTTTGTTGTCTTTATGATATTACTTGAAATTGGCAAAGTTAAATTTGTTAGTTTAAGTAACGAGAGACACCAAATGGAATTAGAACCATACTTCCTAGCTACAAAAAATACAGTAAGAGATATAGTGCTCTCCTAAAGCAGACCATCCAAGCAGATAAGGCCTTGGAAAGAAGTTGTGTCACTTTTACTATGACTTTCTAAAGGTCATACCATGAGAGATTTGACCATGCTCGCAGAACAAACTAACAGAGATGGAAATAGAACAGAGATTTCCCTAGTACCATCATCTTAACCTCAAGTTCTCACTATGGAAAGACTTGCACTAACTCCACTGCACATTTGAACCATGACAGTCACACACAAGACAAGACAGATCAGGAGCTGGCAAGCAGACTTTATATTAAACAATCACCATGGACAGCAAAAGCAAATAAAGCATTCAGCAACAGCAAGGGTCAATGGTCTAACAGAAATTGCAATAGAGTTTCACTGGAAATTAGTGGAGAGTGACAAGAAGTCAATAACATTACCATAAGTATAAGGTACAGCGACTTCAAGGATTAATCCAGGCCAGTTAACGTTCAGAAAATACACAGCACCAGTGCCTGTGGGTTGCTTATAGCTTTTACTAATCTGGAAGGGGGAAAAAAAAAGTAATTCTCTACTCTACTCTACTCTTCCTTGTCCATTCCCTTAAAAAAAAAGGGAGGAGGGGGCATAGTGTCTCTTGAAGTCTCCCAAGGTCCAAATCTGCCACTGTATTTAGTTGCTGTTGCTGTGTTTCCTCTTCTTCACTGAAGTTTGGCCTCAGCACTCCTGAGAATGGTGTTGCACTGCAGACTCATCAATGATTTGCTGCTTATTCTACATTATCCCACAAGTGCTGAAGCAGACACTTCTTTGACGTGATCAAGTGATGTTCTATATTTGCCAGTAGTTTAAAATCTTGTTAAGGTTGACAGTTCCTACAAAAGCTCCATCAATGAAGATGGAATGAGGAAAACCTCCAGATTTTGGTGACTGTCAAATAAATGGGCATTCAGGCCATAAATTTGTTCCATGACCTCTATATGACCACAGGGGCATCATCAACTAATAAAACATCTTTCCCAGAAATAGCATTAAATAGAATACCAAACACACAAAATACATAGAGTCTTGTGGGTGATGCTGGTAGATGATAAGGTGATGGTTTGGTGCCCTATACTGCTAAATGAATGAGTTAAAAGGACTTTGTCTATAGTGAAAAAAATATAAATGAACAGACTCCAAGTTACTTCAGTGAACTTTGGAGCAAATTCAGTAAAAATAATTATGTATGCATTCTAAAGATAAGCTGCAGTTGTTGTTAAGAAATTTTTGTTAGTTCTTTTTAATATTGTCTAAATAACAAGTATTGGTTCTTTCTAATACTGGCTATTCTTTTTAATATTGGCAAGTATATCTTTTTAATATTGGCAAGTACTTGCCTTGCTTCTACTTCTTAAATTTCCTAATGCAGGAGAATATACATTTGAAGACTGTATAGAGAACACTATACACACTCACACACTAGAGAAGATACTTAAGACATAAAATGAAGATAAGGGTTTCTTGTGCAGGAGAGCTCACAGTAAATGGGTAAGCTGTGCCAGCACTTTCTAAGATTTATTTATTCTGACTGCAGATCATCACCTGCAAATCAAATTAAGCAATACTCAAAATCCAAGAGTCAACAGTGAGTGAGGTGAAGTATATTATGTGAATCACTTATATGATGATTTTCCCTCTATTTTTTCTTCCTTATAAATTGTCACAAGTAGATCATGAATTTTTTTTTCAAATTTCTCCATTACTCAAAATGGAATTTCCACATGATTTCTACATTAGTGGTCAGGAATTATTTTTTACAGTCAACTCTACTGGAAATTGCAAACACACTTAAAGTTCAAAGCATAACAAATACAATATACTCAAACTGTATTTATAATATACAAGATAAATTGTATTTATAACATACAAGATAGCACATAGAGAGGCAATTCTTCTCTGAGATGATTTAACTTGTAGTATGGACTTCAAAAAAATTATATAACATCTGTCCTTAGATATTAGCATCCATTTCCTTCTGAGAGTAATAAATGCCAGGTCATGTTCTGGCAGAACTTGGACCTGTATGTGTGCTCCTAAGCCTACAGGAGAAGACAGGAGCCCACGTATCACAGAGAGGGGATGGTGTTTTTTAATGGGATAGCCCTACATATTCCCCTGTGAGCCAAAACATGCACCTGCTCCTTAACCACACCATATCACAGGCCAGCTTCCTAAATTGGGCAAAACACCAGACTACAGTCAGGACACACTCTGCCACCTCTATATCTGCAGCATTCATTTCCAGCAAAGGACAGGACACCTTGAACTGTTAAGCTTAAATTGTCACAGTGTAACTCAGCAAAGGTCAGTCAGTGGAAACCAGGGTGAGTTTAAGTGCAGATACACTACCTATGCTGTGTGCTTATGGACCATGGATTGCTGGCTGTTTGGTCTGAAGGTTTGATGGATCACTGGCTGTTTCGTCTGAAGGTTTGATGGACAGTGTTAGTTTGTGGTTTACAAACTCTGCAAGGCTGTATGTCAACTGCAGAGGTGTGCCAATGCCTGTACAAATCCCGAGTTTTAGGACCACTGATCACTGTCCATTTGAGCTGAAGCAAATGAGAATGTTGTTGAACAGCCTTTTTGAAAAAAGAGTTTCTCAGCAGTCTCACAGATACACTGAATAAGAGCTACTCAGACTTCTAATTACTATACAGTTTCTATAAAAGATATCAGATTCATAATAAAAAAAAAGCTGGAAAAGTGTAATTTATTAAGTCTGTCAGCCCTAGCCTAAAGGCTCAATTACAATGTAAATATCTTTGCAACTTGTGTTGATAAAAAAAGTAATACAACTGGCAGTAATTTATTCCCAATGTGCATGAATCCTAATGTGGAAGTTTTCAATAAGCTGCTGTCCAACAGTTTTGACATGTCTTAAAACAAGCCATCCTAATCAGTGCTCTAAAGGCTTATGCTTCTTCTAAGTCAAATTACTCTCCAAGAGAAGGAGGCACAAGACTTAGTGACCCAGTAAAAGATGATTGCACAGGCCTCTGTGGACAGCTTGGAAGTGGCAAGTAATGTGTTAAAAAGGAGGAAAAAAAATAAGCTTCTCTGTTAAGAATAATAATAGAGACAAAGCATTAAGCCATCCACGTTGAGAATATTCTATGCAATTTGGAGAGATGGATTTAAGACTGTGAATACAACTTATGCTTGTTGCTTGATGCTTAAAGATGCAATGTTCACAAGATGAACTTAGTTTGTATCAGATGCATAATACGTTTAAAAGTATTTTCTGTATTAAATGCTATGAACTAAGAGGAAGAATTGAGACGCGAACAAAAAAAACTAATAGTACGCCCCAAAATTCTCTCAATTGTCCGTTAACAGTTTTTCTTCTATCAGATCAAGTTATTTGTCTGTAAACTTCAGATTGTTAGGTTTCTGCACTGAAAATCTAACTTATTTCTTTTAAACTAATTCTACTGAAGTCAACATATTTCTTCAAAAGTAAATTAAAAAATAGGTCTAGAAGTAATTAAAATAGATAAAGAAGTAACTAAGTTTGTTTTTCTTTTTTTTTTCCCAGAGGAGAATTTAGTTTTCTAGAGGACACTTAGGTACCAGCTACTGGCCCTTGCATATATGAAAAGTGTGAGTGACTCAAACTTCCCTTTCCTTCCGTGGCTATAGTAACTGTATTTCCCTTAAGAGGCTGTGTCCACAGCCATAAAGCAGAGTGAGTGGCATGTCATGGGAGATTAGGTTCAGACAGGGAAACAGACCGAGAGAAAGAGAGAGAGAGAGAGAGAGAAAGAGAGAGGAAAAAAAAAAGTATATAAAGCCCAGAAGGCACTATGGAGCCTTTTTTGGAATTAAAAATAATTTGATTATACTTGAAGTGGTTTAAGATGTTTTTGTTTTTTTATTAGAAGAAAACTGCACAAAGAACAAGCATTTCACTGCAAATTCCTAATGCACTGAGAGAAAACTGCTGGAACGAAAATTTTTCACCTTTCTCAGGTCATTTTGTTTGGACAGACTGCTGAGTAAATATCTATGCCACATTATTGTACTGTAGCTTTCTCCACAGCTGAGAAAAAAAATCAACATAAACATACAAGCCAAGTTAAAAATCTGCATTATTTTTAACAAATAACCATTAACAGAAATATATTTTTCAAAACTCATAACCACTTATCGATTTACTTCCAGCTTCAATTACAATTCTGAAAAACACCAGTTATTTTTCCCTCTCAAGATCTTAAATCAATACCCATCAATCTAATACAGTGTTAACAGAGAGAATGTCCTTGAAGCTGTAAAATTCTTTTCCTGGAAATATTCAGGTAGTAATACAAAACCTTAGGTTAAAATCCTGGTTTCTGAAAATATTGCTCAGGAAGTCAGCATATATTCTTGAATTTCCATCACAGTGTTGTGGTAGCCCTGTTGCCACATTCCTCCATATGCCTGCTGGAAAAGTTTCTTTCTAACTCTTTGAATATCACCTTCTTTCCCCTGACAAATAGTAATCAGCTAGAAGTGGAGACGAGAATAAAGATTCGTGTTAGGTATTTTAGAACACAGAGTAGAAACAAATCATTTACAGTGCTAAAATCATTTGGTTCTATTTTTTTCCTTTTGAAATTAATTATTGAGTACAAGATTTGTTGTGTGAATAGCTGAAATATTGGTGCCACTGGGAGTCTGGCTGGGGCTCTCTTTACAACATGGTGCTAGTTCCTGACTGTTCTTTCATAGATATTCATGTATTTATTTATTCATGATGTTTAAATATTATTAATGATTTATTTCTAATGGAAAAGTCTTTAAAGCAATATAAATTACTCTCATTCTCCAGTCATAATTCAGGCTACATTTGTACTACACACTAGCTAATCTGAAAATCTAGATGTCCTCAGCCTTCTTAAGGTCTTGAAGAGTATGAAGTAATATTAGTTATAAGCAGCTTTGTATTGCATATGAGCTATCTATCTTCATCAAGTATGCAGAAGCTTTATATACACCGCCTTCCCTCCCCAAAAAGTTTTGTTATCTTACTTTCTTTAGTCAGGTTTTGACCCAATCATTTACTTCTCCCAATATTTGATTAATGTAGTTAATGTATATTATTCCACTAAATTGGCTAAAAATACATTATATCATCAGTATGAAAGCCACCACACTTTCCTTCTATCAATTACTTTGTCATATTATTGTGACAGATTATTTTTCCTGAAACAGCAGGAAAATAATGACATTTTTGTCTTTTCATTCACAAAATCATACTAAAATTCTCTATTCCTATTAATGACTGTAATAAGTAAAACTAGGAGAGAAATATTGCAGTGGAGAGCCAACAAGTCAAGGAGACTGGATTCAGCTGCTAGTCATCCCCTACATGTGTGACTTTGTGGCTTATTTCTCCTATTTTGCCATGACTATAAAAATGCTTTTTTACTTAACCCTTGAATGCTTTTTTTTATCCATTACAATTGTAAGCTCTTTAGGGCACAGTCTGCCGCTGATTGTGCTTTTTCAGCGTTAATACAGCACAGCTGTGAACACAGAATCACAGAATGGTTAAGGTGGGTAGGGACCTCTAGAAATGCAGCGTAACTTCCCTGGTCCAGCAGGGACACCTACAGCATATAGCACAGGGTGGCATCTAGGTGGGTTTTGAAGATCTCGAGAGAAGGAGACTCCACAACCTATCCAGGCGGTCTGTTCCAGGACTCTTATTACACTAACAGTAAAGAAGTTCTTCCACATATGGAGATAGGACTTCCTGTGCTTCAATTTGTACCCATTACCCCTCCTGTCACTGGCTATCACCAAGGAAAGCTTGGCCCCATCCTCCCTACATTCACCTCTCTGGTACTTGTAGATATTGACCAGGTACCCTCTCAACCTTCTCTTCTCTAGGCTAAACAGGCCCTGCTCGCTTAGTCTTCCCCCATAAGATAGATGTTCCAGTACCTTGATCATCTTTCTTGCTCTCTGCTGGACCCTCTCTAGAAGTTCCACATCCCTCCTGTACTGGGGAGCCCAGAACTGCAAACAATACTCCAGGTGCGGCCTCATCAGAGCTGAGTAGAGGCACAGAATCACCTCCCTCGACCTGCTGGCAACGCTTCTCCTGATGCAGGCCAGGATCCCATTGGCCTGCTTGGCCACGAGGGCACACTGCTGACTCATGGCTAACTTGGTGTCAACCAGGACTCCCAGATCCCAGATCCAGGAATCCCAGGGGGATTGGGCTAGATGATTCCTTCCAACCTTAAGAATTCTATCTATTCTATGATCTCTCTGCAGAGCTGTTTTCCAGCAGGTCAACCCCTAATCTGTACTGGTGTCTGGGGTTGTTCCTCCCCATGTGCAGCTCCTTGCACTTGTTCTTGTTGAACCTCATGAGGTTCCTCTCTGACCAACTCTGCAACTTGCCTAGGGCCCTCTGAAAGGCAGCATAGCCCTCTGGAGTGTCAGCCACTCCACCTGGTTTGGTATCATCTGTAAACTTACTCAGGGAGTACTCTGTGCCCTCATTCAAGTCACTGTTGAACAAGTTGAACAGTACCAGGCCCAGTACTGATCCCTGTGGGGCACCACTGGCCACAGGCCTCCAACTGGACTGGGCCACATTTATCACCATTCTCTGAGCTCTGCCATCCAGCCAGTTCTCAGTTCTTCTTACTATCCACTCATCTATGCCACACTTTATGAGCTTCCCCATGAGAATGTTACGGGCAACAGTGTCAAAAGCCTTGCTGAAGTCAAGGTAGACAACATCCACAGCTTTCCCATCATCCAGCCAGCCAGTCATCCCAACGTAGAAGGCTATGAGATTGATCAAACATGATTTCCACCCATGCTGACTACTCCTGATCACCTTCTTTTCCTTCACATCCCTAGAAATGGACTCTAAGATGAGCTGCTCCATCATTTTTCCAGGGACAGAAGTGAGGCTGACTGGCCTGTACTTTCCCGGGCCCTTCCTCTTGCACTTTTGGAAGACCATAGTGGCACTGCCTTTCTTCCAGTCCTCCGAAACCTCCTCAAGTAGTACACTGACCAATTAGCAGACCTCACAAGAAAACCTAGGCCTAACTTGGATGAATAACTCTTTTTAGAAGTATATAATGAAAATAAAGAGAATCTACCTAGAATGCCAAAGTGACTACCCTCAAATTAAACACGTCTTAGAGGTCAGAAACGACAAAGATAAAGTTTGAACTGTCAGGAGTTCAGCAGATTTGGATCTTGCAAAGGACATGAAAACAAACAGAAAAAGGCTTTTTAGTAATATTATTTTTTTTAAAAAAAGAAAAAGACATGGAAAACGTGTTACTATGCATGAAGGATGGAACAGAGACCACAGATAACACAAGAAAAGGCTCTGAATTGAATGTTTTATGATAGTTTCAATAATAAGTATTCAGAGATTCACCTGAGATAGCCACCAAAGGTAAGATGGCTAATGAGAAGTTGGGTATGTGAATATATATTACCACAATTAACTTGAACGCTCAACTCAAAACATTAAATTAATCCAATTTTGAAGTCTGGCCACCAACTCTAATTTCAAAAAAAGAAAATCTGACATATGAAATCTCGATCCAGTGGCAAGCATTTTTAATAGTACTGTCAAGTTTGGAATGAAACTGAAAAACAGTAAATAATTGTTTTTTCACTTAAAAACATTGGGGTGTGGGGAAAGAAAGGTGCATAAGGCTTTCAGGAAATGACAAGCTATTTCATTTGACCTCAAAATATGTAATATGCAAGGCTTTAAAACATATTTTAAGGGCGAAAATGGTTGAAACTTACCAAAGAGAGAGCCCTTTGCATACAAACTAGCCATATAGCTTTCTTAAAGTATGTGATTTTCTAATCAGAGGCAATGTAGTCAACCTCATCTTTTGAGACTTTAGGAAAATATTTTGCACAGTACTGAGTATTATTAAAGAATCTGAAAATTAACCTTATTTGATGGTTAAAAAAAGCTAAAGGTAATAACAGGAAAGTGATGTTAAAAATGAGAGTAGCAAGTTCAATTAGATTAACAGAGAGATTCATCAAGATCCATTTTGGCACTGAACTACTGTCCTTTCATAGCTCTTGATCATTGCGATCCAAGTGCAAAAGGCAAGAACGTGCTGATTCAGTGTGCAGATGCAGCAGAGTCGGGCAGTATTACTGATACAGAAGGGCTGACTATAGAAGAAAAGCACCTTGAAAGCAAGAGCTAAATAAATGGGGTAATGTGCAAGGCAAAAAGTTCAAATGCAAGCTGTCAAAATACAGGGTGACTGAACTGCTAACATAATGCTTCAATGAAAAAGGCTAATGAGGACAGATTCTTAGCAGCAATGACCAGCAAGACATCAGTGACCTTGTCCATAGCAAGTTCATCCTTCATCTGGAATCATGATTTTGCTCAGGAAAGGAGAATTCAAACAGGAAAAAGGGCAGAAAAGGGTTTCTAAAACAAGCAAAAGAATGGCAATCTGTCATCTATATTACTAAAAGAAGCGAACTGTTCAGCCTAGCAAAACAAAAGCCAAGTAGGAAATAGTTGCTGCCTAGAAATGTCTCAAGGAAGAGACGCTCAGCAAGGAGAAGAGCTATTTAATTAAAGAGCAACATCAGTTTGAGGGGAGAAAAACATAGATTCATTTAGGATTTAAAGAAAACCTTACTGCTAAAATCTTTCAGATGCATACAAAAATCATTATAAAACTAATTACACAAACGAAGACTTTTGTGATGTGCAAGCTATTTTCATTTACAAGCTACTTGTAAATGAAAATAAATAATTAAAACAAATAGAGCTCAAGATTGTTTAAATAGCTAGGGCTTGCACACGTAATAAATGGGAGTCTTAATTAAAAATATTTAAGACTATCATGAAATAATCAAGGGTGTCGGAGAGTTCTTGCAGGACAATGGTCATATATTGGAGCTGTATAGGCAGAGTATGGGGTCATCTGGAGGTGGCCAAGCAAGCAACTATGAGGAGATGCTGCTAAAGTGAAAGGTCAAGCGGAGGTTAGAGACGGAACCCAGATCAAGGAGGAGACAGCCTGGCAACCTTGCTGAGCACGAGCAACGCGTGGACACTTCATGATTGCTGCTAAAGCACCAATCATATAGTTGTAAACAAGCATGATCGCGACAGTTAACCAATAATGTTGTTTTGTATGTTAATTGTGTTTTCAATAAAAGATGTAAGCTTCCACAGTTAAGGTGGAACACGCACGGTAACTCTATGAGTATGGGTGCCTCATTCCGGCTCACCGCGACACAAGGGCAAAATTAAAAATTAACTTTTAAAAAATTTGTTATTAAATGGTCAAATGTGAGGTTTAACTTTTTTATCTGAAAAATAGCATTTTGCCATATTGAAGAAGTTATTCTTCTTGAAGAACTGAAAATCGAAGTCACCACCTGGCACCTTCTATAAGCAGAGGAGAGTTGGCCCAAACATTCCTGTCTGCAGGTGACTTTATCTACTAGGTCTTGGCACAATCCAGGGAAGTACGGGGAAAATAAAGCCTTTTCTCCTAGTTGCTGATAAAAATTTTAGCAAGTTTAAGCAGAAATCTGAGGAAACAACAGTAATTTCTGCACTTTCTCAGAAGAAGAAATTTTTCTCAGAAAATGTGTGGAGTAGATAGAAAGGGATAGAGAGGACATCAGCACTTACAAAATACAAAGCAAAACCTGGGAATATGTATCCAAAAATGGAATGTGAATAATTAACCCTTTAAATACATCTTAGGACAGTATCTGAAAGAATCTTTCCAGGCCATTGTGCTAAGCTCTTATATATGCTAAAACTCAAATCAGAGGATTTACAATCCAATCAGTGTTCTACATCAGAAATAACAGGTTCAAGGGATTAACTAGGACAACAGCATTTTATCAAATACAGAATTCCTTTGTATCCATCTTTGCATTACCAAAGAAAGAGGTATCACTCAATTAGCATATCTACAACTTTAACCTTTTTTGTCGTGACTGCAGTCCCTTACATTAGTGTTGATGATCAACCTCCTCAAAATTTCTTTCAGAAACTATTATTTCCATGGTAACAGCTGCCAACTTCATTCTGCCAACTTCATTCCTGATATGAAGGAAATTTCCTTCATATCAGTGGGCCAGGCTGAGTATAAGCTCAACTTTGGCCTTTCTCAATGCTCTTTTCATTCAAGACTGTTTATCTCTGAAGAGGAAACAGGTGCAAAACACAGTTCACTAGATAACTGTTGGCTGATCCACGAACCATGACTGAAGCAAAGCCATGGCTTTAGTGGAGCTGTTGGGTTTGGTGGAGCTGTTGGGCTACCCACCTGCAATGTTAGTGTGTTCTGAAGATGCAGGAGACTAGGAAGGACAAGCACATTCAACTTTAAATAAATAAATAAATAAATAAATAAAGAGAAGGAAAGAAGAGAAAATATTGTTTTATATTTTGTTTGTAGAGCTTGTCTGTAGCTCTACAGACAGTAGCAGATTAGCTTTATATCCCCACTATAATAGTTCAGAAACACTTCATGCAAATCAAGGCATCTCATTCAAAGCATACTGAACTTAAAGCAAAAAGACCATCAGTTCATCACTTTGAAGTTGACATAGCTTTTATGATCACTGCCTTCACCTTCAAAATCCTCACAAATCTGTAACAAAAATCCCAGTACCAACTTCCTGAAGTCCCATCAACTTCAGTGGGAAAAGCAAGCATTCACAACAGTAGAGGTATTTCATCTCCCAACATGTGTGTAGAGATTTTTGCCAGGAAACCCATCTGTTCCATATGAACTCGCTTTTAACATCATCCTCTTTGAAACTCCAAATCAACCTATCAGGGTGAGAATGCATCAAGTGAAATTCAGCTCTATTTCTCTATCATTCCAGGTAGATAATGTAGTTTCCTCTTAGTTACAAATGTTCAATGGTGTCAAATACAGCTATCTTCAGAAACTAAAACTCTTAAGGTTTTCTGATGTTAGAACTGTATATTTAATTTCTTTAACTAATCTTTCAAAAATACCTTTTTAAAAAATGTTATGAAACTTAATACCTGTAACAAAATGGGAAGAGAACAGAGAGTAAAAAATTAAAGACAATACTATCTGCTTTTCCTCTCCACTCAATTCCTCAGTTTTCCATTCTTTAAAAAAAAAGTTCTTACTGTAAATAATAATAAAAAAATACATGACAAGTTAGAAATATGTATCAGGATGCCATTTAGCTTCAATACCTAATTCCACAGCTTTATCGTAATCCACAAAGGGCCAAATTAAAACTCACAGTTCTGAGTGCACACTGAGGAAGTGTAGGTTTGAGTTGGAGATCAGTGTCCCAAACTCACAAAAAAATGGTGAATAACCCAGAGCTGCTCTACCAGGAAACATCACAAGGGCTCACCAAGTTCCACACAATGATCTGTGGAATAAACAAGTGTACAGATCTGCTAACAGAAGATGCCTCAACTCAGATCTTCCACAAGTTCCTAGGGTGGTTGCAAAGATGAAAGCCCTTGGGAAGGAAAACTTGAACAAATAAATGGAACAAGGCCTGCCACTGCCATAAATACTCCTCAGATTTAATTCAAAAGGACACTAAATAAAATAAAGCAAAATATTGGAAATGAGGAAGTGGCTCTTAACATCTTGGCAACAAAAGCCTTTTAAAGGAAAATCAAAGATTTTGTATTATAGGGGTTCATCTTCTAGGTAGCAATGGTCCATATTCTGAAGGACAGAATGTGAACAAATCATCCCCCCATTCCTGGACACGCAGGTGCTCGATAACACCCTCAAGGACACCCCTAAATCATCCCCCCACTTCTGGACATGCATCAAAGGACATCTTATCTCATCCTCCCACTTTTGGACTAATTGGAAGATCCATGCTTGAGAATTCCTGAAAGTA
>JAUBOD010000226.1:41327-55115 GCA_032353885.1 Nothura maculosa | reverse complement strand
TGAATTTCATTAGATTTCTCACTGCCCAGTGGTCTAGTCTGTCCAGGTCCCTCTGGATGGCAGCACAGCCCTCAGGGGTTTGTTTTCATAGCTTTCATTACATTTTGCAAAAATACAACTTGATCCTGAAAATGGAAGAGCAGTCCCAGAGACTGCAGCAGAAAGACCTCCAAACATTCTCTATGGCAATGAGATGCAGGATTGTCTTTGCTTTATTTTTCTTTTTCTGCTTTTTTTTTTGTCCATAGATCACTCAATAAATGTGCAATACAGTGAAGTAAATAAGATGATTAGTGGATTATAATTTTTCTGATATTTTGTATTTGTACCTGTTGTAGAGCAGGCATTGTGGTTTGAGCAGAAACATATTATGTTAGAAGAGATGGGCAGGGGGCATTCATTTTTCACAAAGCAGAGGCCCCAAATCGGTCCAACAACCAGAAACATTGTGCTGCTCAAAGTTTCACACTATGATTTCTATTTTTCAAAAGCAGATATTTGTTTTGCTTTTCATTTCCTCTCTGTTATCAATTTTTCCCTTTGAGCCTTCAGGCACTCTTCCTTTTCCCACCAAGTGACTCTCTTTCCTGAGGTGTCAGACATTTATCTTAAGCTTTGGAACCTGAGAATTTGGAAATATCTTTTTTATACTAAAGGGCTGCATTTATATCTAACAAGGTGATCTCCTGTTATACTATTACAGCTACAATATAGATCTAATGTGAAGCCCTTCCCATAGAAATAAATGACCATTGAAATATTAACATGACACGTGCTCTAAATGTATATTTACCTTCTGCAAGTCCTCTTTTCCAAATAAATTTTGAGGGATAATAATTAAAAAAAACCCATATATTAAACATTCCTTGAAGTAAACAATTTCACAGTAAATCAAATGAAATATATACATAAAATAGTACTTTCTCAAATTTAAAACTTGCATACATCAGAAAAAAGGTGAGATTTTCCTCATTCTTTTAGCAATTCTACATGCCTGTAGATAAGCAACATTATCACTAATAGTTATGAAAATAAAAAACAACTCTGTTGTTTTGCTGTATTTATTGCTCTTGAGAGATCAAGGCAATTCAGCACTCAACTTTATTATCACTGTTTTAAATTAAGGTAGCAAACAATTGTATAAATGTAACATATTCACCCCAGTTTTGAATATCCAAGGACTAAATCCCTCAGTGGACTCTAAGCAAGCCATGACATCACAACTGTTATAACCCTGGGTACTAATTATCATGGATGGGATTCAAACAAGAAATGTCTAGTAAGCTTTCACATTTTATGATTTGTTTTTACAATTCTTAATGAAGTAAACTGTTTTAATATTTAGCACAAATTTTGTGCTATTTTCTGGCAAGAGTAAACTTTAACTGCAGCTGTAATGCACATACATGCCTATGTACATTTATATAGCTAAGTTTCACCATACCAGAAGTGTTTAAAGCATAAAATTATATCTGCATTTCATTCTCTTATCATGAAAAGATGACAATAGATTTCACTTCATTTTACATCTTAGACTCAAAGACTCTCCTGGAGTATTTATGGTTAACTGTGTTTTTTTCCTGTGGTGTAGGAATTTGCCTCTCAGAACTGTTACAAATCTTTGGATGGCTAGCAAGCGCTCATAAACTATTTTCAGCATTCCTATCTGTCAATCAGAATTTTTTAAAATGAAATTAATATTCTATAATTGCCTCAATATTTAAAAAAAAATCTTAGGAAAAAAATGAACATTCATTTCTTTTAGTTTTAAATTCCCATAGGCAAAGCTAGGGAAAGCCTTGGGACATGGACATTCCCATGGGCAAAGACTTGTGACATTGTTGGATCACATATATATTTATCGACCACAGCAGCAGCAGTCTGGATGCTGGCAGATAAAAGCCCAAAGATTTAGTATGGAGGATGTGGGCTTTCTTTTTATTTGTAAATACTCTTTTTTTTTTTTTTAATCTACACATCCACATTTGCTTTAACTGCTGGGTAACATCAAACTTTGAATGGAAGAAGGAATGGTATGTCAACAGTTTGTGTTTTTATCTTTCTGGTGTTTTTTTACTCAGAGGTATAATTCATGACACCTCCCACAAGAAAGGATAATTGGACTGAGGTACTTATCTCTAACTAAAACCGCATTAAAGAGAAATATTATCTTTTGCTCATATTCCATAAGTATTCTAGGGATGGTAATTTTTTACATAGTAGAATATACTTCCTGTAAAAATTGCTTTCATGTCAGAAGGAGCATTAAATTTGTAAACCTTGAACTTAACTGATGCGAAAGAATGCTTGACAAATGCAAAACCATGAATAAAGTCAGTAAATAGTAAGATGATATATTCGACTCAAATACTTCCAGCCTAGTTCTTTAAGGTCATTTAAATGCCAGAAAGTGCACACAGATAATTTAAAAATAATTTCTAAATACTGGAGGGCCTAATTACAATTGATTAGAGGAAAAAAAAAAGCCTAAACATTCTGGCAATCCACTAGGTACCTATCTTTATCTTTAGGTTTTTCAATGAACATAAATGCTGGCACTTAGTGCAGTTATAAGTAATTTTGACAAATTTAGCTTCCTGTAGACAAACATAACATTTGCATGTGCCATGCAAAGGATCTTTTTAAAAATACCTATTTATTTCATTGTAAGCTCACATTGGAGGTAAGCTCACATTGGCCTCCTGTGATCCTCAGTGGAAAAGGATGATTTGTCCCAAAGCTACCACAGGGCTACTCCACAGCACGGTTGCATCGTGTTGTTGCACGGATAAATAGTATATATCATTGTTATATTTTAATAACAGACATTTAGCAATAAGGAGAGTTTAGAGAATGACCTTCTGCTTCAGATAAAGTTGTAAAATGGCTTCACATTTCTGGGATCAACTTTTTTAGAAGGAGACGAGGGTCCAGAAAGAGGTCCGAGTACAAATGTATGGTCCCTTAACTAAGAAACTAAGCAGTTATAAAAAGAAAAGTTACTATTGTGATACCTAATTAAAATAGTCGGTTGTGTATTTTTTGTGCTGGCTTTTAAAAACTAAAATATTGCAACATTTTGAGTCCTTTGAGGATATGCTTACAGTAACATGATTTAAGTTTTCCAAAATAAAATTGGAACATTTATTTTAAAATAAGCCACCTGCCTTGTTTTGGAAGTGGGTAAGTTTAACATAATAGCCAGTACAATTACTTTAGACTTTGCATTAAACTGCAATAACCTTCTGGCAAACATAAGGTTGTGATTTCCATGTTTATGTTCTATAGTGTTTCAATGCCTCACTAGTCATTGAAATGTGTCAACTTAAAAGCATACCTCAAAGTACACTCTGATTATATATTGATCGACATTAAATATAGGGTACATAAGAAAAATCTTACCAGTTTTTTTACAGGGTACCCAGCAAATATCTGTACAAAATATTAGATAATTACTCATTCTTTAATGCAATAGACAGAGATGCCACTCTTTTATAAATGCACCCTTATGTTCACTTGCCAATAAAATAGTAAACAAATCAACTTTTTAAACCATTTCTTTTATAAATTATTCAGAGTATTTTTACTGACACTCTTTAACAATATACAAAAATAATACTACAAGAGTACCAACCAGTCTTACCTACCCGTCATTTCACAGAAAAGTAGAGATTATGGAAGGATATTCTTACAATCAGTCATCACTGTAGATGTCTCCTGCAAAAGGTAGGTGTACATGGCTGCCCGTGACGTTGGGGAGTCGTGAGAGATCAGGCAGGTTCTGGATGCGTGACCTGAGCTCTTTCCGGACTTGGGACACTCTGGCTAGCTTGCGCTTGTATTCCTGTAAAATAGTGGTGTTCAACATGAGCTTCACCTTCTAATACCATCCCTTGTATTTATTGCGGTTGATACTTTCTAGATAACATACTCCTTAAGAAAGTTAAATGACTAAGCATGCTTTAATACACAAGAATACACAGAACAAAAATTTGAGAGACATAGTCTGCTGTAGAATTTGCTCATCATTTAAATTTGGTACTGTATATAATCAATACACAAAACCTCTATATACAAAACTGTACAATACAGTGTCAAATTCTATCAATATAAAGATCTTTTTATAGTAGAACACAAATGCTAACTTGCTATGGCATGATTCAGAACATTTGACAAGGCCCAGTACTCATAAACACAAGACTGCTACCATAAGAGGCAGAGTAGCCTTCTTCTTGCAACCAAGGGCAAAAAGAGTTCATCAAGATCAAAGGGAAATTTCAACCCTTAAAAAGTAGATAAAACATAGATAAATATAATATAAATCTATATATAATAAGAGAGAAAAAAATCCGAAATTATTATAATTAATTCCTTAATATCATTAATATGTAAATATTGTTATCATTTAAAATGTAAATATTCTATACAATTCAGAACCTTATAAGGAAACAAACACAGTGAAAATAATACAGATTTATAGTTAGTATAGTTTTAAATGGTAGTGACTGTACACAAGTAGTATACCTTCTATGAAAGAAGAACCAAAAAAGTCTTGCAACCGAAAAGTGCATTTTTGCTTGGAAAAACATCACACTTGCCCACACTTGGTCACATATACCCAAATCACTGTTACTGGTGCAGATATCAGGAAATGACTTTGGAAATAGAAGCTCTGTATCCTGACTGGTTTACAGTAATGCCCAAAGGTTACAAATACTTTACTATTTAACTCCTAACATTACAGCAATATCCAGAGTCCTCAGGGAGCTGATTCTGTGCAAGAGCCATGGTCATTTGCCTGTCAGTCTAAAAATCTGCAACGGAACATTTCATGCCTTTTCCACTATTTGTTTTAATCCACCTTGCAGGAGAATACTGACTTATTTCAGGGAATAGACTTCAAAGTAATAATAAAAGACAGGTTTCATTGTGCAGTAAGACAAACAATTTGTCAGTTTATACAATACTATGAGAGCATGGCTGCCGAGAAATTGAACACTGCGCCCCTCAGAATTACAGCGAGCTTGACGCGAAGATTCAGAATCAAGTCCAATAAGCTCAAAATTAATAATAAAAATAAACAAAAGAAGCCCACACTTTTAAATCCACCACCAACTCCTTATAAATGTTGCTTAAAACAGCTGAATTCTATCCAAGGACATCCTCCTCTGTCAATTAAGAATTGGGAAGCAGCAAACTGACATCTCTTCAAAAGTTCAAAGTGAAAGGCTCAGCAAATAAGCACATATCACATTAGCAGCCAAGTTCTCTCAAGATGTTGCTCCAACACCTCTGAATTGTGCCTTAGATTATCAGTGACTTGAGTTCATTAAAATTCCCTTTTGTCTGTAATAAATCATTTCCATAGCAACATCACATTTCCAAAATCCAGTACTTTCCATATAAATTTGATCTGGGCTTTGTTGCCTAGTATCAGTTCAATCAATATTGCTGAGAGTAGGCACCTTTCCCTGAATAAGGAGAATGCTCTCATAAATTCAGTCTTCCCTATACAGCTTCCCTTCCTAGCCAACATCTTTCGCATGATTCATACACTCAAAGATTCTAAAATCTATTAGTATTCCTTGGGCCTTCTTAAAAATAGAAAACTTTGGAAATGTTCCGTCAAGTTTTTAGCATTACTACAAAATGACATTAGACCAAAAAGGATGTAAGGTTTTATAATTAATTATATGGCATCAATGCACTAAAAGCTAGGAAATGCAGTTTTCATGAAATTCTGTTGGTCCAAAGTTTCTGTTCAAAAGAAGGCTAATTTTCTAAGTGCAGACATTTCAGTTTTGCGATACTTTCACAGGGGATGGATTTCCCCAGTATTAATTCCATTCAAAATCATTAGTTATTTCTAAAAGGTTTTGCCTATGTATCTGTAGTGCTGCTAAAATAACTCATCACCTAAAGAGTCCTGGACTGTTCTAAGACAAGTATTGAGCATAAACAATACCTCCTTTTTTTCAGTAAATGTATTGTCAGCATGAATTAAAAATTAGAGCAAGAGACTTTAATGAGAATTTCAGGCTTTATTTCTGATATTGTTACTCAGTCAGAAAGGCTAAATACTATACAACTAATTGACAATTTATTAAGTTTATTGACACAACTACAGAAATCCTTACATAGAATTTCATTTTCATTATACTGATTTTAACATACTCAAATATGTCTGTGTAAATAAGAAAAATTCAAGCTATTTACTTTGCATAGTCAAGGAGAGGCAAAAGTATCATGTTTTGTTTTGTCATATTAGGAAGAATTTGTGTTACTTGCTACCTACAGTCTTAGCCTTCAGATAAATGCACAAAGATGTATAAAGTTAAAAGTCTTCTCAATTTCTTCAGGGATCTCAGATAACCCTACTTTCAAAGCGATAGTTTTTAGTTCTTCCAGTCATAAAGCAGGCTTATGATACAGTCAGAACAACTCATTTTGTTAATTATAATGCCACTAATTACTCAAGTTTCCAATATTTTTACAGCATACAATAGGGAGTTTTTGTGAATAGTTTGCATAGATTAATTTTGTCTTTTTGCTGAAAATATACTTTTGGTAAAAAGCTTCAGCTTTCCAGCACATAATCATTTCACTTTTCCATTAGGTCTTACTATATTTGGTGAAAAAGGGACAGTGATGAAATAATGAGCTATTTTGTTTTTCCTTATTTTTCTATGCTTTTCCTCATACATTGTTTATTGTAACATATTGTTCAAATTCTGTTTTGTACAAAGATTTACTGATACGTTCCTAGATTTTCTAAAGGCATATTTCACCATAACAAAACAAATTATTCAGTTGGGAGAGAGATCAATATCAAAAGCATCCATTAGTTCTGAGAACCTGGCTTTCCATAGTACATAAAATTATAAAGAACTTACTATTTCAAAGCGAATTTTGAGTTAAAATATAGACTCCACACATCTGTAAATGAAGCCATTTGGAATCAATGAATGCAGAAGTAGGCAACCCACATAAGAACTGATGACCACCTGGGAAAACTCTGATTAAGTGACATTTCCTAATATCAAGTATGCTGTGGTATCAACAGAAATTCACTAACCATCTTGACTCTGTGCTTTGATAGTAAGTAAACTCCTCTGTGCACTGATAGTAAGTAGGAATAAAGCATTTTAGCAGGGCATATCCTAGGTATTTTATAACATTATAAATCTGAGTATCAGAAGTGTGAAAACTTTCACAGTGATCACAAACTGTTCTTGCCATTCCTTGAAAATACAACCAATTTGCTCCACCTCCTGCAGCCTGAACTTGGCTCTCAAAAGCTGACTTGCCTCAGTCTTCACTCCTGGTCCCTGTCTTCATTCCTCACTGTTCCTTAGTGCCAACCTCTTCACTGCCCGCAAGGCCGTACTATGCCTCTCACATTTGCTGTTGCATCTCTGTTAATACCCAGTACATACACTCAAAAGTGTTCTTTTTTTTCCCAACAGTACTAATTCCCTTCATTTCTGGCTTTGTAATCAAATTCCTCCCTCTCCAATCTTGGATTCACTTACCACTTTGTTTATAGTTTTGGTTGCATTTGGTTTCACAAGTCTCCAATGGGGATATTCAAAGTGAGTTTTTTTCCAAGGTTTGGTTGATTTTTGCTTGTATGCTAAAATGCATATCCCTGATAAGAAGAAGGGCTTCAACATTTCATAATTTGGTAAGAAGGAACGTGGATTATGTCATGTCAAATTCTGATGACATGGAATGGTACATTTCAAAATAATTCTTAGCAACTACACTCAAATATTCAAACTGATACTCCATACAGTAAGAGAGATAAGAACTAAGAGAGAAGGGGTTTGGAAGTAAGAAAATAAAGGTGAAATAATCTTAGGCTTAGAGATAGCTTTTTAAAGTTCCCTCTATTCACAAATGATCTAAAAAAGAAATGAAATTCTGAAAGCTATCAGAGATCAACTTTAAAGGAATCTATAATTAGTAAAATGTAGCTGTCCATTGGAAAAATGCATGTAAGAAAAAAAATGTGTAAAGTTTTCAGGCTCAAATATTTATCATACCTAGTGGCTAAAGTGGCTAATGCTTTTCCAACACAGGCTCATTTCATGTCTGTAGATTATTGCAAAGCTCTCAGTTCCAACTACATATTTCATATGTAGTTGTACATGTGGACAACTGTACAGATTTCAGATTTCAAAGTCAGTGTTGCACCCCAGTGCAAAAAGGTGGAATTTCATATTCATCATTTAACAAAAATACACACACACACATATATATATATAATAATTCTATTAAGGCTACTTGTAACTATTTTCATAATGAAAGTAGAACTTGAGACAGAGGGCAACTGTTCAGAACTCTAGTCAGGAGATTTATCTACAGCTAACCAACAGAAAAAGATTTTATGCTCTGTTTTCTTTTTTAAAGAAAGTATAAAATATGAAACCTGCCTAGTTTTCTTAGTGCCTAAGTAACAAAGTTAAGCATTAGCAGCACAGAGCTTTAAACAGGAGGAAGTCTATGGAACTCCACAGTTTTTATGGTTGTGATGTGGACAGACACAGTGTTAGCCTGCGAGCAAGAAAGCATAAAAATGAGCAGCTTTTGATTTGCAAGTGTTTGATTCATCTGAAATTGGGATATTAGCTCTGTTTCAGGTGAGGTCAATACAACTAAAATAGGTGGAGGACCTCAACCCTCACCTCCTGGTGATGACCTCAGATGCATACAGTGCTGTGGTGGCCGGTGCTGTTGGTCTTGTTTTTCTAAGTAACCTACCCATGCAGGCAACTCAAGATCTTGTTAACGAACTATTATCTTTTTCCTTTTAATTTCCCTTTGTTATTTTTCCAATCCATAAAGTATTCCAATGAAACTTGAGGAAACTGATGCAAAGGGCATCACATAGCTTGAGAAAAACTTCTTACACAAAGCATATACGGCTTATTTCTTAAAAACATTTTTAAATGGAATTTCTCAAAATAAGCCAAAAAAGGCCAGGGAGTCATACAATATGTGCATATTCTAATAAATTTTACTAGCTAGATAGTTTCATATTACACCTGTTGAATCATTCTCACAAATTCACTAGGTAGGTTGGTATATCAGTTTTACAGATAACTGATTCTAAAGAAGATTTAGTTCTAACTTGAAGATGAGCAGCCACAGATCTTATTTACGTTACTAATTCCAAATGCTCAGCATCTCTTGATAATCAAAAATGTTGTTTATGTGACTAATGAGACTATTGGCTGTGTAAGACACTTGATATATTGCATAATTATTTTGTTTTTACTTTTCCTTTCGGAAGTGTGAAATATGTCCTTCAAGGGCTGCATTCAGTGATCGGCACAGGAATGCGAGAAAGGAAGGCTGGAAAGGGAGAATGCACAGGAGCAATAGATATTCCCTACTCATTCTCTTCTTCAGCCTCCCCTCATATGTCCTGTGGGAATATTCCCATGAAAGACTTCCACAACACAATGCAAGCGAACAAACCACACCTCTTCTACAACCGACAAGAAGGACTCTCAACCTAGTATTAAAACACTACGATGAGAATTTTGTGCATGGGTCATACCAAGTGAGAATAGAAAGAGAATGTAAGAAAAGACCACAGTTTAGAAGATGCTTCTCAAGCAACCGATTTCAAATAGTAAATTTTATATATCAACCCTTTTTAACATTAATTCAGATAAGAATTACTCAAAAGGCTAGTTTTATTTTTATAAGAAAGGTATAAAAGCAGTTACTAGTAGACAAATTATGAACAACTAGAAAAAACAGTCTAGAGAACTTACAGCAGGTAAATAAAATTAAAAAGAACATAGAAAGACATTTACTTTTTTTTTTCTTATCACAAAGTTTTGAATGAAAATAGCTCCTAATGGGGAAGAAAAAGACCTAAGGCTTGCAATAACTCCACAAGTGCACATGCTTCTATGATTTACTGATAAAACACAAGAAGTTAGCAATCATTTTTACAGTATCTTAGCTTTTAAAAACATTCTTCATCTATTCAAGCCTCTTGTTTCCCTAATAAAGGCCTTTTAAATGATTGCTTGTTTATGTAATCTAAGAAGCAGTTTCTTTGTTTGTAGATTTAAAGCAACATCCAATCATAGATGAAGTGACCTTTGAATACCTGGACACTGGTAAAGACACACAGTAAGTTAAACGTTCCTAAAGTTATTTATTATGATGATACTGAAAGGCGTTCAAAAATAGAATTATACAAAGTAGTATACTGCCTGAATTTTCTGTTTTTCAATGTGTTCACTACATACTTGTGTACAATTTCAAGACATTTTGACTAGGTACTTGGAAACTTTTGTGTGGAAACTTTTGTGTGACAGACACACCGAATTTCCCTCTGATCTACATAAAACACACTCTCACAGAATTGAATTGAATTGAATTGAAATAAGGGATATGGCACTCTTCTAGCTGTAGGGCAATTTAAGGATTTCTAAAATACCTGTCCATCTGTTCTCTATTTGTTTAGCAGTCTATTAAAAGTTGACTGTCCATAAGATCACACATCTTTACTTCACATAAATACTGAAAAAATACTAAATTAAGAGGAGCATCTGGTGACTGTTCCCTCCATCAAGGCAAACAAAACCATCAGATCTGAACTGCTGGATGAAGTTCAGGCAACTGTTAAGTCAGTCAGCTTCTCTGCCAGTAATCTGGTTTGGAAGGCTCCAGGGTACAGCCAAGCAGCCTGTCAGTACATGTTTGAAGATTTGCAGTCTGCTAAACACAGTCAGTTGCAGGGAAGAGAGAAAATGGCTATATGGTATGGCTATACCATTTTCCTTCCATTTTACAGTGCAATTACTGTGCAAAAGGACAGTACCACCCTTCTGTGGCAGAGCAAATATAGGATACCAAACAGCACTAAATCCAAAACATAGCTGTGACTTATGTAAATCCCTTGCAAGTAGCCTTAAAAGAGTGACTGTAAAAATTGCATCACCAGGCATTCATATTTGTTGAAAGGGCTCATCTTCTAGAGCAAAGGCAATTTCTCTACGGGCACCCTTCAAATGCACTCATCAAAGAAAAAAAAAAGTTGGCACCACAAGCTGAAAAGGCTGACCAGGACAAATGAGGCTTCAGTGACTCACTGACAGCTCTAGCATGCACTTGATATTCAACGGTATGGCAATGGGGACTTGAACTTTAAACAGAAAAATAGCTGTTGATAGCACAGAGAACCCAACTGTCTTCCCTTTGACACCTAACAGGGAAGAGCTGTACATATGCTTTTCTCATTATTTAGGGAAAATTATTTGCTCTGATCTATGTTATCAAGAGTCAAGACAGGCCCACCTAGCAAAAGAAAAAAACAACTCAAATCCACCCCCATACTCGCTCATATGCAGGTGAAAAATCTGCAACAGGAAATATACAGGGCATACGTCTTTACCTTTCAAAAAAAATTGATCTTCGGGAGAGGAAGGATGATAAATGCAGTATGTCAAAAATAGTTTGATATAACATAAAATCATGTTATATCCTCAAATATTTAAAGAGAAAGTAATGAGAAACATAAATATGCCATAAAAAAGCACATAAGCAATACTACTAAGCAAATAAAGCTGTATGCAACAGCATAAGAGAAATCTTTGGGCATTAAATATTTTGTAAACTGAATAGAATGTCTTCTATTCCAATGATATGGAAATAATTTTAAAACAGGTTTAGACTCACTTAAGAATTGTAAGGTTTCAATCCATTTCACCCACTGTAGTATTGTGTCCTTCAAAAGTCCTTTATGCTTATATTTTTCATTGACTGCCTTTTTTTGTTAGCATCTTCAGTCAATTTTCTGATAACTCAGCACTATCTTTATATACAGAAAAAATACTTTGTTGTTCTAAACCTTAACTCATAATACATTTTTTTTCAAATTGAAAAAATACATATTTAAATGTTAAATGTTTATCATTTGCATCAAAAGACACTAACCTGAAGTTTGTGCTCGGCCTGTGGTAACAGAGAAGACAGCTAAAATCCAGATTATACTTCAAATGGTAATTTTTATTATAGAAGCTATCTTTAATCAAGCAAATTTAATGTATCTTGCTCTTTTAGTTATTATTACCTAAACTTGATGTTGGTTATTCAGATATCAAGAATATCAAGAGTACTTACAAGTAACTCAAGTTCAAGTGATCAAGATTGGTCTATAGCCCATAGATGAAAAAATCCAGAGAAGTTTAAGAATTGTTGCCTAATACTGAACAGAATCATAAAAATAAAACCTACACTTGTTATTGAGTGTGCATATTTTCTCCAGGTATTTTGCATGAAGAGAACTTTAATTTTCCTTGAAGTACAGTGCCTATTTTCCAGAATGACTTCACAAAGTTTGGAATAAGGTTTTTACTAAATTGTACATGCGTAAGTAGAAGGGAGAGAAAGGAAGAAATTGAGATTCACTATTTAGCACAGTGACAGGGAGTTGTTTTTTTTTTTTTTTTAATCTTGAACCTTATGATTTATTTGAAAGTGTTCTATTAATAGCCGGTTTATACTCTGCAGATACAGGCACACATTTTTTTTTTTTTCCCCAAGTCTCTGGTTTGAAAGCAGTTGCAGGAACTTTTAGAGTTCTATTGATTAGCCAAATAATAAAACATTTGTTTCAGACTCCATAATTAGCACTAAGTGTAACTTGTCTCTGTGGGACTGCAAACAACAGAAGACCCTCCTGATGCACAGCAGGCCTTGATTCTTCTCTCAGCATTAGATGGGAGACACTGATGAGCTATGAAAACAAAATGAATCAAAACAACAACAACAACCAAAAAATTCAAAGCACTTCTTTCTTTGCAGGACTGCTGGAAACAATGAGAGCAGACTGGTTGCATAAGAAACAAAACTGGTCTTCCAATCAGCATAGCCCTGACTTTCTCTTGCAGGAACTTAACAGAAAAAAATGTTGACAATCCACATAAATGATAGATGAGTAACTAGTCAGGAAACCAAAGAAGTAGTGGCTTAGAAGTTACTCTCTGGAGGATAACTCAGCTGATTAAACATCTTGCTGTGATCTATGTATTAAGATAGCATTGTGGCCCAGGAAGAAATCAAGAAAATGAGGAAATACTAATTTTTGAACACATCATCTGGAAAAGAAGCATGCATGTCCTCGACAGAACTGGAGTTGAGCTTGGCTTGTTTCTTACAGTGCAAATCATGGTCAGATAGTGTAATCTTCCCATCAACAAAACTAGTGCTCATACTTAGCACAGCTTCTGTTTTTCGTTGGTACGCATAATTCTGCTGGTGCTTTAATCCACAACATTCCTGTGTTGGAATAAAAAGCCTTGAGATCACATTGGCTTGGAAAAATACCTAGTTTTATTCACACTTATGAACGAGGTCTTTCTACTCCTGTATCTTCAGCTAATGCTACAGTTAGCTGCAGTAAGTGCACGGCTAAGAGCAAACCATACACGTAGACAAAAATTAATTCTCTCTGCAGAGACTGTATCTAACACAGTTCAAAGACCAATGAAGATATCTGTAATGAAAAGGCAACCAATTAACTACATAACCTGTGAAAGTGTGCCCAAGTAATACCTAGCTTTCAACATGGCACACTACACTGGTTTGCTAAATACTCAGTGTATATAAGACTAATGACTGTGGTACACCTACCAGATCTAAGCTTTTTAAAACCACAGGTTAGTTCATGGATTACAGGTTAAGAAAAGCATGCCAAGAATATTGACACCCACACAGTATCTGTTGCTAATGTTGGTTGTCATGGTATTACAGCAGTGAAAG
>JAUBOD010000226.1:25455-41227 GCA_032353885.1 Nothura maculosa | reverse complement strand
AAAGCATGCCAAGAATATTGACACCCACACAGTATCTGTTGCTAATGTTGGTTGTCATGGTATTACAGCAGTGAAAGACTATGGCTAGAACCTAGTAATCAAATATCAGTTTAACTTAAGCCTAAGATTTTTCTGGATATCAAGTGATTATCAGGATTTGAGAAGTATTCTAGAATGAAGCTGAAACACTGATGTTAGAGCTCACTCGATGATCTATCAAATATATATTAACCTGACAGACAAGTCGCCCTCTTTGGTCTATGGCTTACTTTGATGAATGTCAATTAACTTCATGCCTACTAACAAGTAATTTTAAATGGGAGAATTTGGGATGCTCCTAAAATAGCCCTGGAATTTAATCATTTCACCTTGATGCTTTGAATGCTTAGGCAATGAAAAGCACCAATTTCGGCTTCTCCTTTGGGTCTTGATACACAAGACAGTAACCAACAACCAGGGAAAGAGGAGGAGAGAAAAGTGATTCTATAAAAATGTAATATTCTTTATGTCATCTTAGTGATCATCATACAAGGAAAAGGCAGTTCAGAGGAAAGGAAAAAAAAAGGAAATGACACACAGATTACAGTGAATTAGGAAGTGATGCAGGAAACAAATGATTTCCTATCACTGACTCTTGCAGAATCATTCCCTCTGCTAGCATTCAAAAACTTCATGTGCTTGAAATATTACAGTAGTATAAAATGGGGTAAGTTCTACTCTTTGATAAGCACTCTGTCTTCTACAGTCATTGTAATTGGAAGGCCTCATCTCATCCTCAACAACAGTCCAACGCTGAGGCTCTTTTTAAAGATGTTTACAAGAAGCTCAACCATCCACAAGATCCAATAATCAGGCAAAACACTGAAACAAATTGTTATCCCTTTGCTGTGTTAAGACAGAAATATTTGTGTCAAAGTAAAACAGATGTTACCTATGCACTACTGACTTTAAGAAAGGATAGAAAAAACATAATTGAGAATGGAAAAGGGTTATGAGACATCTGAGAAATACAGAAACAGAGAACATCTACCTGGCTTCTAAGATTCCAGTCAGATGTCAGTCTTTCTTCTCCAGCCTTCTTCAGATTGCTCTACTGCTGTCTTAGACATGTCATTTCTGTCCTATTTTCAAAAGTGACTCTGGAAGTGTTTGCACAGTGGAACCCAAATCTCAAATGTGTGTTACCTACTTTCAGGGTGTGCCTTTGAAAATGTATCTCTCTCTGTAATGTAGTAATAACTCAAGTAGACACTACACATTTCCCATCCCCAAATTCACATGCAGCAGAGCTTTAGAACTGGCTCATGTACTACTTCCAAATCAGTCTCCCATGTTTTGATCAGTCTCCGAAATGGAGCAGCATACACAGGCCTTCTTTGGAGGTATGGGGATGGGAAGGAGAAATAAATCACAAAAAAAAAAAAAAGAAAAAAAAAGAAAAAAATAAAGATAGAACTCTTTGATTTGCAAGCAGAGTGAAAGCTTACTTTTGTAGTCAGTCACTTTTATATCACACTCACAAGGCCTAAATTAAAATTAGAAGATTCACAGAATAGTTTCAAATGTTTTGAAACTTGTACTTACAAAAAACTGATATATATTCCAGCATATAGAAGCACATATACTTTAACTTCTATGATTTATTTGATAAGCATGTATTATTCTTCCCACTTCTCAATTCCCTCACGACCTATACAAATGTTCTATATCCAGACAAACCCAGTTATGGAGAGAAAAGTCATCAGTTTTGTTTTGGAAACTAGTCTGCAATTCAGGAAAGTAAGGTTGGGGCTAGTTATACTGCTAAGAGTAATTTTATTTCCTCTAAATCCTCATCTTGTCCACTAACAAAAAAGACATACTGACTTACTCTTCATCAAGTTTTCTTCCTAGCAAGTCATAATATGTTCCTCTCCTGCCCATGTTTCCTCAAAGCACCATTTTGATGAGCTTAAAGAAAGTTCTTTTTTGGTAAAGTATTTTAAAAAGTCATTAAAATTTCTTTATTGCCAATTTCACAACATAAATAATTTCAAGTAATCCCACTTAAATACATATCACCCCATTTCAAATACTGAATCTTTTAATCCTTTTAAAAACATACAGAGATCACACCATCAGTTTCCTCACTTTCTTGACAGCATAACTCTCAAATCAAGCAGACAACTTTTTTTTTTCCTCTAAATGAATTAGCAACATATTCCTGAATTACCAAAGCAGTAAGAATTTAGAACCTTCTGTGAGGTCAATTTTACAGATGATAAGAATTAAATAAAAAAGGTGCTTTTGCAAACAAATCCAAAGATTTTGTCTCATAACAGAAGGAATATAACCGCCTAACAATACTGGTTCTTCAGATTAGTCATTTTAGAGATATATTCACATCAATTCTATTATTGTATGCAAATACTTTTACCTCCAATAGCACTATTCGTTCAAGATGAGGTGCACGGAGGTAAAGAGGTAACAAATGAGTCGTGATGCCATTTGATTTCTATTAATAACTTAACCTCCCACCTCCATCCTATCATAAATCCCGGTGTGCCTTTCATTCCTCTGCACCTCAACCTCCTTGATGTCTTCTAAGGCTTTTTTTGGTAACAGCAGCTTTTTTTGGTAACAGCTAGTTCCAAGCTACAAAAAGCTTAGCAGATTAAGGGGCACAAAGCTACTAGACCTTTGGGTCTGTTTTCAATCCATTAATTCTGAAAACTATTTTTTTTCCTTAACCAAACTTGTAACTAATTACACTATTTATACTGCCTCCCTCACAAGAATTGATAGGCAGCATAAGTGCATTTTTCTAGTCTCCTGAGAAAACAGACCAAATAACACCTATTTCACCTATTTCTTTCTATGATAGTAATCTGCTTCCCTTTTCCTCCAATCATGGTCCAACACTAGCTAAGAAATGTTGGAGAGATACTTGACATTCTCCCAATCAATCAAATCAATCTAATGTGTTTTTTATATTTTGGAGATACATCTTCCTTATATTTGAATGGTATGAAATTTTGGAGTGACACATCATTCATTTACAGCATTTATATATGCCAATGTGACTGGTTTCTTTATATTGTCTCTGGATTTTCTCTTAACTTCCTTTTAGTCCACAGTGGCAAACTTCAAAAGCAGACTAAACTCCAGAATTTTCACATTTACTAGAGCTGAAAAACATCTAAACTGTTTGAATCTGAATACAGAAATAAATCTACTCTTGCCCATGCTTTTTATTGAGAATTAAAGGATGGTGTAACAACAATGTTACACCAGTTAACAGCTAAAGGGTCAGAAGACCTGTAGGAGAGAAGTCTTTCCAGCTCTCCCTTTTCACAGCCACAGAGCTAGAAAACTAGTTCTCGGCCAGTACAACAGTATTCATTTCATGAGTATCTGTTTCCTGATCTCTTGCTGATGTAGTTCATCTCAATTGATTTAGTACATACTGTGTGTAACTTCAAGAGATGATCAATAACACGGTGTTTTCACACTGCCATCAACTATGCTTCCATTTGTATCTTCCAAAGTATTTTTTCCTCGCTCTTCCCAGATATATGCAATGTTCACTTTGGTCAGGGAAATCTAGCCATGAAGAAAATGATTCAGATTCTAAGACAATTTTGAGAGAAGATGCCAGAATAAGAATAGTTTATACCTGCCCCTACATATGATCAGGAATCTCAGCTTCCAGTAAAAAGCAAAGCAAGAGACACACACTTTTACAAGCTTCCTGCAGCAACATATAAAGTCCTGTCTTTCTCTTCCCCTTCTCCCTCTGTATTTTGTTTCAGAATACAAAAGTGTCATGTCTATTTCAGTATGGAGGAGAGTCTTCTAGATCTACTTTTCTGGGGAAGACAACTACTATTTTCCTTGGAGATTGATCTTCATAATCAGGCCAGTCTTTTAACTGAAGTTGCTAATGAGGAGCTGAAAGGAATCATTCTTCAAAATTCAGTATTGCACTTATATTGCTTTAACAGCAACTTTTCTTAAGAGTCAGTTTTCAGCAACAACACAGCCAAAAGAAGTATTATTTTTCCTAAGTTTACACTCTCTCAGAGTTCTTATCCTACTACTCCTACCAATTTGGCCCATTCAATCCACAGTATTTTTTGAGTTCTCTTTAAGAAACATAAATTCTAGCTGATTTGATAATATGCTCCCATCCCCTTTATATACTGACTGAAACATCTATGTAAACTTGATGATTTGATCTGTAAAGTTCAGCTGGAGTCCTGCAAACAGTATTTATGTTTCTGTATCTATGCGTACACTTTAGTTAAGGAAATAGGCAAGTTACAAAGACTTCCACCTGCTGGCACTAAAGTATTACTAATAAAGGGGTAATTGATTAATGGACTCTGAAAACATTTGTCACCTCACTTTATTACAGAAGTATGAAAATTATTTTCTTGTGTATAAATGAGGAGACAACCAAGAGGAGACAATCAAATAACATTTGGGCCAGTGTCTACAGTAACTGTACTGCAAGCAAATTCTGTCTGGTAAACTGCTTCCATGCCGTGCGCCCTCTTTAAAATGCATTACCTGTCTGGCCACAAACAAGAAAGCTTAACTAATGTATCAGTTTTTATGCAAGTTGTTTACATGTCTAGGCATCCAAAGGCTACAGCTGAAGTGGAACAAAAGTTGCTTTGTGTTTTTCAGCAAGGTTGAGGAAAAAAAAAAAAAGTTAACCTTCTGTCACTGAAGTCTTCCTAGATACCTCTAAGAACCACTTCTAGTCAAATTTTCCCAAATCAACAAGACCATTACCGCAGATGCAGTGAAAAATATACGTATACACAGTAAAGATTAACACATATGGTGCGTTTCAATGTAACTAACCATTAAATACTCCAAATTTATTATTAAATATAGCAGCAAATTTATCTAAGCACATCTACCCTCAAATGTACACTTATTTTCCCATTAAATGAAAGTTCCAGAAGCCATTAGCTACAGCATGATTTTTTTATTCAGATTATTTTATAGAAATCTCAAATTGCGGAGTAGTTCTGTAAAGGCATCCATTTCTCCTCCCCTTTCACTTTCTGCTTCTTTCTGATGAAGCATGTTTTGCAAACATTTTCTTTGCAGATCAAACTGATTGAGAAAAGATGTTTACCCTGCAGTTACTTTTTACAATAACTTTTCCCCAACCTTGCTACCTGATTATCTTAGGTTTCTCTTTAGAGCTTACAGGTGCTTCAAAAAATTACACAAACAGCAATTCCAAAAGCAGGCTTCAGTTGGGGGAAGAAAACTGTTTGCAGTAAAGCTCAAAAATGTTTCTCCAAATTCATCTGGTCTACCGTCCAGACCATGATACCATCATCAAAAATGTAAGCCTGCTTTACTCGGCAGTATTGTTATTACTGTGGAAAATAAAGGCTTGTCGAAAAATGAGTAAGCTTAAAACAAACAAACACGCTATGCTGGTCACATTGACATATACATGCTTGGGTTCACCACATCTTAAAACTTTACTTTTTTCCACCTCCTCTCTCTCCAGCAAGCATCCAATCAAAGCAAAAGGAGTATCTGCTCAAGAACACATCACATTCTAAGTCACTTGTCAGTCTACAGTTATCCTTTAAGAACTTTAATAGTTTTAAATGGGATACACCCTGCTGATTATTCTGTTTTTAATTTTCCATCCTAACATCTTCATTAGCACAAAAGAAGAATCCCATTACATACCTGTAAAAATTTGTTCTTCAGAAGACAGAAATAAATCCATTTAACTTGGTGAACACTATAAAGTCTGGGCTGGCTACAGCCAGGCACATTCTGTGTAAAAGTGACATCTAGGCAAGACTTGCCTTTTTGTTGTTGTTGTTGTTGTTGTTGTTTTTTAAGGCAAATATCCTGTTTCTCTTTATAAAAAGGATTTCAAAAGGTATCTCAGATATGTGTATTGGACTCCAAGCATTTGTTCTTTTATTATTTTCTTTTAAGGTAACTGAAGAGTAAAGCTTGAAAAAATCCACCCTCCACAAACAAGGGCAGAACTGGCAAAAAGTTTTAGGAAAACATTGTACAATGTTATATTATTCTATTTCAGAAGTAGAGCATCTTCAGTGTGACAATGCTTTAAAATATAATGAAGGAAAATGTTATCCTTTTAAAACAGGGATGAGTTATGTGCAAAATAATGAAATTGACTAGAGAATTTAGGACAGGTTCAATTCTTAATATTGATAATTTCACTAAGAGTGAAAGCTGTTTAATACAAAAATAAAAATTGATACTCTTTCAGCTACTAATTGTGAAATTATCTACATCTGCACCATAGTATGAGATCAGTTGTTTGTCACAATATTAAAAAGGGTATTTATTGATTTTGCTTAAGGCCAGAGAGATTATAAGCTTGCTATGAGGAAAAGGGCAATAAGTCTCATAAAACAAGTATAGCACTGTATAATAAAACACTAACACGTGGACCTTTCTTTGCTGTATCCAACATAAGGATGGTTATTCTCTGCTTCAGTAAATCACTTCTACAAAACTTAACATTAAAAACAGTATCTCTTACCACTTTCTGGAATAGAAACAATACATTCACAGAAGTGAATGGCTACGTTTAAAAGATAGCTTAAACATGCTTATGTATTTCTAGGAAGCCAATTTCTATTGCAAGTAAGATGCAAACTGGGACAATCTGCCACTTCAAATACTCCCTCATACTTTAACTTCTCATCCAACAAATCTTAAAAGGAGATAAGTCTTGTACATAAATGCCAAATTCTCCCACCGGTCTCTCTTTTCTCACTTCTGGTCTACTGAAGTTTCTTTTTCAACATCGAGTAAAATTGAGTAAAGAACTTGCACAACTCAGCTTCAAGGTGACTGATCCCCAAAGCTGCCTACATTATATGCAAAGCAGAGCATCTCAAAGCAAGTCTATGAGTAGAGATTTAGAACTAGCCAACAGAAAACTATAAGCACAAGGACCTATTTCAAATCCTATCCTATGGAATCACATACGGCGTATCATATGAGAAACAGAATGAAGTTCATATCTACTAGATAGTAGAAATCCCTAGTTTACAGGCTTCTCCTGGTTATTAGAAGCTATGTAAGTTTCTCTGGAAAACAAAGGTTACTTGAGTTTTGCTTGCAAAACAAACAAACAAAACGCTAGTGAATGTCTTCCCTTCCTTCACTGCACGTTACAGCAGAAGAAACAGAACACCCAGTCAGTCTCCTCAGCCCATGAATATCCAAGAAGGATTCAAACAGTTTTCAGCAGAAGTTGCATCCTATGCTGAACTGGAAGCTCATGGAACCCTGTTTCAACTTCTGGAGTTGTAATCTTCAATAGAAAAAAAACACATTAATTTACAGTGTCAAAGAGACTAACAAAACAATTGTTGATATCATTACTTATAGGTAGATTTCTGCTGCCCAGAGTTTATCTGAAGACTCCGAACATTCAAAACAGTCCTACAAAGCATAGATGCGCCTTTATTATTTCTCACTTCCTGATAGTTTTCAACTAACAGTTCCCAATTGCATTGGTAACAGCAGTTTCAATACAGTTCAGACTGAATTCGATACTGAGTTACTGAGAGTTTATCACATTTAGGGAGTTGTAGATTACTTACAATACTATAAAGTGAAAGCTACACAAAAAGTTATGTAGGATTCAGGTTCCAGATGAATCTTTAACTTTCTGTAGCGCAAGACAAAAGACTAAAGCTGCTCAGCTACAAGATGATGAAACCTAATCTTATTTCAGGTATACTAGAGAAGTAAGAAATGCATGACAATGTTGCAGCAAATTTACCTGGTACTGAAAATAAAACGTTCCAAGACTAAGGCACTAGCTTAAGTTTAAGGGGTATTTAAAAAAATAAAGAGAGCAAGCGAGAGAAATAAAGAGAGCGGGAGGGAGGGGATGAGGGGGAGAAATAAAGTAAAAATAAATTCCACACTCCACCCTACACCCTGTGCCAATTCAGGCTTGTACTGAGAAACAAAACCTGAAGGATCTATCTCAAGGGCTAAGACAATTAACTATTTTCTTTGCATAGCTGTATAGATTAGTGAATGAAAGAACAGCAACATCAACGAAGTCTCTTGATTAAAATGAAGCTGTTCAGCTATAGTAGGCCTTCTAGAACACCATTTCCCTCATGAGAATATGGATTTTAGCAACAGAAATCTTCCTAAGCTTAAGGTGCTATATAGACATAAGTACTATATAAAAGAAACTGGATAATAATCCTCCCCCTTCCAAATAATAAATAAAAATGAACTGGACAGAAGTTGCCTAAAAGTGCCATGCTGGGAAGATGCCTCACATGATGCTTTGTCCAGATTGCAATGCATGTGAAATTTTGTACTTCCAAAGCCTTTTTTTTGAAATTATCTACTGTGTAACCAGTAAGAGTGTGGAAAAGCCCCCCAAAAAATCCCCACGCCCGCCCGCCTTGAGCCCCCCATCCCTTCTCCAAAGAAAAGTAAGCCAAAGTACTCCTCTCATTCATGTGATCACTTCAGTTATAAGGCACTACAGTATCTAAAGTATCTACAGAACGGTGTTTGTTGCAGGATGTAACAGTACATGGCTACAGCTGTACCTCTACAGCTGTACGTCTATAGCTCTACATGTTCTTGCACAACACAAATAGCTCTTTTTACCAGTCGATTAAAAATGAGTTTTTTTTTAAAACAACAAACATTTGTTGCAAGAACCAACTTTTTTGTTCGAAAACTGAGGATGGAAGGAGGCAGTGGGGGAACAGTGAGGCAAGAAGTGGAAAACAGAAAGTGATACTAGTTTTCTATGTTTGCAAAAAGTGCTTCCTATAATATCATCTTGCAATGCTTGTTTTCCTGTAATGGGCAGAGTGCAATCCACTATATAAGCTTCCAGATAGAGTACTATCAACTTCACCTTCTTAAAGAGTGAAAGAAAAATGCTATTTTGAAAGAGTCTTTTTTTAAAGGGCCCTAATAGCAATTAAAAAAAATGCATCTGCATTTTAAGTTAGAAAGTGTTGCTTTCACTGCTTTTTCCCTTTTGCGAGCAGCAACTTCAGTGAAAGTGACCCCCAACCTTTTGCAATGGGAATACCATATAACTTAAAGGACTTTGACTTTTACCAAACAGATGAAAGCTTTTGTGTCCAAGAGAAAGGAGTGGCAATGGATAAACGCTTATCTTGTGCATAAATTCATTAATGTTTGTGCAAATACAGCTGAAAACAGCACAGGCTTGGTATGGGTAGTTACAGAATTTCTTCTCTTCAGTTTTCAAAAACAAGAGACAATACAGGATTTTGATTCTGAAATTTATTTTTAGCAGGATGTGTGCTAATGGAGGGTGATGCCACTAGAAGATACGTCCATGTCCACCACCTGCAACAGAAGCTAGACAGACATTAAACAGTTCAAATAGTCAAAAACGACATTACTTACCCATTGCAGAGTTATGACAGTCACCTAATAAGCAGCATGATAGCTTTCTGTGCAGACACAATGCTCTGTATTATTCATCTGTGGTCAAAAATTTCTGTCAAGATTTAATACCATTGATTTATATTGATTTAATACCACCGAGGCCACAAGATTTAATATCTCAAGACAATCAGTCCAACATCAGTACTGTGGGAATCTGTCCTTCAAACATCTCACAGGTTCACACAAATAGAGAAGGCATGGCAAATAACCAGAAACTTAAAGTTTTCAAGTTATATTGTACTATTAGATTAGATGCTTCTGCAAACATCACTACACTGTGCAGTACCTATTTTAATTGAAGCTGTTAGATATCCTCAACAACTGAAGATAAACACAAACTTTGCAGGAAGAACCTTCATCAATCACCTCTCTGTAAGGTACAGAGCAAAGGAAGCAAGTCAGGAAATATGAGTAGCCTAGGAATGATTAAATTGAGCGGACATATCTCATACACCATGAACGTTATTTTTTCTGCACTAAAAAGCTTAAATGAAAGTCTAAAGTTACAAAAGGGAGAAAGAAACAGGATTGAAGTTTTTAAAATAGGTCTGTGAAACCTGAAAGGCAATTGTGCACATGCAAGAACTACATGCACACGCTGCAGTTACAGTCCACTACTACAGTGCTGCTACCTTCCCCTGCAAGCAAATGCAGCTTCAACTCTCTTCCCATAATACCAAGATACTCATGTCTAAAATACAAGTCTCAGTACCAAAGACACTGCTAACCAGCTGCATAAGCAGTTGAAGCATCTAAAATTTAACTTTATTTTACTAGGTTTTAATAGAAGGTTGAATCAAGTTAAGTTATGCAGAAATCGGTTAAACTCTTAAAAGCAGCTTCAAAAACTCACCTCTCTCAGTGAAGTCTTTTCACAGATGAGGATAGTATTTAACCCTATAGCACATAATTCAGACATCAATGAATAAATGACCAGAAAAAAATACCTGCTACATGGAGAAGTAAGTTTGTACCATTCACAGTAAGACTTCCTAATTGCACTGGTCGAATTATGTCTCTAATGATATATAATGATAACCAAACATATGGAAAAACAAAAAGACAAATACTGAAATGATTGCAACTGTTACATCTGTAATGCTATCTAATGTTGAACTGGCTTAATAGTTATAGAAAACCAAAGCCACGGAATTCATGTTAATGATGTGCTGGAAGCAAAGACCCTGGGGAGAAGATTAAATATTTAACTTTGGAGAAAAAAGTGTTTAAGCAAACTATAAATATTTACAAGCTCAAATTTTAGTGAAGAATGGACTAAAACGTTACGCACTTCCAACTTTTGTTCTTTCTCTGCAAGGAATTCTTTTTGACATCGCAGAAAGTCTGATAACATTCGAGTTAGCTGTTTTCTATCATCTATTTCAGCTGCCAACCTGCCATTGTAATCCGCCAGCAACATACATGCATCATCTACCATTTTGGAAAGTTGTTCCCCAGATTCTTTATCTAAAAGGCAAGCAGAAAGAAACACATAAAGAAAGATTTCATTGTATGTTTCTAAGTTCTCATACCAGCATTTCAGTCATTGGTTCTCCAGATCTCACCTGTTATTCTGTCCAACAGTGAAACATCCTGGACCTCTACAGGCAAAGAAGCTATCCTCTGATGAACTGCTGCATCCCCAGAGGCAGCGTTTTCTAGTTCTTGTAACGCTCTAATAAGATCTGTTGTCTGAAAAAAGCATGCAAGATGGAGAACTAGTTTATACAAATAAAATCAAATACAAAACAAGAAAGCTTACAGAACCCATTTTGGCTTTTAAGCATTTACATTATCGGCATTGTAACACTGTCTTCTCTCAGACTGTAAAAGATATAAAATAAAGATTAATTCTCAGTACACTGTATTCTTAGTTTTAAATGTCATCTCCCAGAAACAGATTTACATTAAAATTCTTGCCCCAGGACTAGTTATTAACCTTGTATTTGACATGAACGATCACTTTCTAGTACCATTCATTTTACCATGTATTTTAAAAAGTAAGTTATTTAACTTCTCTGTAGTTTCGCTTCCTAGCTCCAACCTGTAATGAAACATATCAACACGAAGTTTCAAGAAGCAAAGCAAGTAGATTTTATTCAAAACACTTCAGAATATTAAACCTTGCTAGTATATACTGAATAGCGAGAACATATATAAATCACACTGTTTCAAAGTTCACAGGTCCCTTACACTGCCGAAGCATAAGGTTAAGTCACCTTTTCACAGAAGAATGTGATCACAGATTTCCAGCATAAGGTTCCTTCAGGAAATAAAATGATGCAATCATATGATCCATATCATCTTTCAATAAAAAGGATGTTGGGATAGACCAAAACATAACAGTTGTTCCTTATGAGACTGGACAACTAACACAGCAGTGGGGAAATTTTACATCCCATCAGGGAATATTAAAATCACCAGGATCCAAAATAGGGATGTAATCATCCTCACCTAATTTTGTATACACTGAGCAGTGATCCAGCCCATAAGAAATACCTCATTAGAGACATGAGAAAAAAACATTATTAAGAAATAAGAGCAATTGAAAAATTTTATATTGAGCTATGTGACATTTCAAAATTTTATAAACACTTTTACCTGTGGAGGATCAGTGGGAGAACCTCGAGGTGAACAGTTATTTTCATCAACTTTTATCTGTTCGTAAGTACGCTTCCTGCCCTTTCTGTCTCCATCTAAATTGAAAGAAATGAGTCAATGAAATAACATTTCCAGAAAGAGACTATGTTCATGCATACTCCAAATACTTACATAAAGCTTGTCTAAGTTGTTCTAACACATCATTTTCATAAACAGACCTTTCTTCCCAGATAGACAGTACTCTGCCAAGGTGTTTTTTACAACTCTCATCGGATTCACTGTTACAAAACAAAAAAGAAAATCAACACTAGGTCAAAGTAAAACATAATCAGGCCTGCAACAGTGATTACCCTTTACAAAAAGGTCTTGGCATACTTTACTAATACCTAAATAAGTTCAATAGCCTCACAAAACAACAAAATCAAATTTTGCAGAAAATTAAATAGAGGTCCCCGTGCTAAATCCTTCTCTTCATTTGTTTGTTCAAATGTAAGTTAATTTGTCTGTACTCCTATTCTGCAATATTACCTACAGAGCCTTGCCTCAATCCAAGACTTCAGGGCTGTAAAGCAGTATTTTAAAATAATTTAGTTGAGACTAGCATTTTGCTCCTGCAATAAGATATACTACTGCTAGGAGAAAGAAACATCTTGCAATACCGTAATGAGAAACACCAATCTGTAACTCATGAATATAAACTGAAAAGTCACAATTAAAGGCATTTTTAAGGCAAAATGGAGTGAATGCAGATATATGCAAGTATATAATAAATTTATCTGCATTGTAACTACTCAAGATAAAAAGAAGTCTGAGTAAATTAAGGCTTCAAGTACAGAATTAACACATGAGAATAGGCTGGGCCAGAAGAAATGAACTGAGGACTTCTCCAAATCCCTCCTCCCTTTTAAATATAGTATGAATTACACTGCACATGGCATAGTTTACTGTACCTTGAAACATGCTTAAAAGCCTCCACTATTACTGGAGCAAAATCTTTTGTAAATTCTGGTCCTTTCCTTTTGCTGTTTTGTATAACATCATTGGCCAAGTACAGGAATGTCAGCTTCCTATTTGGTTTTGCTAATAAAAAGAAGTGATAAAAAATCCAAAATAGTTAGAAGTTAGAATCTCCAATAAACACCTATTTGTTCTTATGCTAAACAGCAAGACCAGATTAAAGACATTTTTTCCAAATCTCACAAATTCTTAAATTTCACTTTGTGTGTATATACATTACATATAATATATATATAAAAATTTATAATTTTAAAAAATAATTATGTATATATATATATATCAATATATGTAAGCCTGCAAAGAGTTCAGCCACCCTTTGTTTTCTCTTTTGCAACACTTGGCTCAGATTCTTCCAGATTCACAGACTCACATTTCTTCCATCGCCTGAAGTGAAGCAAAGAAAACAACAGTCTACCTGCCAAAGTATTCCTCAACCCCCAACTATTTTCATGTTCTTTTTTTCCAGAGCCTGATTTATCCATGGGCAGCCTTCACTGATTTCTCCTCAGTAGCTCTGTTTCCCTTTCCATCTGCATAAAACTTAAAGAGTCCAATGAGTTTTATCAATCTACAACCACTCACGTGAAGAAACACAAACAAAATCAACCAATCAAAAAAAAAAAAAAACAAACCCAGCTCATTTTGTTTTAAGTTTCACTCTCCTAAGCTGTTATAACCATCCTGCATTCTTCTACTTGCAAAGACCAAACAGTCAATATCCTAACTGAACCTCTCCAATTGAGAGACATTAGAACCTCTCCAATAGACATTAATGATAGTCCCTTGCCTTGCCTCCTAGCAAAACATGTATGAGCCTGCAGCTATAACCTCAAGGGAATCTTTTCAAAAATCACTTTCAGACTGCTGTGGTATAACTCCTACCCAAGCATATTAAGCATTTTAACCTCATTACAATAACTTGCAATAGAACTTAAGCTTCCAACTCTACATTGCTTTCAAGAATACATTTCTTGTTCCCATTTTCATTTGCCATACCATCTTCATTAGTCAACAGTCTTCTTAGAGTTGCAGCTCCTTTTAATCAAATATGCTTCTGCATTATCTGAGGAACCTCAACTTGTGTTACTTTGCCTGCCACCCCCCCGACAATCTCGGCATGTACACTGGCACTTCACAAAAAAAGTTTCTCAAGACAAAGTTTCGTGCTTTCAGTCTTTTTTCAGTTTGTTCAAGGGAATTAGAACTCTGGTACAGCCAATCTAGAATTTGCTTGTAAACTTCAGTGCAGTTCCTAACATGATTTAACTTCAATAAATTCTTCTCCAAACTCTCACGTATGCAGGAGAACCACCCTTACAAAAACAAAACTTAAATGTTGATAATTTCACTCCATGGAAAGGTTTCCAAGTAAATTGTGTGCAACAGAAAGACTCCTTTAAAAATTTCTGCTTGGACTATTAAATACCATTCTCTTGGAGAGACACATCCAAGAATTTCAAAGATTTGGATTAAGTGAAGATACGCTCTATTAATAGCAAAAATGTATGAATCCATTCAAGAGGAGTTAACAATCAGCAAAAAAAAAAAAAACTAGATTGCAACCACTGAACAAAGTGTTTCAATTAAAGTTTCCCTCCAATCAGTCAAGTCACTACATGAACAAAATCACAAAGCTGATTTACTCAGGTCAAAATCTAACTTGGTCACTTGGCTCAGTTATGATTCAGCATTCTGAAACTAGGATTTGTAAAAATGTAAAGTGTTATGCATGCTATGTACATATACATATGTATATGTGTTAAAGAATAAAAACTGACAATATCCTTATGTTGTTGGTAATTCAGAATTCTAATAAACAAATTCTTGAATTTGTGGCTGCTAGAATCTAAGCAGGAGATCTTAGATAAAGCACGCCATTTCATGCCTGTTTGAACATGAAGCAGCTGTACTAAAGCCATCCCCATCACGTGCTTTTCTCTCCTACATTTCTTAAAGGAACACAGAGAATTAGGGATCCAAATCTAATAAGGTATCACAGCCCCCTGGATCGCATGTATCTTAGGTTCTCATTTGACAATCGCACAGAAAAAAAAATCCTCAGAGATGACAAGCTTCAACTTCCTTGCTGCAATTTTTACCTCCTTTTCTATTTCCAGCAATCAAATTATCCAACTGTATAAAGACAGTAGATGTTAAAGTCAAGTGAAGCTGATTCTCAAAAAGTCTACCATCTCTCACTTTATTAGAGATCAATATCATGTTTGGAGGAATGCTAAAACTCAGAAGCTTGTTTACTATTATCTTTTTGTTTTCCTGCAGCTACTCAATTAAAATCAAGCTACATTTAATGGAAAGAAAAACCTCACATTGTTAAAACTACCAAACATTTTGGTCTGAAATTTAACTAACATTCTATCCCTATGTTTGTTGAGAAAATTGTAAACCAAAATTTTATTTATATTGCAAGAACATATAGCACAAAATTCCAAAGACAAAATTATGCCTAATCTTATAAAGTGTTCTTCCATGTATCTTCAGGAATTATATGCTGGTTACTGTAGCTCTGCCTTATACACAAGGCTTCAATGCTTGAATATTCATTCAATGCTTGAATATTCATTTAGCAACCGAGGTTGACAACTGATCAATCCCAAACAAATTATGTCTACAAATCAACCACTGTGATTTGAAACCCAAAATTAAATCCCAGACCACAGCT
>JAUBOD010000226.1:0-15832 GCA_032353885.1 Nothura maculosa | reverse complement strand
TTGGGATATGACTTTACTTACTCAACCCCTATAACCTCTCATCAGGTGTTATGATCTAATTATACACACTGTATCAAAAATTTATTACCTGCCCCTATCATAATGAACCTTATCTTAGTTAAGAAGCTGTTATAGCACAATGATTTACATCAAAGAATGGAAAGCATCTGAGACAATGGGCAGAGAACCTTAATCACCATTCATCACAATACAGAGGAAATACTTTGTGTTTTAGAAGGAGTAGAGAAAGATGGGGAACACCTTTGATGGGATACTCTTTTTGGATGGTCACCAACACCAACTGGGATCTTTAACCACATGTTACATCCAATTGCAGTTCTACTAACATTGGGGTTGGTTTATCTACTGCCTATACTTATACTGTATATGAAAATCCAGTCCATAACAAGGTGAATATGCTCCCCAAACGATGGATCCTTGATACATTGAAGTGTTTGGTCTACATATAAGGGCAAGCGAGTCCACTCAACGGATAAGCTTTAATTTTACATCAAAGAGTAAAGCATGAGCATGGGGGAAGGGGAAATGTGGGAACTTATCATGCTTTTTATGGCTTAATAAGGTAGAGAGCTTAGCTAAAGTAGATGATGTAGTATAGCATAGGGCATAGAGCATAGGGAATGACATTTGGAAGATTTCACGACGTCACAGGAAGCTAGGGTCATAATTAATTACCTTACTGATAACCCCATGCCGACTAACTGGGCAGTAGGTGACACCCCACCGTACTAGGAGTCTCCCCACTGTACTAGGAGTATATATACAAATTGAACGATGCAATAAACGCCATTTTGCTGCATCCTGATATTGAGTCTGTGCTCTATGGCCCTGGGGCGGGTAGAACCCCAGGTCAGTCCAGCTAGCGAATGAGGCCTGCCGACCCCCGTTGGGCAACACCTAGGAGTGGATGATGAGCGAGTTGAGAGCTTGTGGATAAGGATTAGATGGCAGGCTAACGTGGGAGACACTGTGGTGGGTGTCTGCTACAGGCCACCTGATCAGGATATGAAAGTTGATGAGGCCTTCTACAGGCAGCTGGAAGCTGCCTCGTGGTCACAGACCCTGGATCTGATGAGAGACTTCAACTACCATGATATCATCTGGAATGAGAAAACAGCGTGGCACCAACAGTCCTGGAGGTTTCTATAGTGCGCCGATGCTAACTTTTTTACACAGCTTGTGGAGGAGCCAATGAGGAGATGGGCGACTGCACCTTGTACTAACAAATAGAGAGATTAGATTAGACATTGTTAGAGATGTGAAGGTGGTGGGTAGCCTTGGCTGCAGTGATCACGAGTTGCTGGAGTTCACGATCCAAAGAGGAGGAAGCAGCGCTGTAAGTGGCCTTGTAAACATGGACTTCAGGAGGGCTGATTTTGGCCTCTTCAGGGACCTCCTTGGAAGAATCCCATGGACTAGGGGTCTAGAGGCCCAAGAGAGCTGGTTAGTTTTTAAGCAACACTTTCTCCACGCTCAGCAATGATGCATCCGTATGAGTAAGAAATCAGGTGGAGGGGGCAGGAGGCCTGCATGGATGAACAGGGAGCTCCTGGCTAAACTCAAGCAGAAGAAAGCAGTATACAGAATGTGAAAGAAAGGACAGGCCTCTAGGGAGAAATACAGGAATGTAGTCAGGGAATGCAGGGATGCAACAGGGAAAGCTAATGCACTCTTGGAACAAAATCTGGTGAGGGATGTTAAAAATAATACGAAGAACTTCAAATATATCAATGTCAAAAGGAAGATTAGGGAGAATGTCAGTCAGCTGTTGAATGCGGGGTGTTCCCTGGTTATGAAAGAAACAGAAAAAGTAGAGTTACTGCTTCTTTGCAGAGAATGCCTTCTTTGCTTCGGTGTTTGGCAAGGGCAGCCCTCTGGAATCCCAGACCGTAGGGACAAGAGAAGAAACCTGGAGAGAGGAAGACTTGCCCCAGGTACAGGAAGATTGGATTAGAGAGCACTTAGGGCAATTTGACACTCACAAATCCATAGACCCTGATGGGATGTTCCCAAGAATTCTGCATGAGCAGGCAGATGTTATAGCTAAGATACTGTCCATCATCTTTGAAAGCTCCTGGAGAACAGGGCAGGTGTCTGAGGACTGGAAGAAAGCCGACGTCACACTAGTCTTCAAAAAACACAAGAAGGTGGACCTGGACAACTACAAACCGGCATGCCTCACCTCCATCCCTGGAAAAGTGATGAAACAGCTCATCCTGGCTGTTGTCCCCAGACACGTGGAGGAGGAGAAGGTGCTAAGGAATAGTCAACATGGATTCACTGAGAGGAAATTATGCTTGACTAACCTGATAGCCTTCTATGATGGGGTGACTGGCTGGATGGATGATGGCAGGGTGGTGGATGTCATCTATCTGGATTTCAACAAGGCTTTTGACACTGTCCCTCACAGCATCCTCCTGGGCAAGCTGTGGAGGTGTGGAATAGATGAGTGGACAGTGAGGTGGATTGAGAACTGGCTGCACGGCAGAGCTCAGAGCATGGTGATCAATGGCACTGAATCCAGTTGGAGGCCTGTAGTTAGCGGTGTCCCCCAGCGGTCAGCCTCAGTCCAGTGCTGTTGAACTTGTTCATTATTGACTGAGATGAAGGGATGGAGTGGTCCCTGAGCAAGTTTGTTAATGATACCAAACTGGGAGGAGTAGCTGACAGCCCTGAGGGCTGTGCTGCCATCCAGAGATACCTGGACAGACTGGCCCACTGGGCGGTGAGAAATCTCATGAAGTTCAACAAGGTTGAGTGCAGGGTCCTGCACCTGGGCAGGAATAACCCCAGACACCAGGACAAGCTGGGAACTGACCTTCTGGAGAGGAGCGCTGTAGAGAGTGTCATGGTGGACAGCAAGTTGATTATGAGGCAGCAGTGTGTCCTCATGGCCAAGAAGGCCAATGGGATTCCAGGGTGCGTTAAGAAGAGCGTATCCAGCAGGTCGAGGGAGGTGATCATCCCCCTATACACAGCCCTGGTGAGGCTACATTTGGAGTACTGTGTCCAGTTCTGGGCTTGCCAGTACAAGAGGGATGTGGAGCTGCTGGAGAGAGTCCAGCGCAAGGCTATGAGGATTATGAGGGGCCTGGAACATCTGCCCATTGAGGAAAGGCTGAGAGAGCTGATCCTGTTCATCCTGAAGGAGAGAAGGCTGAGAGGAGGGATCTGATAAGTGTGTATAAATACCTCCAAGGAGGCAGTGAGGAGGAGGAGGCTGGCCTCTTTTCAGTTGTGGAACTAGAGGAAATAGCCACAAACTAAAGCACCAAAAGTCCGCAGGAACCTAAGGAAAAAATTCTTAACAGTGAGGGTGACAGAGTACTGGAACAGGCTGCCCAGAGAGGTTGTGGAGTCTCCTTCTCTGGAGATGTTTAAGACCCACTTGGACACAACCCTGTGCCACGTGCTTTAGGTGACCCTGCCTGTGTAGGGGCTTTGGACTAGATATCTCTAATGGTCCCTTCCATCCTTAAGGATTCTATGATTCTCTGAAAGGAATCAAAGAATTGCCTGAAGCTGCATGACCAAGAAGGCCACTGATGGCTTAAGCTCGAAGGCAAATAGTGAAAATAAGTCTCTAGGGGGAATGGGAGTGGACAGGAAACACTGCCACAGACAGGTCTCTGAAGAAATTTACCTGTGTGATAAGGTAGCAGGCAGCTTTTCCTGATATAAACAGTTTTCTAACCCATTCCTTTTTAAAAAAAACACAGACACGAAGAACAACAACAATAAAATGCAGATATTGTACGCTACACCAACTATGCATTTAAATATTAAACCTATTCAGAAAGATTTAAAATGCCCTTGCATGTGTTCACATATTGCTGGAGAGATGAGGTCAGCCCCTCACAGGAGAAGCAGTCTTCACCATTATCAGCTCTTCCAGTCTTCTGCCAGGAGATGTAACAAGCTCACTTCTGCAAGACCTGCATTCTTCTTGGATCTCTGCCCTAGCTCTGTTTTTTTTTACTTTTCCTCCTTTCCTATGGCCTGGATGGTTTGACACACTTTATCCCTCCAGCCTTCAAATGTTGCTCTAATGCAACATATAATATGTTGCAAATATGCAACATATAAATACTTTGCATTTCTTAGAGACTGCTTTGTCCACATTAGTTCACAAGACTCTTTTTAAATAATTCAAGCATCCTTTGATCAAGATTTTATTCTTTATACAATTTAGCTGACCCAGATTGGTATATGGTAAAAAAAATCAGAATCTTCTTTGAGTAGATTCAAGTATCACTAGTCCCTGATGAAACTTGTCATTGTCTGCCTTTCAGTATCTATGTGAACAGATTTAGTATGATTTGATTGCTAATGCTCTACAAAACAGCATTCTTTAACTACCAATTCCAAAAGGTATATGTCATTTTAAAAGGGTAAATACCACTTGACTACTTCTTTGTTTTTCACAAAGTCTAAATATCTTATTTCATTGTTTGTAGTGGAACACAACAATGAGCCTCTCCTAGTTTCTAGGTCAATTTTAACTTGTTTGCTTCCTTTAGGGTACTTCAGTCTGGTATTCCCCTCCAAGCAACTGTCACCTTTGTAAGTAACTCCCTCTTGGAAACCCAGAAGTAGCATTGGGTGACTTATTTATTTGTAGGAATATTGTCAGCTTCACTGGACTTATTTAGGAAGCCTTACTTTACTTCGGAACATAGAACAGTAAAACACTGCGTATGTTCTGATTCACTACATGTGGCTCAGCAGCCGTATATGAACTGAGATGATATGCACGCAAACTCAACACTTTCCTGTTCTGTGTGGTGGCTCCTGTCACAGACTGAAATCAGCTCTTGGATCAAAACAGAGTAGGTCTTGCTTACTATGGGACTAACTGCTTTTGCTATTTTCTGCTTTCCTTTTGTACCTTTTCTCAAAAAATATCCTAGCATTGATAGTATTTCAGTAGTATTCAGGGATACAGGTTTTTCGAGCCTTGTTTCCTATGTGAGAATTTCTGATAATTGACATACCAGTCACTACCTGAAATTCAGAAGTACAGCAATACTTTTTTTTTATTATTATTATTTCAAGTATTATTTTTATTTCAAGTGTCTGTAGTGTCTCTAAAAAATCTTAATGTAACAATTTCTCAGATTTCATACTTACTATTTTTACGTTACCATAGGCTTGCGTATATAACCACCTGTTTCTCACGTAGTCCTGCTTGCATACCAGTAGGGAATGGATAAACAGAAAAAGAAGTCTCTATTGATTCTTATCATCTGAGAAATGTAATTCGTTTGGGTAATTTTTTGATAAAGCCTGATTTTTACTGGCAATCAAGTCACCATAAATTAGACAAAAAAAAAGAAAAAAGAATTTGAATTAATGCTAAGGCCTGTGGGCAGAGACTAAAGGAAAGCTTCAGTGAAAGGAAGAGATTCACTGAAGTCACTTACATAAGCTGCATACTGGAGCCAAAAATCTAGAGATGAATAATGCTTTTTTTTGTGTGAATTCTACCACTAAGCACATCACCTTTTAATGTAATTCATTAAAGGCAGAAATTATTTTCTACTTAAGAAATTCACAGCTGCCACTCACTAACCTATGTCTATATGATCCAGAAAAGGGCTGCTATGTTTATTGTAGAAAGAGAGATTGTATAGTCTGGAATATTCTTACTAGCATTTAGTCCTTTCCATGATTTCTTTGGCCTTCTCTAGTGGAAATGTGATTTTTTTTTAAATTTTAAATCCATCCCTTTTCCAAGCATTCATCCAGAGCAGAATTACTATACTTTGAAGTGAAGTCATGGTATGGCAACATACACAGTGATTAATATATGGATGCTATCAAATCCCAGTTTTCCTTAGTAGAGGTAGTGCTGTAGCTAGGCACGAAAGCATTACAGGGTATATTATTGACTCATGTGTGCAGAAGAGCATGAAATGTTAATCTGAGTAATTTTAAATGTCTGAGCAATATACTAATGGACCATTAATATGTATGGAGTATGTATAGCTCTTAGTCCTAGTATAAAAGGAATGAAGCGCATTCCTAGCAATAAAGTTATCTTTGCAATGAAAAGGAAAAATAAAATGGATTGATGCACTATGTAGAATCATAGAATACTTAAGGTTGGAAGGGACCTCGAGAGGTCACCTAGTCCAAACCCCCTGCACATGCAGGGTCACCTAGAGCTTGTGGCACAGGGCTGCATCCAAGCAGGTTTTAAAGATCTCCAAAGAAGGAGATTCCACAACCTCTCTCGGCAGCCTGTGCCAAGGCTTTGTCACCCTCACTTTTAAGATATTTTTTCTTAAGTTCCTGTGGAACTTTTGATGCTTCTGTTTGTGGCTGTTTCCTCTAGTCCTATCACTGGCCACCAGTGAAAAGAGGACGGAACCTTCTCTGAAATTTTGGAAGATGCCAGTTTAAACTTTACTTTCAGATCAAAGTAAATGGACTAATTCACTTTCGTGATCCAGCAAAGAACACTGTATCCTTGAGAACATTTATGTCTTTGAAGGAGTGCCGTAGTTTTTTTTATCATATACTTACCTCACTCTTTTGCAGTGATGGCTGCCGAGATACTGTGCTCTGCTGACAGAAGCATGGGCAGAAGATTGGAGGAAGTGCTTATTTGTATTTACTTGGCACACATTAAACTACATTGAGAATACCACATCCAGTTTTTTTCTCCCCTGATAAAAGAAAAGTGTTTGCATAATTGTGCAAGACCAACAGAAGAGCACCAAGATGATTAGACAGTTGGAGCACATGAACTGTGAAAAGGGACTTTAGGAAGCTGGACTTGTTCAGCTTGGAGAAATGAAGGTTTTTAGGTGACCTAGGCACTTTTCAAGAGCTATGAAGAGGTAGTTGAGAAAATGAAACCAGGCTATTTATGAATGTACATGATAAGGGGATATCAGACAAGACGACAGACAATAGTCATAAAATAAACAAGGAAGATACCAACTTGATGTAAAGAAAAGCTTTCTCACTGCAAAGGAAGTCAGACAGTAGAACAAGTTTCACAGAGAGGTTGTGAAGACTCCATCCTTGGAGATTTTCAAGACAAGACTGGATAAGGTCTTGGGCAGTCATGCCTGAGCTCATAAGGTGATCCTGTTTTGAGCAGGAGGTTGGACTAGAGACCTCCTGCTGGAAGTTCCTTGCTGCCTGAATCATTCTATGTTTCTTTCATGGAATAGTGCTCTGCTCTGTGTCTATATACTCTTCACTTTTGCTGAGCCAAATAATACAAGTTTAAGTACAAATTTGTGCCAAAAGGTTAGGTTGAATGGCACAAAAAGTTCTGTGCAGAATTACTGTCCTGTGACACAGAGCAGCTCAGATTAATTTACACATCACTGTGATCTTTCACTACTCACTGTAAAAAAGAATTGTGTCTGTCTTAGCTGCTTCGACAGCATGCAACTTGCTGATAAGGCCAGTGATGATTTCAGCAATAGTTAGGGGGGCAAGCTGAGAATCAGCAGCATCCTCTGTGATAGATAAAGCTATATCAGCTGGCAGAGAGCTGAAGTTTTTCAAGTCATCACTCTTTCCACCAGAGGGAACACAGATGAGGAAGATCTGATCTTGCACGCTTGAAACAACTAATGATGGCACAAAAATTTAGGAGGAAAGGGACATTTGTAACAAACCTTGCTGTGAGCTGGCAGCCACTTTATAATTATAATAGGCAGTCATGGGCACGCTAAATCTGTTGTCCAAGATATTTATGACTTTCTGGAGTTGTTTAAACTTCTACTGATAAATGAGAGGACAGTGTGGGGTAGAAAAGTTGGCTATTAGGATCATCATTACACCAGTGTGTGGAACCATCATCTTCTACATGCTAGTCATTAAATATGTTGTCAAAAATATCAATGACTTAAGTAGCCACAGCTTCCTCAAATTTATGGGTATTTATAGATACAATCCATGTACTCTCTGATGCCCAATAGCTCTCCTTTCTCCTCCGCACTTACAGCATACCTGAGTAACCAACAGTAAGGGCCTCTAAAATGTCTTTTTGATCCTGCTTTATGAGTGAAGCACAATAAATAAAGAGAGGCTGTAAAAAGGAAGCTGATGAAGATGATAGTCTTTTTCACATCACTTTTGCCACATCTTCAGGAATAGTGAGAAGGCTTACAAACTCAGCAGTTTTTCCAATATTTATTAGTGATACGGTATTCTGCTGTATTTGTATTGTTTGGCATAATTTTGTCAAACAATCTATACACATCTATAATGTAAATTATAGAGATGGTAGGAGACAAACAGTCATGTGCAGGAGTCAGATATGGATGCCATGGAAATTCTGTTTCTTGAGACCTCTGGTGTTTATAAAGTGGTGAACACACTAGCTTGTTGTCTGACAGCATTCAAGACCATCATATTCTTTGTTACTGGTAACTCTTTGATCTCTTCATGACTGGCCGCAGCTTCTCACGAGTCACAATACCTGTTACTCATGTCTGTTGAAGTTGGATTCCTGTACCTCTTTGGAAATGGTGGGCAGAAGGTAGGCATATTTGGATTGTGGCTGCCCAAGGGCATTGCGGTCTGACATAATCCCTCTTCTGGCTGCTAGAACCTGTATGCTCTGTCATATCATCATCTGTGACTTTTTGTTCTTGACCAATAGACTTTCTAAACCAAAGTACTTGTCAGAGATTTGCTCTTGTTCCATAAAAGAATATCTGACTTGTCCTGGACAAGAGTGAGCCACCCTTGTTGTTTCTGGTTCAACCTATGGCATTTATTTCTTACAGTTCTTACATTTTAAAGTCAAACAGTGAAGTCTGACTCTCTCCCTGATGTTACCCAGCTGTGTAAGAGTTATGAACAGTCAGTTTGAACAGACAGGATTGTGGTACAAGGGTTAACTAAGAAATAAAAAAAACTATTTTACAGCTCATTTTGTAGAGGGCAGGTCAGCACTGTGGCCTGTGTGACGTAGCAGAGGTTGCAGGCCTAGCCAAAGGTGTTTGGAGTATTATAAGCAAGGCAATTCAAGCCAAGCCTGGCTCAGTAACATTTGTACTGCCTGTGAAAACATAACATGCATGTGACTGTGATGCTTCCACCCAATTCCAAGATCACCCACCTGAGGAGCTAGCTAGTAACACCCCAAAGGTCATCTGAGTGCATATCAACATGTAACATACACGGACAATCAGGGAATTAGACCTTAATGAGAAGTGAAGTGAATGATTTAGGCCGACAGCACAGACACAGAGACAGGAATATTTCTGAGGTGATATAATGTCAGTGCCTTCCACTTGGCAGGCCACTTTCCTAAGTTCCATGTACTTTATGAAGCAGAGAATTAATATACTTTTTTATTGTTGAGATTTAGGTTTTCTCAAATTACTGAATCTATACCTTAGCATAAACAATCTGATGTATTTTATACTGCAGCCAAAGTAGATAACAGTATTTTTCTTGCCAACTAGGTGTCACTAGTGGTTTAGAAATGTCATATACATTGTCATTCCTATGTTAATTGTGCTACAACTCATTTTACAGCTTATCAACCTCTCCCTATGCACCTCTGAAGAGAATGTGGAGGTGTCCTTTCTGTAGCTGAAGACTGAAATTGAAGGCTGAAGTTAGATACTCCTTTAGCCTCCTCAAAGTTAAACAAACCCATTTCGCTTCTCTTTGTATCCCATCACAATACTTTCCCTGTTTGTTGCTCTGTATGTTGGGGAGCTCAAAGTCCAACCCAGTCTGCTAGTAATGATCTCAGAAGTGCCAAGAGGAAGGCAAGCATCACTCATTTTGATTTGTTTGTATTTCAGTAATAATGCTCACTATAGTGGTGTTCCCCATGTCACAAGGGCACACTGTAAATGTGTGTTCTACTTTCTGCCATCAGGACAGTTTCTTTGGTCCTTTCCAGGTGTTTTGCTGCAGACTTGCTCCTTGGCCAGTTTTCCTTCAGCCTGTATAGACAAACGTATTGGCTTATTCCATAACAGGTTCATTTTTCTCTCATCAACTTCATGAGGTTTCTGGCAGCCTCCTTCTCCATCCTGAATGACTGTCCTGCCTTCTCGTGTATTGATTGCTCCCCATCTCCCACTATGTGGTATCATCTGCAAACTTGAAGGTGTATTCTGTCTGTTCCTCCCAGGTCATCAGTAGGTATTAATCAGAATTGCCTCTAGGGGGAATTGCTATTAATTTCCTGTCACCTGGACTGTGTACTGATGATCACAAACTTTGGCATCTGGTAGTCCAACTTATCTCCCACCACCTAATAGTCTATGTCTCTGCTCAAGGTGTTGCCCAATTCTTAAATATTGTATGGGAGACTCTGCTGCAAGCCTTCATGTGACTGGATATGCTTTGTAGATGGATTTACTCCGTAATCTTCCTGCAGACTTAAGTTAGGTTAGTTGGCAGGTAGTTCCCTGGACACCTCTTACCTGCTGATTTTGAAGAATTCTTAAACTCTATCCTCTCAGAGTCACTACAGTTGAAATTGTAGTCGAATATCACATCTTTGACCAGTTCATCTTATTTGTAAGTAAGAAAGCCAGCAGAGAACCTCCTATGGTCAACCCATCCAACATTTGTGTTTAAGAACCATATTCAGACTCTTCAGAGATTTCCTAGGTTCTTGTGTCCTGCTGTGTTGTCCTTTCAGTAGATACTCAGCAATAATAACTCAGCACTATATGGTGCTGAAACTCACAGATGTCATATAATACGTTCTTATTTTCCAGATAGGTATTAAAAGATCACTTAAAAGTTAGAATGCTATGGAGGAAATCCAAGACCTGCATGCTGCAGGAAACTTTAAGCAGGGAACTTTTCATTTAATCATTACGTACTGAAATTCCTTCAGTGTGTTTCACATCGATCCTCATCAATTCAGAACTAATTTCGAGGTGTTTCTTCATCTCTGCTTGTGGCTTAAGTGCTAGAGAATAAACAGATTTTAAAATATATTTTAGTAATGTGGAAGCAATTCTTCAGTTTATTGTTCTTTGTTAATGCTTGATGGTTTGAATCAGATCTAATTAGTTGTGATTGAAATCATTCTTGCTTTATGAATAATGAATGAAATAATCCATCTATCTGACCAAGAATCATGCAGAGCATTTTAAGGAAGAAGGATGATCAGCCAGGTGTTTGACTACAAATAGCTAAGATTTTCTGCAGCTGGACTGTAAGAATATATCCTAGAAAAATGAAACAAAACTTTAGAGCCACACTGATTTCAGTCAAAGAATAGCATCAACTAACTCAGTAAAATACCCTCAGTGCATAGCATGCCTATGTGAGTTTTTAGAGTTCACAAACTTGTGTAGCCAATGTGTCTTGCACTAATGTTAGTATGAAGTTGACCTCTGGCAAGTGTACGTATTAAAAGCATATCTTTGCCCACTAGATACAAGATAAAATAGACTCTTCCTTGCTAGAGTTTTTTGCTACATTCATGATTATTTTTCTGATCTAGACGTGGACAGTCATGTGGTGCTGTATACAATGCAGGGACTTCCACATTGGGGTAAGCTTAGGTTTTAGTTTTTATTCTTTTGAAGCCAATATCTTTTCAGAGTGTAGGACCAAGGTTTTCATATGAATCCTTATGGAGTTGAACAATTCTCTTTTCTGTTTTGCATTTATATTTTGCATTATCCCAAGGATTAATTATACACAGAAAACTAACAGACACTGATCTTTTACAGTTGGTTGTAATTATAAACTAAAATACACTGTGAGCTTAAAATGTAGCTATATACTCTATGTACTACAGTATCTAGATATTGTCACAGATTCCTTGTTAGTAATATACTATTTCTGATTTGCTTAAAAAGATCACTTAGCTCCATATTCTCTTTAGAATTTATATGAGCCAGTTCTAAAAGACGTAAGGAATGTCATCATGCCACTATCTATATTACTGCCACAGAATGCATTTTAACAATATAGTTTGAAATTAAGTTACTTAAAGCTAGTTGCTAATGAGAGGATTTCTGAAAAGATATTGGAGCATGAAACAATCGAGAAAGTTGCACAGAAGTCTGAACTGGTATCATCTTAAAAATGGAAAAAGAAGGAATTGGAAGCCAGGCAAAACAAGATTATATCTTATAATTATTTTTCCAGATGATAAGCATAAAATCTGCTTTGCTATTCTATTTGATCTTCTGTTTTTTTCTACTGTTAATTGATTAATGAGGGCTTTTTGGAGAGGTGTGGCAAATGAAAGAGTCTCATGGCACCTCTCAGATAAATGCTTTGTGCAACTAAGTGCTGATCAGATAGAACCTGTGATTGTGACTCTGAATTATCATTTGAAAAGTAAGATGTGTCTATTGAATTCTCTTTTCATTACGGAGTGCTGGATGGAAATTTCATCTCTGCAGCAAGGCTGGTTGCTGTTCCTCTCTGTTCTGCCAATACTGTTTTATAGACTGCAAATTCTGCTTTTTATCAGTTATTTATTTTTTATTAATAAAAACAGGTCTTTTCTGGACTGTAAATGTATTTCTATACTGATAGAGGAAAAAGAAAATCAAAGAAAAAGAGAGTTGCTTTATTCTCCAATGAAAGAATATGAGAAAATAAAGAGCTTAAGATGAAATAAATCTCAAACCTTAACTACTTTCACTGGTAAATTCCCAACTGTATCACTGCCTTCTGTTACAAAGCTTAGGTAGATTTTGCAGCATGCATGGAAAAGTCAGTGCTGAATGCCAGTTCAATCCAAGAGGAAAACAGGTGTCAAAACAAAGCATCCACTTCAGAAAAACAAGGAAGTGAGAATCTCCTGCTGACTGTAGTGATAAAGAGCATCTTTGCTGCCTGCGGCTAGCTACAGGTGTACAGCCTTCCCATTAGTAATATCTGCTGAGGAAAGCATTGCATCACACGTTCCAGTAGAGGTGTACTGGCATTTCGTTTCTTCCTTCCCATTCCAACTGTATGCCGTCCTTGAGGCAGAATGACATGGGATCACTTCTGTGAGCTTACCTCAGGGACTAACTTTATTTGCAATGCAAAATTACACTGAAAGAAAGGGAAAAGCTACTCTAGGGAAAGGCTGTGTGGGCAGAGCACTGGAACAGGGACCCCTGACATAGTTTGGACAAAGAAAACCAAAAGCTACCAAGCAAACTGCTTCTAAAGGCAGTTTAGTTTAGTTTTCAAAAGTGATGTTTTTTCATTATTTTTTCACAGAGACTGTAAGAGCTAAAGCTATGCAGTTAATAATAATATTCAGTTAAAATATAAGTTCTGCTTCTGACTGTTCTATATCTAGATGACTTTCTAGAACACTTTAGGACTGTGTTAAACTTTGCACTGGATTGTACTGTCTATGGTCAGAACTCTAAGCACTAGACTACGGAAATGCAAAACTGGCTCCCAATTTGAGGCTGAGTGATACACACCAATGTATCCTTTAAAAAGAAACCCCCAATACCTTCAAATCACAGCAAGATAGCTGTGCTGGAGAATAATAGAGCAGTATAGCAGGATAGGAAAAAATTACTTTTTTTTTTTTTTTTTTTTTTTTTTACTATGAACAGCAATTGTCAGGTGGCTTGGTGGCATATGACTGCAAAAGATAAGGAACAATGCAAGATTTGTTGATGATTAATTTTGGGGAGGATGAATGTAAATGTAACACTAAGCATTCTATGCTTTTTCCTAACACTGGGGCAACAAAGTAGACCTTGACTCTACTTAATGCTGTAGCATGGTTCTGATTCAGTATCAGAGGAGCAGGACTACTACTGGGGTAGTAGCAAGCTAGGGATCAGAAAGCATCTCAGCTTCTGCCCTAGCACTTCTAAGTTTTACCCTTCACTCTTGCTCTAGTAGAAAACATCACTATTGACAGATTGTTGATTTTTCACTGGCTAGAGGATGTCCTTTTTAGACAGGACAAGTTCATTCTTCTATCACTTCTTCTCAAGCCCTTCATGTAGCACAATGGGTTCTACAGTTCTGCACAATGATATTTAGCCTTTCTTCCAAGCCAACTGTTCTCTTCCACTGATTCCATTTTGCTCAAAATTACTTGTTTCTGTCCCCAGAACAAGCATCACTGTTCAGTAGATTCTGTTTTTGGATAAAAGTCTTATGAGGAATTTTAGCAGAAAATATATTTTTTTATAAAAGCAGACACATGCAATAGCAAAGAGAGCAATGAAGGAATTGTTAGATTGCAGCTGAATGATTGCAACTGATTTTGATGCTGTGAACACGGAAGGGGTTTTCTTTTGCTTGACTGTAGAACATTAATCACTTTGTTTCTGACTTCCAGGACCGTGATCTTGTCATGTTCCTCTTCTAAACCTTGTTTACTGACAATTAGCTATATTGTGAGAGGTTTATATGCCTCAGGTAAGATCAGGACACTGTCAAGCTTCACAGGCTTTTATCGTCTTTTTCTTTTGTCTTCTTTGTCAACATGTGGCTGGATTGTGATTTAGGCTGCTCTCTTCCTGCTACAGTTAGAATTATCCTCTACAACTTTCCCCTGTCATCAGAACTACTCCTTTTTCTTCTCCACTGTATTATTTTTTCCAATTTTCTAAAATGAAACCACCTTGTTTCCTTGCCTTATAGTGGATTTTACCTGATTGTATTTTTTTTAGAAAATTCTCAAAAATACGAACAAAACCTGAAAATCAAACATGGAAAAAGAACAAGAAATAAGCTTTTCTCCTAAGGCAGTATCAAAAAGGAAAAGTGAGGGAAGAAAAAAGAAGAAATCTGCCTCACAAAATGAATTTTAAGAAATACTTTCCAACTACTGATTGGCATACGATGATGTGTAAAAATGTGTAATGACATAAAAATGTATAAAAAATAATTTCAGAAAAGTTATATTCTAGCAACAAATGGAAAACCTGGGATACAAATATCCAAATTTCTATGAACAAATATTTTCTTCTTTTCTCTGAATTTATATCTTGCATTTAATGGATTGTTTCTTCCTTAAATTTATCTTACACTTTTCTAAGTACAGTTTGACTTTGATCTCCACAGTTAACAATGGATTCCACAGATTTAGTCTTCCTTTTGTTTGTTTTTAAGAGGCTGTTACCTTCAATCAATGCCCTCTATTTCATGTATTGTAGAAAACCATAAATAAACATTTCCTACTCATTTTCACAGTTTCTATTGCCACTACCACCGTGTTCAGCCTGGCAAATTCTGTTCTATATATGTCTGGTGCAGCCATTTATCATAAATATTAAAATGATATTAAACCTTTGCAACCTTGGTAACTCACAAGCTAACTTTTTCTGAACAGCTTTGCTGTTCATTCTGAAACAATAACATCATTTGAGCTGCTCACATTTGCTTCTGAGTTGTCACTGCTAATCTTCAAATTGGTGCAAAGTACAGCAGAAGACATATCTGCCTGGTTCAAACCTGAAGGTGTAGAGTTGCTCTCCTATTATTTCAGAAAAGTAAATTGGAAAGATTATTCTATCCTAAACTCAAAGTCTTCATATTTTAGTAGCTAAAATGTGTGACACAAAAAACAGTTTTTCTGACTATGATTGCTGAAAATATTTTACTGTAGGAAAACAAATTCTGTATTCACTTTCAGTTGAATATGGATCAGTCATCAAGACTATGTTGCATAATCATTCTCTTCCATGGCTGATTTTTTCTCTAGAAAATCAACAAAGGAAAAACATTAAATTTGTAAATGCGCAAGCAAAAACAAACAAACAAACACATTATTTTCAGTTTTTTTCTGCTTTAAATTATGTATTTTGACTGGGAGAGTGAAATGTTTCAGCTGATGAGAGGTTATAGGGGTTGAGTAACTAAAGTCATAACCCAT
>JAUBOD010000225.1:693060-707431 GCA_032353885.1 Nothura maculosa | reverse complement strand
AGATGCTGAGATGCCTGAAAACTACCCAGTTGTTCAAGCACAGTCTGTATCCTCTGGGACTGGGAACTGCCCCAGCCTCAGGGGACTGTGGTAGCCCTTGCTTGTGTCATCAGTCATCTCTGACCTAGACTCTTTGCAAAACTCTTTTCCAGACAACAGCGTTCAAGAAGCATGTAGATGAGGCACTTAGGGACATGGTTTAGGGGGCATGGTGGTGATGGGTTTACAGTTGGGCTTGATGATCTTGAAGGTCTTTTCCAGCCATAATGATTCTATGATTCTATGACCCATAAGTGCTCTGCTCTCCATCCATTCGGGAGCTTTGTTGTGCTGCTATCTCATCTTCCTGTTTTCTTGTCCATTCTCTTCATTACTTGGTTCTTGGTGCCCAGTGTATTTGGCGGCAGCCAACATTGGAAGCCATGTGGGCAGAGCATGTTTATTTTTTTAATAAAAAAATGTGCTTACATCTTGCACAAAAGGGCGCTGCATCTAGGCCAGGACTCCATTTGGGCTGCTAAACGTGAAAGACTTGGAACAGCAGTGATTAAAAAAAAAGATATTTTAGAGTCCTATTCATAATAACAAAATATTCCACTGCTTCTTGCATGAAATGTCCCAGGTAGACCTGGCAGCAAGAGCAAGTGAGGTTCGAATATTCATCACAATGGGAGCTGAGGCACCCAACAGGCCCTTGGCTCATTGCCAGGTTGCCCGAGCTAGAAAAATCCACCTGTTCTGAGCTAGGCATATGTTCCATGTGCAGCAAATGGGATTGGGTATTGGTGAGGCTCTTATTTTTTCCCTAAAGCTTCCTCTGGTCAAGGACATGAAGGTTCACGCAGCCCTGAGGTCTGCACTGGGGCCTGCAGCCCAGAGAGGCCTTGGGGCCTTCGTTTTGAGATGTGGAAAACTCAAGTGGTTGATCAGACCCAGGAAAGAACTTGTAGTTTTGGAGAGCACCAGATATAAACTTACAAAATGAAGAAGGGTTCTTTTAATGTTTTGTAGGTTTGGGGGAGTTTTTTGCTCTTTTGCTTGATTTTCGTTTTTTTTTTTTAGTAAATCCAGATGACTTCACTGAGGGCTTCTTTTCTCCTTCTCCGTAGGCAGAGCAAAAGCCTCCAATGATTCACATGCTTCAAAAGGTCCCTCTTATTTTACCTTTGGGCCCGCTCTGCCATCTCTCACTGCTGTGCGTAGGCATTTTTGGTGGTAATTAGACTGGTAATAGTGCAGTCCCTGGTGGCTTTGCGGGAGTCTCTGGGCTCGCTGGGCTAAGAAAGCTCTGTTTGGAGGCAGAATATTTTTCCTTGAAGTGGGAAAGGGAACATTTGATAACTGCACATGCATTCCTGCTCGTGATGGAAAATCTTGACAAAGAGGGGGGTTTTGCAGCATTTCCTAGAAGCAATTTGGGCTGCGCTGCTTCCTTGGGAAGCTCAGAGCAACCTTGACGGAGTCTGTTTCATCCCTGGCCAATTCCTTTGGTCTGCAAGGAGCAGAGATAACAGAGACCCACGGGGATAAGGACAGGTGCCTGTCCTGGGGTTTGTGTCACCGTCACAATCCCCAGTGAAACGGGCTGGAAACTCCAGTTTAGCTGAAAATCTCCAGAGCAGAACTCAATATTCCCACCAGCCCCAAATTTGAGATCCACAACCACTGAGGCTGCCCTGTCCGCATGGGGAAGGAGAGCAGCCGGATAGGGGCCTGGCCACCCGCACTGTAATCATTCCCCCTGGAACATGGGTCAGGACCTTGGTTTACCTCATTACTAGTTTTATGCAAAAATCGCAAAATGCTTTTAAAATTTTTTTATTTTTATTTTTTTTTCTGGCTATGCATAGGAATAGTCCCAGGCTCCGTATCAACCCAACACAGGAAAACAAACAGGGCAAGATACCGATATTTAACTCCCTAGCAGCTACCAAAACCTTCACAGTTGCAACCGCGGGGATTTCCTAACCCTCTGGCACCAGGGTCTAAGTACAAGGTGCAATTAAACGGAGAGAGGAGAAAAAAAATATATAAATAAATAAAATAAAAGAGGCGGTCGCTTGAGGGGGGTGGGGGAGTGAGGCGCCGCGGACTACAAGTCCCGCGATGCTCCGCGGCGCCGCGCATGCGCGCGAGGTCGCGCTGAGTGGCAAGTTGTTTGTTCCCGGGTAGCCCAGCTGCTCGGCGCTCGGCCCCGCGCCCCCGGCTCGGCCCGGGCCTCCCCGCTCCGCCGCGGCAGCACGAGCGGGGGAACACGGGCTGGGGGGCAGGCAGCGGCCCCTGCTGCCCCCGCCCTGCCACTGAAGGGCCCCCCCCCACCAAGATAAGCGCCGCGGGTAGATGAACTACAAATGAGAAAGAGGAAACGATGGAGCTGCACATCCTAGAGCACCGGCTGCGCGTGGCCAGCATCGCCAAGGAGAGTATCCAGCTCTTCACCTACGGCCTCATCAAGCTCGCCTTCCTCTCCTCCAAGACGAGGTGCGGGCCGGCGGGGCGCCCCCTGGCGAGGGGGTGGCGCTGCAGGGGGCGGCAGCGCCCCCCTTGCAATGGAGCAGGGCATTAGGGGCACCCCCGTTGCAATGGGGCAGGGTGCTGGGTGCCCCCTTTGAAATGGGATAAGGTGCTCGGGGTGCCCCCCTTGCAAAGGGGCAGAGTGCTGGGGGTGCCCCCCCCTTGCAGTGGGGCAGAGTACTAGGAGTGCCCCTCTTGCAAAGGGGCAGGGCGCTGGGGGCACCCCCCTTGCAATGGGACAGGGTCCTAGGGGTGCCCCCCTTGCAATGGGACAAGGTGCTCGGGGTGCCCCCCTTGCAATGGGGCAGGGTCCTAGGGGTGCCCCCCTTGCAATGGGACAAGGTGCTCGGGGTGCCCCCCTTGCAATGGGGCAGGCTGCTGGGGTTGACCCTCCCATAAAGTGGCAGGAGGCTGCGCCCCACACCCCCTTCCTGCGAGGCAGGGTGCTGGGGTGGGGGACACCCCCTTTGCAGGGTGTCCTTGTTGCTTTAGAAGGGGGCCGGGTGCTGTTGGAGTGGGGGGCACCCTGTTTGCAATGGGGAAAGGTGCTGGGGACCCCCCTCCCCCTTTGCCATTGCACAGAGTGTGGGGCTGAGGGACACCCCCCTTGCAAGGGGCAGGGTTCTGGGGGGTGCGAGAGGCGCCCTCATTGCTGCTTTATTTCGGGGGGTGCAGGATGGGGAGAGAGCAGTCACCCCCTCTCTCATTCCCTCCTTTCTAGCTTTGCACCCCCTTTTCCTACAGCACTCCCTATTTGCAGTGCTCTGGATCCTCCCCCTGTTCCCTAAGCTCCTGCCTCCCTATCCCGGGGTGCAGAGAACAGGTGGGGGGAGCCAAAGGGGCTGCAGGACGAGCCCGGATAACAAAGACACCAGCGAGAGCAGCAGCAGCAGCAGGAGGAGGAAGAGGGTTTTTCCTTGCCCCCCCCTCCCGAGTTGTTCTTGCTTGCAGCACTTATTAAAAGAGTGAATGGTCCAAATGCCTCTTTGTGCTAAAAGGTGCCTTTTCCAGCGCTGCGAGGGGAGGAAACGCAGGTATTGTGCTCAGTGTTCCCCAAAACCCTGGTGCTGATGGGTTGTGGTGGCTTTCCGGAGGAAAAAAAAAGTATATTCCGCTGTATATGTAGTGGAAGGTGCTGGGAAGAATATATTTGCTTAGGGGCGAAAAATAAATAGGCTCAGGCAGGTTTATTGGATGCCTGGACTCTGCCTAGGCCTTTCGGATTAAGACAACTTGCATTGCAAATATGTTGTGGGTGCCTCGGGTCGCCTTGTTGACTTTGTGGGTCTCTTCTGAAAGAGCAATGGGAATGTAAATAATAGAAGTCCAACTCTTCTTGTTTTTCTAGCCCCATAATTAGTCTTGTGCCCTTCTCCCCGGATAGCATTTTGGTGCGACGACGGGGGCTGTTTTTCCTTCGGGCACCAGGAAAACAAGGAGCAGCCCGAGAATTTGTTTTTCACTTGGTGGCGGGTTCGATCCCAGGCAGCGCTCGGAGCGGCTCGGGCCGCGCGGGGATGAATGGAGCTGTTTGTGCTGTAATTTGATTACAGCCCCTTATCTCGCCGCTCAACTTGGTGCGCTGAAATTTCACTCCGCTTTGGGGCTCGTCCCCTTGGCCCGCAGGGTCCTGCATCTCGGCACCGTGTTTGCTGCCCGCCCTGCCCGCTCAACAGGCTGCTAGCGGCTCCTAAAGCTAAAAAGTCTGTTTTTTAAAAAGATCTAGTCTTTCCTTTAGTTAGGAGCGGACCCTGATTTGGGGAGGGATGCTGCTAAGCAGAATGTTTTATTTCTCCGTGTTTAAAATGTCAGTATTAAGGTCAGCATTTAAGTATTGAAATCTGCAGTTCCTGGTGCATAGATCAGTTTGTTTTAGATGCATTTTGGGTTTTTTCTTTGATCCGAGTTCAGTACTGAGCCAGTTGTGTTTCTCCTCTCCCTGACGTGTCCTACACGCAGGCTGGGCCATGTTGGTCCCGCGTGTCCCTTGTGCTCCTAGGACATCCTGCCCATACTGGAAGCAGCACCGGCCGCTCCAGCACTGCCCCTGTACCACCTGGGAAGCCTCATGGCCCCTCTCCTTTTGTCCAAGGGACAAAAATTGTGGAATGCTCTTGTGCTTAGTATGAGAAACTCGTGTGTCTCCTCTTTCTGCTTGTGGTGGTGTCTCTGAAGCAGCTTTGGGGATGGCGAGGTGAGAAGGGAAACCTTGAGTGGGAGTTTGGGGCCAGCGGGTTGTACCCCAGTGTTACTGTTATATGTGAGGGGTTTGTTTGTTTGTTTGTTTTCATACCATAAGGCAAATAAGGTTCCTGTCCCATGGACCTTCTGCTCTGGAGGGCACCACGTGGACAAGCAGGCTGGTGGTCTCTGAGAAGGAGCTGCATTTAGGAATATGCTTTTTTCACCCTAATCCTCTAGGAAGCAAAGGTGCCTGGTACCTGGTGTGTAAGGGCCTGTCCTCTCCACCCACCCCATCTAGGAAGGACCAAGTAGGAGGTGATGGGGAGGAGTGGCCTTCAGCCCTACTCATTTTCACTGCTGAGATAACAGTAATTCCAGTTGCTTTTACCCACAATGTTTTTCCTTCCCAGTGAGACCCCAGGCAGTTTTCACCTGTGCTGTGAGATTGCTGGTAAGAGGTAATGATTTGTGGGCCAGATGCGCTCCAGCGTGGTGGCAGCGATATCATTTGTTGTCCTAATGTTAGCAAGGCAAGAAACTCTGCAATTCCGCATAGGCTCTTCCTTCGGAGAAGCAATCTGGGAGGAATTTGAATCTCTCTCATATTCTCATACACTGGGGAAAAAGACTGGAACAATTTTGAAAACTTGTACATTTTTCTTAATCCTCTTGGGAAGGGAAAGTAACAAATCTCCTTTTTAGTTGGCCTTTTGCCACTTCCAGTCTGCCCTTGTTCATGGCGTGAGGCTTTTAATTTAGCTTCCGTTACAATAGCAGGCTTTTTTTTTTTCCTCTTTGAACAAAGAACAGCAATTTTGGAGCTACTCTGATGGTCAGAAGCAAGAAAGCAGTTAATGAGGTGAAGAGGTGAGACCAGCAGTGAATAAAATGGTGGGCTGAGCAGCGCTGAAAGGAAAACACTGCTAATGACAACTAATGTTACGTGTGAGTTGACTTGTGCAGAGCTGCATTGAGGCAGGTATCCCTATAACAAGAGTGAAGCTCGTGAGTGGTGATGCTCTGCATGGGTGAATAAGTGCAGACCTACTGATTTAAGCTGTGCTCCCAGCACAGGCTGCCCAGGGAGGTTGTGGAGTCTCCTTCTCTGGAGGTCTCCAAACCCGTCTGGATGCCGCCCTGTGCCACCTGCTCTGGGTGTCCCTGCTGGAGCGGGAAGGTTGGACCAGGTGATCTCTAGAGGTCCCTTCCAACCTTGAGGATTCTGTGATTCTATGATAATTTGGGGCCGTGTGCTGCAGATTTGCTCGTCTCATCATCTTGTCATTGTGCTCAGCATTAGCCTAGGGTTTCTCCACTTGGCTTGTCAGGTCATTGGTGGCAAGGACTTTGCTTGCTTCGAAGGTGCTCTGTGTTCTTGCGTGTGTGGGATTAGTGACTGCTGCTGGATTTTGGCATTGTGTCCGTTTCCTTTTGTATGTACATAACAGCTGGATCCCTCTTGCCTGATCTAAGCATCTCCTTTCTGCTACCTCAGTCAGCCTTAAATGACCTCTTGCTCTTGGGTGATGGGACACAAATGGCCAGTTTGAGGATTTGATGGACACACTAACGTGCTGCCGTGCTCCTTCCTTGGATTTTTTTTTCTTCCTGCTTCAAGTACGTCTCCCTTTAGCACCTGGAATTAAAGCTGACTGCAGGGGAACGTCATGTCTTGGCCAAGGCTTCCAGTGAGCTCCCGGTGTGTGTGCTAGCAAGGGCACCATGAGCACAACCTTGTCTTCTGAGCATGTGAAAATACCTACAGCTGAGGTAAAGGCCTGAGATGAGGTGAGATGAGGGTCTGCCAAGCCCTGTGTCTATATAACGTGCTAATCCTTGCCAGTCACTGGCTAACGCTGCAGAAGATGGTTGAACATATGGAGTCAATGAGTTAACACAGAGCCTTGGCTTTCCTCAATCCAGTGCAGAACATAAAAATTTGGTGGTAAAGGAGGAGATAATCTCGCTGAGGGAGCAAGGCACCATTTAAATGCTAATGACTTGGTCCAAGAGCTGTCCCTGCTCATCTGTGGCAAGGCAGCATGTCATGCAGTGGAGAGGTGCTGGGAAACCTTCCTTCCTCTCCAAACGTGAGGAGGAGCAAAAAAGGATAAGCCAAGCTGGGTTTTCTGTGGTCTCTAAGTGAAGGGCGAAGTCAGGTCTGTTCTTCCTGCTAGCTCTGCCATGGTATTTTTGGTAATCTGGCCCTTTTGCTTGGTAATAAATGATACCTCTGCTTATGAACAGTGTGTTGTTGCTATTAATATAAGTGTTTCTCATTCCCTGCTTGCTTGTTTACTGTCTCTGAGTCCTACAACTGGAGAGGCTGCGATAAAAGTTCTATTTTGGATTTTTGGAGCACAGTAGGACTAACGAGTGCATAAAACGTATCCATGCATCGTTTGGGGACACTCAGGAGATCAGGGAAGTACATGAAGGATATATAGGCTCTGGAATTGTGAATGTGAATGCCATCTATGTGATTGTGGATATGAATGTGACTATGAATTCCATCTATGCCTAGGACTGTTGGGTGCTCAGACTGCTGCTGCAGTTGCAAGGACCTTCTCCCATATATTTGTACCTGAAGCCTTGGGAAGAGCCGGTTTCTTTCCGGATGGTCTCCTGTTGTTTATCCTTGAGTGCTTAGAAACTAAATGAGATTCAAGGGGTGGAACAAAAGCACTTGATTCTCATGACTTAATTCCAGAAAACAATGTGTTGCTGGAGAAATGTTGGTGTAGAAGTTAGTTGTCGTTTCAGGATTGTTTGTTTTTTAAGATCTCCTTTTTTTTCCTCCCTTCCCTTCCCTCTCTGAACTTGGATGTTTGCCTTCTAAATAAATAAATATCTGGCTGTAGTTTGAACTGTGGTGGTTGTTATTCCTTATGTACCAGGGCAAACTGTTTCTATTATTGGAAGGGCTGTTGCATGGACATAACGAATCATCTGGGTCTGAAGGATGCAATCAGTGGTGTCAAGGCAATGCTGGTGCCTACTGGTGTTGAGCTGAGAAATAGAAATACAGAAAAAGGATCCTTTGCTGTACAACTCATTAAAACACTCTTTAGCTGCCCATGTTTATTGTGATGGTTCGGATGAGAGCTGATGTTTAAATGCAAAATGTGACCTCTGTATGTTTGTAGACAAGCACTTCTGCAAGCCTGGGTGCTCCTGCATCCTGGGAGGAGAGGGAGAGCACTGCAGGTCTGCAGGAACAGCCTGGCTCTTGGGTCTTGGTCATCATCAGGCAACAGTCGAGTTACTCCTTAACACAATGCTCTGAATCCACCGGCTGTTCCTTCCACTGAGCTATAACTTAAATTAGGCTCTTTTTGATGACTGGAACTGTTTGACAATGCCCCGTTTGTGCTCTGTAAGTACATAAATCTTCCTGCTTAATTCAGCTCTTTCTTGTGTTTGCTGAGCATGCTAACTTATTTGTGTATTACACAACTCCTTAATCGTGCTGCACATTTGAACATTTTAGGATATTTGGACAGGGGCTATGTGTGGGTTTTATTTATTTTTATTTTTATTTATTTTTTTGAGGGAACAGTGCAGATTTGTTCTTTGTTTGTTGCCATTGGGAGCTCCAGCCCCGATCTGCTGAGAGCTGCAGGCCAATGAAGGAAGAACATCTCTATAGAGGAAGGTGAGGAAGCCATAGAGCCAAGCCTGCAATTCACAGTTATTGTTTCCAAATGGAAAGATCTGCCCTCCCTTTGATCCCTGAGCTCAGCTTGATCTTGTGCAACTAACTCAGATATAGTTATTAAGAGAGAAAACCATTAGCAGACAAAATCTTTTGTTGTGGCACAAAAGAAGTTTTGTGCGTGTGTGTGACTGGACCCCAGCTTATTTCATATTTTCTGTGCAGAGCTTTACTGTGCTGACTATGCTAACAGGGACTACCAGTTTCACTGCTGTGGTCTGATGCAGAACAAATATTTAGTGCTGATTGATAAAGATTTATTTTTACCTTAAAAAAAAAAAAAGGCGCTGAATGTTTAAACTTCCTTACCAACCAGGATTGACTTCCTTACTTTGATCTATTAAGATAAACTGGAGTTTGAAATAGAAAGTCTTCCTCTGAACTGTACCCCATTTGAGAGGGCTCTCAGGAGCAGTGCTGAGGTATCAAATCTGGGTTTTAGCACGGGGTGATCTGCTGGGTTTAGTGATGGCAACCATGGGTTAACTTGGGGAGGTTTTGGAGATGCTCCTTTCAGGTTTCCCCAGTGGGATGGAAGAGCTTCCGTAAAGGGACCCTGCTACCTATTGGCTGGTCGCCGTGAGGAGATATAAACTGTCATTACTACTAGCCTGTCCTTGACCCAAATTCTTCCAATATGGGTTTTTTATGAAGTCAGAGCCCAACCATTATGTCAGTGCGAACATGTGTTTGATCAAGATGTGATGATGAAGAAAATGAAGAAAATGTTCTCTTTTGTTCTCGGCAAAGTTGTGGTGTCCTAGCTGCAGAGGACACTAGAGATGTCTTAGAATATTGTGAACCAGGACACTTAACTTAGACTTAATGGTTACGTTTTATATAAAGTATTCAAATAGATGAATTAACAAAAGATGCTGGGGGGAATTTCTGAAGACAAGAGGGGAAACCTTGCAAGTTTGGACAATGGTGTAAGATGTAGGTGTGAGTCGTCTTCCTATCTTTCTGCTCCAGCTTTTCAGAAATATTCTGTGATGGAGAATCTGGGCTTAGTGATGACTGCAGAGTTATTCTAGTTCTGTGGTTTAAAGATTAGCCCTCACTGCTCAGTTATGCCACAGCTGTACAGGTGAGTTGAAGTTGTCAAGTCGGAGACCTTGACTGAAACGTCCCCTGTTCTCGTTTCACATCTCTAGTTTTTGTTTCTCCTCCTGAAGAAAGACTGACTCTCCTCTTTGATAACATTTAAAGCACTCGCTTGCAAGTAAATATGGGCTTGGCAGAAGGAAAAAAGGTTATCCTTAATAAGGAGAAGGATACACTCGGTATGCACCGAAGCAGCTGTATACATTAGCATAGACTTACTCAGCCTTTATGCTGCTTTAGATGATGATGATGACGGATGACTTATTTATTACATGATTAATCTTTTAGCTGTGATCTTTTTCAAGCTGCTTTTGGGTGGAAATTGGAGTATGATTATAACATGGAAAAAAAGGATTTTCATTTACTATGTTTTTTTTTCCTTCGTTTTTTTTTTTTTTTTTAAAAACTAGAAAACAGTGTTACATGTGCTGAATACTCAGAAAAAATATCTCAATATCTCAACCTATTTTGAATTCACAGCTGACCAGTTTACTGTAACTGTACTTAATGAGCTAAACTGATGGTGACCTCAGCCTATGTTTGTCAAGACACTAGAGCTACTAATCTCAGCCTCCCACATTGCCACCTTGTTTGCAAATTGAAAGGAAAAAGAAAAGTTTACTTTTTTTTAGTTTCTAATTTGTTTCTCAACCTGGAATGAACTAGTGATCATCTTGAACTAAACTGAGTGATTGGAAATGAAACATTTCATCTCTTTGCAGAAGATGCTATTGCTGTCAAAATCTGGCTTATTGTGTAAGTAGATCCATTCCAGTTGCTCTGTCACTGATTTCTCCTCAATTGACTGTTTTCTTTGGAGTTTCTGCAGCAAACGTGTTTCTTTTAAGTATTAATTTTTATTTGCATTATTTCTGTGCCCCAAGTTGACATTGCTCCAGAAATTCCTTTGGATAGCTTGAAATCAGATCTCTGAAGGTAAAATGTGCTTTACTTGTTTTCTTGCCTAAGCTCCTTGAGTGCAGAATGGGAATCACAGAATTATCCCTCATCTCAGCAAAACGGGGATAACAACGGGACAGTTTTTGCTATTCTCAGATGATGTTTTGCGTTAGGTGTTCGTGGCCATTTAGTATTTTTTTTAAGTTCTGAAGAGCATAAATATGCCAGGGTTGCTGCTTCTGCCCACCTGGCAAGGTGTGAAGCTGTGTCCTGATGGCATCTCCTTTTCTGAGAATAGTCCCGTCTGGTGGAAATGTGTTTTGCCAAACTTATCTTTTAAGGACTGTGGAGACGCAAGTTGAGATGGATGGTTGTTTTTAAGTGGTCTTTTCTTAGGCAAAGCTCAGCAGCGTGGACAGCCTGTAAAGATTCCTCTGCAAAGGAAATTAATAGATCCTTCTGGCATGTGAAATGGATTTTGTCTGCAGTGTTGGCAGTCCACGTAAGGGTAGTCACAAACGCATACAACAACTGTATTCCTAGAGAGCAGAGTGTTATCTTCAATGCAGAGGGGTCTGTGTGCTTTGCTTGATATTTTTCCCCTTTTTTTTCCTTCTCCAGAGTCTCTGGCATCCAGGTCTCAGTGTTTTGCAATTTGCTAGCAACCATTCCATTAGATGAGAAAAAGAGTGCAAGCATGAATACAGTTTTATCAATGCTGTCTTCATGATTCTTTTGGAGAGGGGGTCAGGGACTAAAACCAGGCAAAGCCCAAGGTTGGCCTAGGAAATGAGGATGGATGTCCCACAACAACGTGGCAGGCAGTAGTCCCATGTGATCCTTGGTAGGTGGTGCTTGCGCTATGGTAGGTACCTCGTCATCTTAACAGGAAATCTTCCCAGAGTGTTGGAATTTGGAAAAACTCTCCAAAGCTCATCTAATCCAACCCTAGCCTGAGGCAGAGTCAGCTCAGGCAGATTGGTAAGACTTTGTCCAGTCAAATCTTGTACTTGATGCCATGCACTTGGCTTTGTCCTTGAGTGTCAACCCGTTGTTGGTTTTGCTAACATAGTTTTGTTCTCTTTGGTATAGTTTCCATGCAGCGTTATAACTTGCGATTTAATATCTCATGTAAACAGGACAGAGGTTTGTATTTTGGGGTTTTGTTTTGTTTTGGGGTTTTTTTGGAAAGCAAGAGAGATTAACAGCATCTTGGCACATTTTGGAGAGAGGAAATGTCTGTATGGAGGAAAAAAAAATCTACTGATTTATTGGTCCTTGTTTTCACGTGAGCATTTCACATGATCCTCGCTGTTGGATCATAAAAAACCTTCATGACTTTGGAACTGCCTTGAGTCTGCTCTGACTTCAACTGGAAACCACTACATTCTGTCACTGGATGAGACTAGGGCTAGTGTGGGCAGGTGCTCCTGCAGGACAAAATTCCCACCCATGAGGGATTCACTGGATGTACCAGCCTATTGAAGCCACCTCTACCCCAACCGTCTACGTAGGAACCTTTCTTGTGTCAGTGCTGTATTTGGGGAAAGCTCTTGAACACAATTTGGTCCCCACGTTACATGCCTATTTGCCTACAATGTTGGGTTGAGTTTGCGTTGGGTGCCAAATCCCTGAGCGATCCCCTGTCGAGAGCCAGAAATGCTTCTCCTGGGGACAGGGCTGTGAAATCAGCCTTGAATGACTAAAACAAGGGGGCTTGGTATGTCCTGAACCCCTCTGCAAGGCTTTGTTCCTCTGCATGCTGCTTGAATTGTACTCTTGGGCAATAATTTAAATATGAAATGCTCCCGAAACAATGCGGTTATCTATTAGTTTTTAATGATCTTGTGCAGCACTGGGTTTTGAATGTGTCTCCCATTGTAAAGGTGATAATGACATAATTATCGGGGTGGGGGGAAGGCAGGAAAAAAGATGTCAAGAATAATAAATACTGTATGTGCATATGCATAAAGGGCTTTGTGTGAATTTGTCCTTTTGAGATGTACATGAGCATATGCTTAAAATTCATTTTTCTCCTATGTTTACAGTATTTTCAGAGGTTTAAATGAGCCCATCCTTGGCTGTTTGTGCATATTTGATAGCCTCTCATGGCACATTACTGCTCTTCTGTGTCCTTCAAAGCTCCCACTGGCTGCAGCTATCCATTTTTTCTTAGGGATTTTTAGGTGCCTGTAGCATTTAAAACGGTTAATGGACTCTGATCTTGAGTCATAGTTCCCACTTCTGGCCTTGTGGAGGTTTCTGACAATTTGTTGAGTGCCTTGTAGGTTTGGGGAAATCCTTTTGGGAAGCCAACCATTCAGAGGATGAGTTTGTGGCACCTTGCATACATTTTTCTCTATTGGGCATTCTCCTCTTGAATTCTTTCTCATTTACGATTTGGATCTTGGAAGGATTTGGTTCCTCCCAAAAATTGCTGCTTTAAAGAAATGCTGCTTGGGCCCAGCTCTGTTCCTGGAACAGTGGGTCTGGGCTGCAGCTTCTGGCTGCAGAGATGATTCATAAATGATACTTGAGTGCAGGTTGGGAGATGTTGAGTACAGACAGCGGGATAGCGGTGGGATCAATGCTGGAGCTTGGCCAGAAGTTACAGGCTCAATATGGGAATTACTAGATCAGTGACTTGCAAACTTTGTAAGTACAGAGTTTATACAACCCCATCGTGGCTGTGGCTTCTTTCCCTAGTAGAATTCTGGAGTTTAAAAATTCAAGATAAATGGCTTGAAAAATTTTCACTTAAATCAGCTATACATAGGTAGTCAGTCTTCCAGAAAACAGTGAAGGAATTTTTAAAAACTTAAGAATAAAAAAAGCAATTTTTTAAATTTATGTTTCAGATTGAGCCTCTGTAGCTGCACATGCATCATGTGTACTTTATCTCCCTCCTCTTCAGACACCTAGGACGTATATATACCCTTGAGGTTCTTGTGATTTATTTTTATAGCGTGAAGTTTTAAGAAGAACGCATATCGCAAGATCAGAGAGAGCAGAACAAAAGCGACAATGCTGCATCATATTCCAAGTGGAATCCCAAGTTCAGTCATCTGCCCTTGAAAAATGAAAGTTGGAAAATGCAAGAGAAGAAAAATACTTTTTTTGAGCATGTTTTATGCTCTGTTATGATGTAAAGATACAGTTATTTCTTAACTGTATTATCTTTAGTTGCAGAACAGACTCAGATCTGCCTCGGTGACTGAGGGCCCGCTTGGAGCCTGTGTAGGACTTTTATGCCTCTCGGCCCAAATTTGGAGAAGGGTAGGTCCATATGGATGTTCCCAGTTCAGTTTGACCCCACACTGTTAAAACAGGTGACACCGACTTCCCAAATTTAGCGTCAGTTATGCAGGAGGCAACATTTAAACATAGACGTGTGTGTAGGGATTTGGGCGGGAAACTGTTGTGGCAATCACGTCCTGATGGCCACAAAAACGGGCAGCCTGAAACAGGAAGGCTGGTGTTAAAAGGTGAGTTCCACTTAAAAAAAACCCTTCATTTATGTCCCTGGTTAGCTCCCAGATTTCTCGATTCGTCTGCAGACAAGCCTGGACCTGTTTGTTCCTCTGTGTTCAGTCTTGCATAACCTCCTTCTAGATAGAGATTTGGGGAAAAGGTAGTAGCTTTCTTAACCAAGTTGTGAGGAATGACAGGCCAGCACGGTGTGGGAGGCTGGGAGCGGCTAGTTCATTCCTGAACCTCAGTCCCCCACAGTTCACCTCCTCTCTAGCCTTACGGAGATCACTCATGTGCAGGTGATTTTTTTTTTTTTTGTCTTTGGAGAAGAAAACGTTCTCCTCTGTCTCCAGCTGCCCCTCACACCTGAAAAAGACCTTCACATTCCTTAAGAAAACTGATAGATTGAAGAGGCCAAGTTATCTCCATGTAATACTGGGGCAGGGAACATACGTGGGCTGAGGCTGTCAGTAGAGTTTGAGC
>JAUBOD010000225.1:682238-692960 GCA_032353885.1 Nothura maculosa | reverse complement strand
TGAAGAGGCCAAGTTATCTCCATGTAATACTGGGGCAGGGAACATACGTGGGCTGAGGCTGTCAGTAGAGTTTGAGCATTCATGAGGCTCTACCTTGTGGTCAAGGGTTGCATAATGACCCCACCATGGTGTGGGGAAAGGGCAGAGCAGCTCGCGGTGCTGACAGGGCCAGCGGGATGGTTGCTTGAGGCGGACATCTTGTTCTGCGCTTGTTTTCCATGTGACCCGTGTTTGTTTTAAAGTTAAGGTTAAGCCTTCTGGCTGCTTCTGCATCATGTCCCGCAATGGTTGCTGAAGGTGGAGCTGGAGCCTATCTTGAAGGTAGAACAGCCATCCCAGTCCTCCCTGGCCTGCATGGTTCCTATACCATGCTGGAAACTTGAGTGCCTGACCCCGTTCAAGTGTGGGTCTCTCCTTGTAAAGAAACACGATCTAATTCTGGGCTCAGAATGGCTCCCTGCACAAATCCACGTTCTGTGGGCAAGATGTAAATGGCTTTTGTGTTTGTAATATGTTCTTTGGGAGCATGTAACCCAAATCTCACGTCTCTGATATCCTGTCCTGCACAAGCTTGCTGTTGTCCTGTCTTGCTGAGGTGGCTTTGGGGCAATGGCAGAGCCCCAAGGTGTCTTTTTATGTATATATTAAACTCGTAATTGCATTTTTAATCAGAATAATTTCCTTGCCTCAAAGATGGGCTGCTGGATATGTACCCTGCTCACAGTTGAAGCTCACGTGGTGAAGGGCTACCCTGTGTATTTGCCAAGTGGTTCCAGAGGAGAATCAACTTTCTGTTTTGATGCGTGTCTTGCTGCCATCCAAGGGACCTTCTTTCCGACACTTGCGCTTTTGTATTTTCTGGTGCTCACCCGTCAAATGTACAAAGGAACTTCACTGACCCACACGAGGAGGGAGATGGACCCTGACCTATGAGCACATGGATCACTGAGACCTGCATGTGGTTTTGGAGAAGGAGATGCTTGTGATTTTGAAAGACCGTTTCCCAGGAAGTTACACTGAATATGCTGAGAATATGTTTGGAATACTGGATGACCTCCAGAGGTGCCTTCCAACCTCAACCATTCTGTGATTCGGTGAATATTTTTCTCCAAACCTGGTGGGGCTATAGGGTGTTAACTCGCATGAAGATTGTTTTTGGGAGTGGGGCAGGTAAACCTGGCCACTTCTCCTCTCCAAAATGCTCCTCATCAAGGATTTTCCTGTCTGCCATTGGAAGGGCTTCTAAGGTCCTTGGTGGCCTCATGTCAACGTCAGCCCTTCCTCAAGGGGACAGCCTGCTGGGCAGGTGTGGGATCCATCAGCCCGTACGTCAAAACAGGAGAAGCAGGGGAAAATTTTTCGCTCCTCAGTAGATTTAATCAATTAATCAGCAGGGGATGAAGTGCACCCGCCAATCTGTTGCACCAGATGGAGACTTCAGTGTTAATTCACATTCTCCAAATAACTGGACGTAGATAGGCATGGCACTGCATCCCAATCCTGCTTTTGCTGCATTTGGTGGTGGAAATTCTGTTGGTTTTAGTTAATCCAGTGCATAGTTCTTAAGGAAAAAATCTGGTTTGGCATGCAGCAGGGACATTAAAAATGAAACAGCTAAAAGCTATCTGGAGCAATGGACCCTACCTTCCTAACAGGCATATGTTAGCATGGAACCTGAAGTTTTGCTGTTATCTCCCTAGAGCATTACTACTACCGGAGTGCCAAGGAATGAGTAATTTGTTTTTTGCTTTTTTGGCTCTTACAATTACTTTTGAAGTATTTAAGTAAGGAAGTTCAAAAAGTGAAACTGAACATTGCCTTCTATTTGAAGGCACCAGAAATGAGACTGCAAAGAAAAAGAAACACCCAGCAATCAAGTATATAAAATTTTGGTGGCAGTTTATTTGGCCACTTTATTTATTGTAATGAAGGGGGCTTGCTGCAGATTTCCTCCCATATTTTCCTTCCATTCTTTCTTTATTTTTTCCAGTCTAGCTTTACACAGGCAAATCTGGTGCACCCAATGCACCAGATCTTCTGAATTGTCACTTGCCAAAGCAGAGAAATTGCTGGTGACCTGTAGTTATATTTTGTTTGAAAGCTGCATCCTGTTACTGCTCGTGGGAGGGGAAATACAGCCCACAGAAATCATGGACTTGACTTGAGAGGAGCTTGGTGTCCTATCAGGAGTTGATCCGGGCTTTAGGGTGGATTCCCAGAAGGGCTGTGGGTTTTCTCTGCTGTGTTCTTGCAGGTGGCTATTAAAGGTGTTATTTGTAAAGCTAGAGAAAAGACAGACCTGGGAGGAGGGAAGAAACCTGAATTTTTCCAGTTTTGCTTCTTCACAGCAATTGCAAAGGTTGATGCTGCATCTCGCAGGGATTGACCTCTAAAACCGCCTTTCTGCACATTCTCTGTGCTAACCTTTACCTGTGCCCCAGATGCTTTGTGATTATTTGCAAGATACACCGTGCAATTAAAAAGCTGATTCAGATGACTTTTCTTCTTGCTCCATTAGCATGCTTTAAAAATAAAACACTGTTTAGTATGCACACAGCAGTCCCACCAACTTCAGTTCTGTTCCTAGTGTTTAACCAACACATTGAATTACTTTTACCTTTGTGATACTGTTAGGCTTGTTTTTAATTAAGCAAAGCCTTTTAACGGGCTCTAATTTGTTTTTCAGCAAATGCAGCGACCGCTTGATTGAGCTACCAGTGCTGGGAACATGACGTTCTCCATCTTGCCTCATAGCTCAGGGTTGGCCTTGGGTAAATGCTCCTGGAGAAGCTGGGAAGGAGGCAAGTTTGGCAAATTAGCATCTAGGATTAGGCCCTAGGATACCCATGTGTTATACAGGGAAGAGACACTGTGCACGTGTTAAATGCTGCAGTTTGGGTTGTGTTGGAGGAGCAGCTTTTCCCCTTGGTGAGCAGCGCAGAACTGCTGCACTGGAGCAGGCCATTAGCTCATTTGTGTTCCTTTATGTCTTCGCAAACTAATTTAAGATTATATCCAAGCCTGAGTATGTATTTCCCTGAGAAAAACATGCCGTAAATAATAAAGTATTTCTTTAGCAAAGCAACTCTGTGCACAAATGTCACACTGAGAAATAAGATTTGGCCCTTCCTCTCTGATCACTCTATGAAAAGCACCTGTCCTTGTAGGGAGAATGGGGGAAATTGGGAATTTTCTTAGCAAAACCTGTCATTAGGAGTTAAGTGGGTGTCTACAAATGGTCTTGGCCTGAGTGTAGAGTTATTTAATCCAGAGAAGGTGTGACGGTGCTGGAAAAAGAGGCTGCTATCTGATGTCAGAACAAGAACAAGGCTGACATATGTACATACCATGGGGGGGGGCCCTGTGCTTCTGCTGCAGGCCACATGAGACTTGCAAAAGCTGAACTTTTTTCATTTCTCTGTTCCACAGCTGTCTAGAACTGTAGCATATCCTTCACTGTTGCCTAGTCTGCAAGTAACTTTTCAGTGCAGGAGGAAAGGGGATTTAGGATGTGTCTGAGAATAAGAACTTGCCAAGTTGGTTTGTTGACCCTGTAGAATTCATTTTTATAGCTACCCAGTGCCAGCTTGATCAATAAAATCCCTGTTAGGTTTCCAAGAGTATCAGGAAACCCAGGGCAGTGTTGGGAGAAGGAAGGACAGTCGGCTGCTTTCTATAGATTGGATTGCAAGAAAACTTGAGTTACTCTGCAGTTGTATTTATTGCCATAGCAGAGGGAGTGTTAAGTACAAGCAGACAGATGCATTGCAAGTGATATCTGGAGGTCGCTGCTGGCATGGGGACTGAGCGCATGAGTGACACCCGTGTCATTTTAAGAAATGATGACTTCCCTTTGCAATGAGTTCTGTCTTTCTGCTTGAGCCATCTATGGCAGCAACCACTCGCTCAGTGTAGAAGGCTGCAAAGGAGCACGGTGCCTGATCTGCTGTAATGCAAAACTCGGGGGCTCTTCGGAAGAGTCACTGTGTTCCTAGGAGCTCAGGACACTTCATGGTGTCTGTGTCAACATGATTTAGAGTGTAACTCCTGGAGCCGCGCTAATAACTGCAGGTTGAGCCCCAGTCACCATGCTGTGGCCACACAGCTTAAATGAAAAATGACATGTCTATGGTGGGGAGCCTGTAGCTGCACAGTGTATTCACTTAACAGATGGGAGAAATTGCTCTCCTTGTGCATCTCTATGGCTTACCTGGGGTTTATTGTCATAACTAAGTAATTTTGTAGTAGCAAATAGCCGTTTTCACCTATTACAGCTTTTGAATACTTGTTTGGAGGTGGAAAGAGAGCCCGGGGCTTGCTGTGGCTGTGTCTTTCATGGTTTTCCACTCTGCATGGTAGGGCCACATCATTACCAGGAGCACCAGTATCCCTGCACTGGGGACTGTGGCCATGGTGGTGCTGTCCACCAGCTGCTTTCTTCCACTGGACCTCCTGGCAGAGAGCAAACAGCTTCTGGTTCCACTGAGATGGGAACCTCATGTCTGGCTCCCGGTTTTTCCTTCACTTCCACTTCCAAAAGAGCAAAATTAATGGCAATGAATCTGTGAACCTCTGGGCTGGTGGCTGCTACTGTCACCCGGTCCCTTACGTTTGTTGTAATCCTCCTTCCCTCACTGAAGTTGGTGGCAAAATCCTCATTCTGTGCATGGACAGAAAAGTTCCTGCAAACACCTCTCTTTTCTGATATGTGTTATCCCACCAGGGCCCTCCTGCCCAGGCTTGCAGAAGGAAACAGGGAGAGACCCCAACATTTGCATCTTCTGAAGGTGGGACCATTTATTCCAATGTCATTGTGGAATCCACTTGGAGAGGAAGCTGGAGGGAAAAACTCCTTAGCGAACAGCAGGGGGAATCTCAGAGAGAGATAATGAATAGGCGAGTGTTATAGATAATAAGCTCTGTGCTGAGTCAGCAGCATCTTCAGCGATGCCCTGGTATGTGCATTGCTCTTCTTTCCCTTCTTCCTCCTCTGTAAGAGGTGGAACAGGAATAGTGGGAAGTGAAGGCATCGCAGCTTAGCAGGAGGCTGAGAGCAGTGTCTTACTGAAGCATAATTTCTACCCAAAAATATGCAGTGCTTATATTTTAAAGCCCTATCCAAATGTACCTGGAAATCCTTATTCCATCTATCCCCTCTCCACGTGCTTCATGTCTGTTTTTCACCAGATGCTTCTCTTTATAGGCACAGCCACTTAATTTTATCTGCACTTTTCTCAGCTCCTGTGTGTTGGTCTGGACAGTGCACATTGTGCCTGGGAAGATATTTTGGCTCAAACGGATCTATTGCTTCCATCTAGATGTTCTTCCCCCTGGAATGAGCTCCAGGCCATTTACAGGGAAGCGACAACTTAAAGCACTCTCCCAAATCTCCGCTGCTCAATAGACATTCACCCAAGGAGTTATTTGCCCAAAGGAAGTGAGAGTGCATTTGCTAAAGGATGAATGTGGTGGTTATGGGGAGGCTACTCATTTTTTTCCTGTCTCATTTTCAGGTATGAGATGAGAATTAGGGCCATTTAGTTGCGGACTTTATTGCTGTTGAATGCAAACAAGAAACAATTTCTTGTGGAAGGAAAGCGAGTGTTTTGGGGATACTAACGATATTCTACTGCTGGGGTCGGTATCTGGCTCCAGTTCGTGGGCTTGGCCGTTCCCTGGATGTTGGTGTAGTTGGTCTATGTGTTTCAGAGGGCTGTTTTGCTAATTTCTTCCTGGGAATCTGGGGACAGAGACAACCTGGAGCATTTGTGATGTGTCGGATCATCATAGAAGAACATAATTTGGCCTCCCCTCGGGAGCTTCGGATTGATGCTTTAAGACGCGCCTTTGAGGGCCAGATTAGCTACTTTATTAAAAAGGACCCGTTTATTTTTTCTTTCAGCTTCCAGTTATATCAGCAGTAAGGAAGTCCTGAGGTCTGCTGGTCAACGAAACGCGCAAATTGAGCAGCTCCGAGCAGCAATAAGTTACTGCAGTTTGGTGGAGAGGTTGCAGAGGGTGGTGCGCTCTCTGCCTCCCCTTCATGCCAGTACATGACCAGTTCCCAAGGGCTTTGTGCAAGAGGGATTCTGGGCTCACTTGCATAGTAAGGTACCAGATTAACTGGATCTCTTTGCATCTGCTTCCAGTTTAATAATACGCCAAAGCTTTGCTTCTTCCACTTACCTTGTCTCCATGGAAAGCATCTGATGCCTTAAAATAAAATAGTTGAACTTGGTGACACCAAAGGGACATTACTGTAGGCTTCTGACCCCAGTCCCTGCTCTTATTTCCTCTCTGAGCTGTACAGGCAGCTGCTGTTATTTCAGTGAGGAATAACCTGGGCATCTGATAAGCTCCTGCACTCCTGATAAGAGGTTACGACAGAGAGAAACAGAGCTTGGTGGCAAGCTTATTGAGTGGCAGAGCACAATTTAATCTTCCTACCCCACATGGTCAAGCCAAAATGTATCATTTGTCATTGACAGCATCCCCAGCAGCAGGACAAAAAACCACTTTGTCTCTGCCACCATTGGCTGTGATTTTTCTTCTTCTGCTGGCCACAATGGGTCGTTCGTCACTTCTTCTTGGGCAGCTGGATGAAGCCTGTGCAAGCCCAACTTCCACCGGGCACAAGTCACTAAGAACTGACCAGTTGCCCCATCGGCCCTCACCGCTGACATCTGTCTGTACACGGTGGCAGCAGCTGGGATTCCCAAAGGAAGCATCCTGCAGTTCCTCAGGATGAGCGGGAAGAAGCGGCACTTCGAACAACTGCTCGGAGCGTTTGGGTTTCGTGAGTTTTAAGGGTGGCTGCAGACCATGTGGGCAGTGAGGTCAAGTCACCAATCACTCTAGCACCATCAGCTCCTCCCCAAGCACCAGCAATAGCAGAAGGCAAAATATGTTACCTAGATCACATCTCTATTCTGCTTTCTGACTCTCACCCTGTGTTTAATGGGCTTCCACATCTACAGGATCATCATATGAAAAACAAATTGGCTCCTGGTGCTGCCATTTCCTTAGCTTTGGTCCAGCTCCTTGGTTGTTCCTGGTGGCACGACCTGATGCTGGTGTATGTGGATGTCCTCATGGAGCCACTTGCTCTGTCCAGCTCCTGGGCCGTGCTCCATTCATCCCAGCAGGAATGGCAGTCAGTAATTTGCCTGCTCCAGCGCTCGAGAGGAAAACCTTTTCCAGTGCCCGGCATACGGGAGGCCAAGAGGGATGTGGCAGCGAGCGCCGCATGCTTATTTTGCAAGGCCCTTTTCCTAGCGTGGAGGGGCTGGCCCTTTCCCAAGGGAACGGGCTGCCCTCCACCTCCTGCTCTTGAGAACAAGAGCCCTCACACACTAAAGCATCTTAAAAAGAAGCAGTATCTTTTGAGGGCTTTCTTTTCTTCCCCATAACCACGGCCCTTGCTCCAGACGACCTGGCACCTGTGTGTGCAGCTGCTTTCCCACACTTGGGCAGTTGCAGTTTGAGCTTTGGATTTGCCATCCAACTTTGCTGCTTTTGTTGCAGGGATGGTCAGGAAGGTCTCCGCCTCTGGCCTCCGAGCACAGCACAGAGGGGAATGCCTTCACTTGCAGAACCATTTTGCAGGTTTGGTCCTGGCGTGCACAGGTTGGAACATGAAGCCGAAGTAAATCACAAGGAAATCTGCTTGGTTGCATGAAGCTTTAGCAGTAGAGCCAGCCTGTGTTGACACAGCGGATTAGTCCTGCTGCTCCTCAGTGAGGTAAGGGGTGAAGCATGTGCTTTGCTAAGGAAAAAAATCTTCCCTCGCTTCTTTGAGCTTGTCCACCTCCATCTCTGCTCCTTTATCAGGCTGGATTTTGGTGCAAGCAGCTGCACCAGCACTAGCAGAGCATCCCTGCATGCAGTGCTGAGTCCTGCATCTGCCCCAAATCCCACGGGATAATCCAGCAGGGTAGATGTGGCTCAACCTGCATTCAATCATGGCAGTAATTTCTATTGCCGTGGGTTTGCAATGCTGCCTAGGGGGCAGTGCCAAGTTCACAAGGACGTGGCTTGTCTGGATTTTATTAGAAGTCTGCTTTAGATGTAAAGGAATTAAAGGGATTAGGAAAAACATTTCTGTACTTCGTTTCTGTATGTATTAGTGTGACTGATGTGTTTGGAGATAGGGATATGGCTGTGGGTCTGTATAGGAGGATTTGGAGGGTGTTTATCTAGGAGAAGCAATTTCTTTTCTTGGGAAGACAAGTGAAATTTCCATTCAGTCTCCTAGCAGGAATAATTCACTGCTACGGAGCAGAGTTTCACATGGCAAACATGGGTGCTGGGAGAAAACAAGCAACACTGGGTTCAGTCATGGCTTTAAATAAAAGACAAACACATAACTGTCACCTTCATCACTTATATTTAGCGTGTCCATTTAAAGAGCTGCAGCTTGGGCACATCCGAAACCGAAGCAGAGCAGCAAATAAGCACTGGTGGCCCAGGCAAGCAGAGCGACCCTGTGCTCCATGCGCAGCGTGGACTCTTTGGGCGCTGCAAGCTCCGGCTCATCCCGCTTGTTGTGTCTTCTGCCTCCTACCAGGCTGCGAGGGAGCTGGAGCTGTGCCTGGGTGAGCGTGACGTGCAGGATCTCTGCTCAACCAAGGTTTTATGAAGCTTTTATTTAACTCTGACGACAGCTGGGAGCGCACACATGGGGTTCCCCTACCACAGGGTTTAGGGGTTCATCATGTCCCAGTGTCCAACATCACGCAGCAGCACTAGGTTGACTTTCCTTCTGACATCTGTGGCTAAAACTCACCTTCCCTCAGCCTCTTTTCTAGGAGGTTCTCATCAAGCTGTGTTTGCTTGGCAGCTTGTAACTAAAACACGGTGATGAAGCCTGAAATTGTCAACCTTGTCCGAGTAAACAGATGGCTGTTTGCAAGGAGAAGATACGAAACACTCCGTGCAGGTTTTGCAGCATGGTTAGAAATCCAAGTAGCGGAACTGGCCGTAAGTGCTGTGTTATATTGGATTCTTGAGTCATAAGCTACTGATGCAGAAGATGCTGCTACCTACGCATTTGTGGTGCTGCTGCTAAGTAGCATTTCCAGCCCTCTGGGCAATGACATCAAAGGATAGTGAAGATAAAAACAGAGCACTGTTGACTTTGAGAGCGCCGTTATATTTATATGGGCATATGGTGATGTAACTAAAAAGACTTCAGAGGGCTTTAATGAAAGTTTGCCAATCCTCAGCCTTCAAAAAGTGGTCCTTGGGTGTTTCTACCCCAAAATCACAGCGGTAATTCATTTGAATGAACTTCATATGAATCTAGATCCTTTGAAATCTCCACCTCTGTCACGTTTAACTGAACAGTTTCAAAGATGGCAGAGAAGGGACAGATGTAGAGTGACTGAATCAACCACCTTTCTCTCTAAAGCTCAGCCCAAATCCGTGCTTCTTTCCCAAATCTGTGCAGAAATGCGTGTGCCATCTGTGCTGTCTTTCTGCTGTTGTGCAAATTGGAGAGCATGGTGATGAGGAGAGCTTCTCACCTAGGTAGAATTTTAGTTCATCCAGTGAGTTGACACTTCTCTTCCACGCCAGCAGCGTTGGTGATTCATGACTTGGCCGTGTCTACATGCACAGTAGCTTCCTGGCTTGTGTCCAGCCCTTGCTCTCCGTGGTTGTCTTGGAATACTGTCTAGGTGGGTGACCCTGGCTCGTACTTCGTCTGCCGGCACAAGCAGAGCTTTTCCAGCATGAATCTTGAGCATCTCAGCCCTGCACTGAGGCTAAACAGTGTGAATGTGCTTGTAAGGAAGGCAGTGATTCCCAAAACATTGGCATTTCAGGCCAGACTTGCACGTGACAGTTATGCATGCACATATATGTGTATGTATATGTATGTATGCATGCACACATGTATGTATGCAACATACATGTATATATTCACACACCTTCTCGCTGCTGCACAATGGAGCAAATTCTTGCTCCCTCACACCAAATCCACAGGTGAAGTTATCACATGGAGGAGCACGGACTTGTTGATGTGATAGGAATTGGGGACTTTAAGTGCCATTAGGAACATGTTGGGGTTCATGTCTTTAGCAAAGGGGCAGAACACAAAATGGCCAAGAACTCACTGGCATACGGATGAATGGGAACTTCCTTCCGTTGGATTTATTCAGTTCTTTGATATTTATATATATTTTTTGTGGCCCAATAAATAGTTGTTCTACATCAGGAAACTTGATTGATGTGCTCAGCCTTTGTGAAGGCCTGTGGAAATGGATCTTGATATAATGTATGGGGAAAATACAGTGTAGTCTAGCTCAGTTAATATGCAAGTGTTCAGTTTGCTAGCTTGCTTTTGTTGGTAGTTAAGGAAATTTTGATCATACAGACTTAAGAAAAATAATTTAACCGTTTTTCCAAAATTCCATCTTGAGTCTGGTCTATATCTTAAGCACCCTATCTTTGCAACTGGTTCTCCCCTTTCCTATGGGGCTAAAATAGACAGCAGTGTGCATTGGCATGTTGTTTGATAGCAAATGCTCTGGATTTGGACTTAGATGGACAGACTGGAGCCTCTTGTGCAGCTGCACTAACACATTGCTGGGAGGTGCAGTAACCGAGAGGGATGTGGGGCTGGAAACTGGGCACGCTGTCACAGCGTGGAAGAGGTTGTTTTGCTCGTAGCCTTCCAAAGGGATTCGAGTGCTGGCACGAGGTGAAGAGAAGCTTGTGCAA
>JAUBOD010000225.1:637481-651121 GCA_032353885.1 Nothura maculosa | reverse complement strand
CTGCAAATGCGTATGTGGGCTACGATCAATTGGGAGACAGGTATTTTTTTCCTCTACAAAAGCAAAACATGAAAAGTGGTAAAATGTGATAGGACTCAGTGTCTCTTCCCTAAGTCAGTGTATGAGCATGTCTGATTTCAGAGCCTTTAGCTGTTTTTAAAGCCTTCTTTTACCCTTCTAGCTGCAGCTAACGCCATTCTCTACTGTCTCTTCAGAGTAAAAGACTCAGTGGTGGGCAACGAAGACTCGGGACATATTCGCTTTTTCTCCTTTTCTCTCATTGAGGGTTACATCTCCTTGGTTATGGATGTCCAGACACAGCAGAGGTGAGCCTTGGTCTCTTGGACCACAAAAACACACCTGTAAAGTTCTCAAAGGAACAGGAAGCTATTCAAGCTCATACTTGTTAATAATGGGGAGCATCCCTGGAGCAGTTTTATGTGCCTGTACACCCTGTCACTTTTCTGAGTGAAGTCCAGCATGGAGAAAGTGAATTTTGAGCTTTTCTGCCCAAACCATCAGCCTAATCAAAAGCCAGTGTCATGTAGAATCTCAAAGTTGTCATGGACTGTCGTATTGACCTTGTGCAAGTCACTTCATTTTGCTCTTCTTTCCCCTGCTGAGAGATAGGGCTCTCTCCAGAGCCTCCCGAGGTGATATGTTAATAAAGCACCGAAGATGCTGAGACACAAACACTGTGGTCACCATTGACACTTCTCCAGAAGTCAGGGGGAAGCACCTTCTGTCCCCAGGTGTTCACAGTTTGGAGGCACAAGCCTCCAAATTAACAGTCCAAGGACCTTGTAAAACTGGAGCACAAACTGTGTTTTGACGAATTTCTTTTGTACCTCTCCATGTGCTTATGCAGACTCAGAGCATCACATGTGTATTTACCATGGGACATGTGGAGGGACCAGCAGGTGCATCTGTGCCTCTCGCCTCTACCCTGTTCATGTTTGCTGAGCTGCTGCTGCTTTTTGCTTCAAGCAGAGCAGGGGTGGAGGACCAGCAGCAGGATCCAACACACTGCTGTGCTTTAATTGCCATATTTGGTGTTCCCTTTTCTTCTGCAGATTTCCTAATAATTTGTTGTTTACAAGTGCATCTGGAGAGCTCTGGAAGATGGTGCGGATTGGTGGGCAGCCGCTTGGCTTCGGTAGGTAACATTTGGGGGATCAGTTGGTGCTCAGGTAGCTCAGGCGCCTTGGGGCTTTCTAAAATGATGATAAAATATGTGGCACTGGACGGGGGCCTTTGAAGAGCCAACAGCTAAATAGGACGTTGTGAGCTGAGATTTTCCAAAAGGTGGAGTCTAACTCCTATCTTACAGGTTAGATTTTTACATAGTCTTTTGGAAGGGATACATACTCAACAGGTCCTTTTAAACTACATCTATCCACTGCTCTTGGGGCACAGCTACAGCAGTTAGATTTCTATTTAAAGAGAAAAAAATGGCCATAAAGATGGCATGGGAAAGCTCTCAAGGTTACTAAAATCATGAGTCGGGTATGCTGTATTTGATGGATGGGAACTCAGAACATCTGCTGGTCTCTTAAATGTGCAGCGTTTAGATGTATAGTTCTAAACATTTCAGTTCTAATGTTTTGTGGACCCTGCACAGGGTCCTAGAGTCCTGGGGTCCCTGCGTGTGCAGGGAGGTTTGGACTAGATCTCTAGAGGTCTCTTCCAACCTTAAGGATTCTATGATTCCGTGATCCCCAGGGTGCCTGATAGTGCCATTTGGATGATTGCTGGTGTATTTTGTCTCCCTCCAGATGAATGTGGAATTGTCGCTCGGATTTCTGAGCCTTTGGCCGCGGCCGACATCCCAGCCTATTACATCAGTACTTTCAAGTTTGACCACGCATTGGTGAGTATCAGGTGACTTGTTCGGGCTTGGGGAGCTGTTTTCCTGGCAGTGAAGTGAGGGGGAGAGCATCCTTTCCCCTTAGGAAAGCTTCCTAAAGGCCCTTTGCTCTGACATGGCCCAGCACAGCTGCCCTTCATGGTGTTTCTGGAACATTGAAGTGTGGGTGAAGGTGAGACTTGCACTGGCAGCAGTCTGGGGCCAAACCACGGTGCATGGATCCCTCTGCAACACCAGCGTTCCCAAACGAACAGATTTGGGCTGGTTACTGCCCATATCAGAGCCCCTAAAATGAGTCTGGCCCAAGGCAAACCCAGGTCAGCAAGCTTCTTGCAAAGGAACCATCAGCAGCAGAGACTGCTCCAGGGTCTCACTGTCTGTTATTTTAGCAGGAGTAGCTGCAAACCTCAGTTTCCCTGCAGACATGATGGGGGCTCTCAGGAGGGCGGTTTTCCTGGAGAGTATCCCGAGAGCAGAGTTCTGCCTTCATCTCTCGTCCTCATGCAGCCCCAGTCTTCTGAACCATCTGAGCCTTTCGAGAACCATCTGGGAGGCCTGGTTAGCTCTGCTGTTTGGGAAGGATCCTCATAGGAAGTGGGGAGATGTGGATGCAGTACCTGCATTCTTCGCTCATTTTCAGAAAACTCCCCCAAAGGCTCTGGAGTGTCTGCACGTGCCCGTAGACCCTTCTGGGGTTGTTCTCTCCATGTATTTCTGTGGTTGTGAACCTGAGTCAGTGCTGGATGCTGCCAGATCAGCCAGGCTGAGCACATCTGGGTTTTGTGAGGCTTTGATTTAGGCCTGGCAAAAACACAGTCTAACCGAGCACAGCCAGGTCTCAACTCCCCGCAGGTTTCAGGCACTGCCTCAAAGGGAACGTCGAGGCAGAACTGGAAATTTTTACTTCATTTTGCTTAAATGGACTCTTCTTGTTCTTATTATATTTCTCCTTTCATCACTGCAACTCACTGCCCAGGCTTCCCTTTGAGTTCAAGGGACATTTTGCCCTTTTTTTCTTTTTTTTGGGGCTAATTACTTCATCCTTTTCACAGTTGGCATAAACCATTTGCGGCGCATAGGTCCTATGTGTAAAGAGTAAAAGTAAATATTATCCCAGATAGCAAAGGTCAAAGTGTTATATATGTTTGTCTTATTTCCTTGAATATTAACTGCACTGATAAGATAAGCCAATAAAACACCATTTTAAAATCAATACTGTTAACTTTGCCTCGCATTCCTGCCTGTTGCTGTGGCCCCAGGTGCTTGCTGTGTGCAGGGCAGAGTGCTTCTAATTGTCAGGTGATATCTGGAGAGAGAATCTCTGCCAGCTAAAATAGATATTTCACTTAGGACTCGCACCATCCAAGTGTGATGACTCCACAGGCAGCTTGGCCTTTTAAAGGGGTTTCAGCTTCCTGCATCCGATGCTGGCAGTTCTCAGCTCCAAAGCAGATGTTCAGGGCAGCGCAGGGGCCGTGTAGGAAGGTCTGCAGATCCTTTGTGCTCAAATCACTTCCCCTGCGATTTGTTTTCTTTCCTTGCAGTTGGAAATGCCTTTTCATATGAGCAAGGCTGTTCTAGCCGTCAGACTTTCCTACCCAAATACGTTCAATGCTGGTGCATTCCAAGCACTCCCATGGCAAGCACAGAAGCTGTGACTGGGCTATGTGCTTGCTTGCTCTACATGGGGTTTGTTGGCCAAGACTCTGTCAATTCCTGCCTAAATTCCCTAATTTCACCCTTCCTCTTTGCTCTTCAGAAGAAGCAGGAGAGATTCCTGTCTCATAGACCTATTTCATACGATGGAGACTTGCTTCTTAACTGGGAAGACCTAACTATAAAGTTCTCAGGACTTTTCTCAACTTTGCTCACACGTTATGAGAGCTATTGGCTCCATTGCTGCATTGGAAAATTGGAAGCTCTTGTTATTCCTCCTGTATTTTTCTCTCAGTTTTTTAAAAGCCTTGCAGAAAATCACAGTACAATTGTATGCACATGATGAACTCATAAAGGTGCCTGATGAATCCAGGCATTGTGCTCCGGCAAAGGACTCTCATACCATGCATAGGAGACAGTCCCTTCTTCAACTTGATATGAATTATTTTGGCTTCCTGTGGTGTCTCACAGATAATTTATTTTCCCCTCAGTCTCATTTCCACTTTCCTCTCCTTGAAGAGTTGTTAGCTGCCTGTCCCTTGAGTGTTTTGCTTGACTTTATATCATAGTCTGACACATCTTTTCTACCCAACGTAACGTTACTTATGGTGCTTGTGTGCCCATGACAGTCGCTCTGAGAACGGGCACATGCATCTTCTCTTACTTGGGGTTATTTTCTTGCCATAAGTGTGAAAGACACAGTAGTAATTTTGTACGAGGACACTTTATATGGTTAAATTTCTTTGGCAAGGTGGGATAACAAGACGCTACACTCTGCTGTGTGGGTCTTCCTACCACCAGTAAATGAGCAGCAGGAGAGAGGGCACTAACATATGGGGCAGCAAACCTTGTGATCACTCTTGAACTGGCAAGGTAGGTCTGTTGGAGCAGTTGAGGTGCCCACCAGTACCCATGTCCTTGAGAGCTACTTTAGCTTGGTGTTGGTTGTTTTCCTTCTCTGGCTTTTGCTGAAAACGTGACTTTCCATTTTTTTCTTTCCTTGCAGGTACCTGAAGAAAACATAAACGGTGTGGTCAATGCACTCCAAGTCAGTCAAGCTGAAAAGCATTAGAAATCTTCTGAGCTGGTTCCAGATGCTTTTTATTATTATTATTATTATTCTTTTTTTCTCACAGTATTTCTTGAAAAATCTGATTCCCGAGTGACATGAAAAGAGACTGTGGAAAGATGAGCAGAAATAGCTCCAATAAGCCTTTGTTTTAATTATTATTATTATTATTATTATTATTGTTATTTTATTAAATTTCCTTATGAATGAGGGGCAGGAGACGAGGGCGTTTGGATGGTTTCCTCATGTTCCAGCTCTGAGGTGCGATGTCAGCCGCCTGCTTTGCCGGTGCCAGGAGCCGCGCGGGATGCCCAGCGTTCCCGAGGCCGTCCCGTGTCATGCACGTTGCAATAGGAGGGCAGCTGGGCTTGGATTCCCCTGGCAAAACCCGACGGTGGGAGTAGAGAAGATCCTTTTTGTCTGAATTGTACCCTTTTTGCCCCCTTTCTTTCCTGGAGCAAGCCTGGACGATGCTTCACTGCAATATCTCCCGGTGGGTCATGCCCTGGGGATGCTTCTCTGCTCTGAAATGCTGCTATTTTAGCTGTTTTCTGCCCTTCTGCTGTCCCAGGTCCTTCCTGTCACCCAGTCAGAGGGAGCCCAACTGCTCTGGGGGCTGTTTTACCCCCACACATCCCTGGGCTCAGCAGCGCAGGGATGCATCCCAGCTCCAGCCTGCTCGAGCCTGTTTCCATGCAGTTTTAAACACTTCCACAAGGATCTAAAGCACAGGCCGGCTTAAGGCAGCCCTGGGTTTGTTGCCATCCTGCCCCCCATAGCTGAGGCCTGAGCAGGTGAGCAAGGCTGGCGAAATGCACGAGCTGTTGGGAACAAGGAGTCATGAAATGGAGAGGCTGCATTCAGAGGAGCTGCTTTTGCGGTTAAGCATCCAAGGAATTCTTGCATTCCAAGACTTCTCCCCATTTTTGTCATTGATAAATTCCAGGTCTTATAGTTTTGATAAGGGCATCCCAGCTTTAGTTGAGACAACTTCTAACATGGTTTTCTCAAGCCTGCACAGAGTAGATTTCAGCCAGGGCTTTGCATTAATCCAGAGGCAGCGGACAAGCACCCCTGATATCTCTGTGTTCTATTCCCACATGTGGGACGTGTCCACACATCCTCCACCCGCCGCTCCCTGTTCAGGTCTCCTCTCGCTGCAGGTGGCAGAGCAGGAAGGGCTCCAGTGTCCTGGTCTCTCCAGACTAGAGCTTCAGATCCTCGGGGATTTTGCGTGGCTGGACAGGGCAGCAGAGCAGCCGTAGGCGTAAGCATGAGGAGCGTCCCTAGGTGGGCACTAACGGAGCTAAAGCTGAGGAGCCACCGTGCTTTCCCAAGGAGTGTTTCTGCTGTTCCTTTCCATGCGGTGTGGGAATCACCCCCTATCCACTCCAGGCCCCAGGGGGAAGGTTTTCCCCCAGGTGCAGCACAGTGCATCTCCAGGGCTTCTCTTGGAGCAGGGCTTTGGTGATCTCACCATGTGGGATGTGTGGAGGGGCTCGGGGGGACCAGGCTTTGTGGCCCTGGGCTTTACCTAGTGCAGGAGAGGCCCGTGAGCCGCGCTCGCCTCGGAGCCCTCCCTGTGCGCTGTGCTGCTCTCCTGGCATCGACGGCAAGGGATTACTTGAAACGAGCAGCAACTTCACTGAGCCTTAAGAGAAAGAGAAAACAATTGTTTTTTTTTGAACTTTGCACTCAGGCTACTTTAGATGGCGATTCTTTACAGTTTTTTTTTTTAATTTTTATTTTTTATTTATTGAGAGAGTCAGCCTTAAATTTGTGAAGTCGGTGGGTGACCCTGGGATGCTTTGATGCTCTTCACGGAGTCGCTTGATGTGCCGTCATTAAACCCCTCGCCTGTAAGATTCAGTGATCCAGGGCAAAGCACTAGCAGGGCCTCTGCACCGCGGCCGTCCCCCGCGCTCCTTCTCTCTCTTTCCTCTCTTTGTGTCTCGCAACCCAGGAAAGTTGTTTTGGATGGTGGTGGAAGCGCGGCACGTGGTCGGGATCATTGCCAAATGTCAGGGTGAGGGAGAAATTGAAGGATTTTTTTTTTTTTAATGCCTTACTCTGATCATGTCTGTGTGTGAGCGTTGGCAGCACGGGACCCATTTGACAGCACTATAGAGACAAGCGAGGGAAATGAGTGAACTCACCCCAGCGCCTGGCTTGGTGACCAGCACAGTCTCCTGTTGGGCAGTTGGGTTTGTCCCGTGGCTGCTGAGCTCCGCAGAGATGACCTGAGCTTGGCAGGCCCCGCTCTGCATCCCGCTTGGCTCCCTCTCCGTCGTTGCAAAAAACTTCACCGAGCACCAGGTCTATCCCTGCAGGAAGGTGGGCAGGGCAGGGCGAGCATCGTGCTCAGGCGCCTTCCCAGTTTCTCCGAGGCCTTTTTTTCTCTTAGAAATTTAAACTCTTGTCATGTTGACTGTGGTACTGCATAGTTCTTTTGTCCTCCCCTCCCCTTTTCTTTCTGATTAGATTTCGTCTGCAAATTCCTTTCAACTGTGCAAGTGCGTGTGTATGTTCATATAATTGTATAGTGTTTACATAGAAATACTTAGTATGACTTTATTGTACACATATATAAATACCTGTGTTTTATGTTCGTATGGCTCTATACTGTACATAGCGTATATACTTGAGCAATATAGGTTAATATATGCTGCGTGAGTACATGCGTGTATACCCCGAGCACACACTCTGTGTGTGTGTGTATATATGTAGTAAGCGCCGTATGCATTACATGTATTCACCATATATTTTTAATTCAAGTATATAGGCAATATGAATACTGAGATACACTGTCTGGATTTCTCCATGCGTTTTGAACAGAGAGCAGCAGAACAGCTGGTTTGGGGCTAAGTTGTGGCTTTCCCACTCACTGCAAGCAGGCAAGACCCAGCACGGTGTCCTCCTTTCTTTGCGTTTGCTCTTTGCGTCTGCTCTGCCTCTTCGCTCTGGAGCATCCTGTTCCTCCTTGGTTTGGTGCACCAGAGGCTCTAGAAAAGTTGCAGTTTCTCCTTTTCCTCTGGTTTAGTTCCTCTGGCTGCCCTGAATTCCTACAGCCTGTATGTAGCCATGGGCCCTTGCAAGTGCCTGTTCAAACCCCAGGGATGGAATCATTTGCAACGGGGCTTCTTCAAGCACAAAGCACAGGGATGTGCATTGGCCGAACTTGCTCGTCCTTGGGCACTCACCTCCCCATGAAGCATCAAGCAAAACGTTCCCCACTGCAACATCCCTGGAGACAGTGGGGAGCATCTTTGTGCATCGGAGGCTGCCGGACAGGCTGCGCCTCCGCAGACCTTCCATGTGCTCGGCTGCACTTGATGTTCTCCTGTGGGGTTTACAGGCTGCCTTTTACCAGAGGGGGTTTTGCTTTTTCAGGCAGGTCTTTTTTTGATGGCTCTTGGTGGTTTCATGGCCAGAAGAGTGACCAGTGTTCGTGCAGATGGCTGGCGTGGATTGGAAGCCCAGCCTTTGTTGGACTGTTGGGACGTTTAAATCAGCAGGTTGGTTTTAAACAGATGAAAGTGGAGGAGAGGCTTTTTTCTTCTGTTAAAAGTGACAGAGGCTGCTGGAACTCGGCAGTTGGAAGTGTGTGGTCTTTGCATCCTGCCATTGACGGTTCCTGCTGAGCAGGAGTGCTGTTCACTAGATTCCAGATGGGAAAAAGTTCCTTACCTTCTTACCCCAAATGTCCCCTAGTTTCATGATTGGGTTACTCAACAAGTGTGTTTGCTGGGGTTGTTCCTTTAGCTTGTTGTGCTGCAGCACCATCAGGTTGCTATTTTTTTGCCCATCCCATAAACGCAGCCTTTGTTAGGATTGTGCATCATTTTCTTTCAGAAGCTGAAGTCAGGCTGGTTTGCAGTTGGTGGCGTTTCTGAAGTATTCTGCCCTAAGAGGTTTGCAAGGGTCTTTCTTGCCAAGGAAGGTCTTAGTGGAAGTTTTTTGCTTGGATTGGAGCGTGAAGATTGCAGAACCAGCAGTGGATGACATTAGTATTAACACTTCCTTGCTTCATGGCAAGGCCATTTATAAAGAACACTCATCTTATAAGCAACATACTGCTGCTTCCAAGTTTATTTTTAATGCCAGGCTTAGTGTTGCCATTCCCACAGAGAATGCTTTTGGGCAGAGATGAATCAATCCGTGTCTGCAGCAGAAAGCCTGTTGATGGCAGCCTCTGCTTCAGAGATCACCAGTGGAATTTCGCAGTAATTCAGGCTTTTAAGATGTGGCATGTGGAGCCAATGCAGATTTTCAGGGCTCACACTTTAAGGAAAACGTTATTGGAAGGTTGTGATTGCTTTGTCCAAGAAAAGCATTCAACAGAAATTAATCGTGTGTATATTTTTTTGAAGTATTATGTTTTGTTCTGCTGGCTCTGGAAGTAAAGCCAGGCTGTGCAGCATGGGAGGCTGTTAGTGGAGATGACTCCAGTCCCAGCAGCAGCTGAGGGCGCAGGGCTGTTTTCCTGGCGCTCTTCATGCAAGCAGCATGCGAACACCTGAGAGCTCCGGCTGAAAGCGTCTCCATTCAGAGCTGTGATTGAACCTGCTGCTCGTCTGTGTGACGTGTGACACCTGCATGTCCCTGCACCAGCTGGCTGCGATGCCAGCCCTGGCTCTGCCTGCCGCTGCCTGCCCCAGTGGCCATCCTGGTGTTCACCAGTGGGATCAGCTCTCGGTTCCAGCACGATGCATCTGTCCCCCAGTGCCACCCTGGTAAAGGCAGCTTGAGCCTCGCAAGCCCCACATGGGCTGAGGTGCTGCTCCTGCTGCAGTGGCTCCATTAGGGAAGGCCTCCAAATTGCTCCTGTGTCAAGGCCAGGGCTGTGACTGTGTTCATGACACTCTCCAGGTTTCAGCTTCTTACATTAAAGATCAATAACATGAGTGGGAGGGAGGTGCAGGAGAATGTGCAGTGTGCTCGCCCCTGCCGTGGCAGCAGGGGTATTTTCTGATGATGATGAAGGGAGAAGTTTGTTGTTCAGCCCAAGCCTGGACATCAGTTTCTAGCTCCCAAGTGGAAGTAGCTCACAGTAGCATTCGATAGTGGACAAGAAATCAATTTTTGATGAGCATTTCATTTTTTTATGTTATTTTCACTATTTCTGTGGACATCTCCAGTAAGCAGTTTAAGGCATCTCAGCTGGTGCAACCCTGCCTGCAAACGTTAGAATGGATTAAACTTTTATTACCTGCTGGAGAGTACAATCCAGTAATCCTTTTGCCAAATAGTAGTTACATTTTGCAGCATGTGCAGGAGGGGTGTTTACATTGGCTGGGACGTGTAGATCAGCCTGACAAACTCAGATGCTTCCCTGCAGCAATGGCTCTTGGGCATCTGAGCAGCCTAGGGCTGGTATGGAAAAGCTCCGTGTGCCAACAGGGATTGTAGGAGCCTCCCAGTGGACCTGGGAGGGAGGCGCTAAACTGTGAATCTTGTGTTTTTCCCACTGTCTCCAGCCCTTATCCCTCTGCCTCCTTCCTTACCTAATATCCGCCTGCCCCCAAAGCACAGCCCGTTGCCAGCGAGTGGTGCCCAGCAGCCCCATGGGTGACAGGAGGCAGTGACAGCCCCAGAGCTCAGCCAGGCTGTTGCTACCCTGAGTGCTGAAGCAAAAGTGCAAATGTGCAGTGGGCAGCACAGCTACCCATGCAGCTACCCGTGCAGTCCTGCAGCAGGACTGGAGCCTGCTGAGAAAGCGTGGATTTAAGTGGCAGCATCACGGTTGGCCCAGGGGAAGAAAAGGACAGTGTTCTGCAATACAGCACAAATTAATGTGCACTTGAGTTTAATCAGTGAATCCTTGCTGCAGCGGGTGGTTTCACCCGCGTGGAAGCTCTGGTGAACTTGGAGCAATGCACAGGCTCTGATTTATACAGGGGAAATAAATGACGCGTGTCTCAAGCAAAGTACATTATTCTTTTAGAGTGTGAATGTGCAAAGAAACATACCTCTTTGGGACATGTGTAGCCACACTGTGTCTCGCTTGGACTCTCTAGACAGCACCAGCGACTGCTCCTTGTGCTTGAGTAGATAATTCCTATATTGAGGGCTAGAACTGAAATGTTTCCTTGTAGATTAACTGTAATAGCTTTTCTCCAGGCTGCGGTTCCTTCTTGGAGATCATAACCGCCCAGAGAGCAGTGAGGATGGGCTGCAAGGCAGCAGCACCGCGCAGCTGGAGGTGCAAACACGCGGGGCCGCGCTCTGCTCCCCTCAGCGCTATCCCAGGCTGCACCAAGGTTGTTCCGCTTGCAAACCAGCTGTTTAATGCCGCGGTCCCTGTTGGTTTTATTTTCGTCCTCTTTCAGCTTTCTGCGGAATTTTGTGCCTGAAATGCGAGTGGGTTTTGGCTCGGGGAAGGCTGGAGTGCCCCAGCAGCAATCCAGTAGTGCGTGAGGTATCAAAATACCTGTGAGAGGGAAGAGGAAGCACTTTGCTTCCCTCTCTCTACTAGGTCTGTCCTCTGCATATACCATCCAAGAGCTGATCTAGATTTCCCTTCCTAGCCAGGGCCAGTGATTTTAGCTGTGTTCCCCCCAACCCTGTAGAACGATGCGGTGCTGATGTGAGGGAGGCGGCGTCTCTTTGCACTGCACGTTTGCAAAGGCACTTTCAGAGGGCGATTGTAGTCCAGCTGCTCTCCCAGCTTTCCGGTGGTATCTCAGGTCACGGAGGATTGGAAACCAGCCTTCTGCAATTCCAGGAATGAGCCTTTCTCCCAAAGGCTTCCTACCAGCGCTTTTGTAACCTGACAAATGTAATTTTGCAAGTACCTAGTTTAATGCCACTGCCTTTGAAATAGGAAATGTTGCTACAGTTTTCCTGAGCCTGGGGTGTGAGGGAAGTGGGGCTGCCCTCTTTGGGATGTGCTTCTGCTTGAGAAGAACATGCTTCTCTTGGGGGGCAATTCAGATATCTGTTTAATGGGCATTTAATTGGTGGATCAGGAATTCCGGCTCCTTTCTGACAGGTCAGGTCAGCAGTCTGGGGCAGTGTCTGAGTGTTAGCAGGGCCAAGCCTCGGACATGAACACCCAGGAGCTTGGAGCAGTTACCCGGGTGCCTCCATTAGTACAAGTCCCCCCTTTGCCCAAGACAGATGTCATCCCTCTGAGTTTCTGTCCCTCACAGCTGGCGGGAAAAGCTAAAGGAGCGTTGGCCACACGTGGAGCTGATGGTGAGAGGGAATAGCATTCCTAAGGAAAAAACACATCCCAGTGTTTTCTTACGGGCCAGCCGGTTTTCTGGCAGATCCCAAAATGCTGCTGCTGGAAATAATCCCCCCAGTCGGGGGGCGGCCGATGGGCAGAGCTCCCCCAGCCTGCGAGGCCTCCCCAGCGGCCTGGCCTTGACGGCGGCCATTTCCCGCCCGTCGCGGCCCAGCCGCCATGTTAGCACTTTGCCTCACGCAGCTCCACTGTGGGTTTCCCTTCTCTCTTCTCTTGCATTGAAGGAGCACAAGTTTTCTCCAAACGTGCCGGCAGCTGGAGGCATCACCCCACATTTCTGCCCACATTTCTGCCCATACTTCTAGCGTGAGCAGAGCTGCGGTGCTCCCGCCCTGCCACGCATCCCTCGGCCTTGTGCGTCCCTGCAGGCCGGTAGGGACACAATCCTTCAGGACCTGCTTAAAAAATATGTTTATCCATTGCTTTTTTCCCCCTGTGAGTGAAATACCGCTTGTGTCCCCAAGCAGGAAGAGAACCGGGGCCCAGCAGCCCTTCTGCCTCTCTCAAAAGCACGCAGCAGCCTCTCGGGGGCGGAAGAGCAATGCGGGAGCAAAAACCACCTTTATTGGGTTTTCCCCCTTCTTGAATTCCTAGTGAGAACAAGGGAGGAAGAGGAGGAGGCTGCGGGTCGCGGGGCACCAAAGGGGTGAGTGCTTGGCTTGTCCAGCAAGCGTGTGCGCGCTTCTTTGCCGGTTTAAACCAACGCTGAAATCTGAGATTTATGTACTGTATGGGAGAAAAAAAAATCCTAATGTTCCAAAACAAATGACAGTATATTTTGTACTTTGTAAAGTGTTAATTAAAATGGAAAAAAAAAAAAAGAGAAAAAAAAAAGTGAAATATACGCTGTCTGCTTTTGTACTGATCGAACTGATGACAATAAAGCAGAGCTTGACCTTGTGTGTGGTGCGCTGGGGTGGCTGACAAGGTGAGGACTGATGGCCACAATCGGCGTCCTGGAGCAGAGCCGCATGGAGGAGCCCAGCACGAGGAGCAGGCCGAGGTGAAATGAAGCAGCCGCCATCTCCGTGCGGCAGCGGCTCTGCAGGTTCAGATGCAGCCGTTCTTGTTTTCTGCACCCAAATCTGCATCGTTTGTCATGGAAGTGCCAAGCGAAGCAGTCAGGCTGCAGACGTGCCATGCATGTAGGGAACGCGCTTATTACCGCTGGGTCAGACTGACCCCTTACTTATGTTCTCATATAGGAGCATTACCATAAGCAAATGTGGGATACTTGACATGGGAAGTTCTCATCTGGAAATCAGTACTGAACGTTTGTAAAAATGCATCCTTAATCCACAGCTTTGAGTTGATGGTTTAATCCACTGGAAAAATAGAAACAAACAAACAAAATCCCCTGCTGAGCTTCCCTGCTGCCTCTGCGCTGCTTTTCACCAGCCTGTTCCCTGCCTCAAGAGCAATTGCAAATACAGCTCGAGGCTTAGGGTAAATATGCAGATTTCAGTTGTTTTAGTGCACCTTTGAATATGATACACAGACTTCTTAAAATCATGGTACCTTCTCCCTGCATTTGCACATGCAGGCTTGTGTGCAAGGCCAGCTGGGTGTGTATTGATGCAGAGCAGGCCAAGCCTTTGGCAGGCAGCCTCACTGCAAGCAAAATAAACTGCTACGCAATTACAAAAATGCATACAAAATAGTTTAATACATATTTTATAAAATAAAAGATTATAAAATTAGTAACTGTGTAAAACCAAATTGGTTGTAGCACTGGGACATGTAGCTCAGCCCATTTCTTTGCCTGGGGTCAGGAGCTGCCCCTCCATCCAACCAAATGC
>JAUBOD010000225.1:623019-633969 GCA_032353885.1 Nothura maculosa | reverse complement strand
AGTGTAGGATCACAGTACAAAGAGAGAAGCTACAGCTCTGCCTGATGTTTGCAGCACAGCACACAAAACAAGCAGCTGCCTACACTTCACCACTTGCTAAGAGGCTGCTACATCCCATCTCCTTTAGATATTATATCCTAGATGCATTTACCACTACTTCTCTCCCAAGAGGCTAACAAGAAACAAGGCTGTAAATTCTGCTTTGTGCCTGTTAAGTCCCTTCCCCACTCAGGCACTACAGCAAAGGCTAATTTAAAAAGGCTGTGTGTGATGGAGAGTTGTTAGGCTGCCAAACACATGAAGAGAAGAAACCAAAGGCTGCAGTTTGTGATGAGTATGCTAAGAGAGCAGCAGTTGATGAGAAAATCTCTGCTCAATTCCACTGCCTGAGCACTAGCCATAGCGACGAGGGAGCTCATTCCTGACCCAGGTCCATAAATACATAGTATTTGCTACAATCAGACTGCACACACAGCAAGGCCAGTGTGGACAGTACGTCATATACCTTTCCATGCTGTCTTATTTAACAGTGGCTTCCTCTTGCAGTGTAAGGAACAAGCCCCTTTGATGCTTAGCCCCAATGGAGAGCCTGCAAACACGTGTGATGAACACACTACCTGCCTCTGGGCACTAGCTGGGCATGCAATACCCACACAAACACCAGCTAGGCAGACAGCAGCTGGGGGCACATGTCCAGGGCAGCTCGGCTGGATTCCAGAAGCCAGTGCAACTTCTCTTACACCATAAAGATGGTCATTAAAAAGATTTCCCCTGAGAAATAGCTTGTCTCAGTCCAACAATGGCAGTAGAGAGTTAGCGTCAGGGACAGCCAGTCTGTAAATGAATGTCTTGTACTACAGACTTCGTATCAGCCCAGTCTTCCTCAAGAGATGTTGTCATCCTTTTACACACACTCACCTCTGAAGTCTGGGTCTCTGATTCTTCAGGAGCTTTCGTGAACCAGCCAGAGCACTCAAATTCCCTCTCCTCAGGGAGAGCACTTTCCTCTTGCAGGCTGAAGCATTTCAGAGGTGCCACCCAGGCTGCCTCTGCTCACAGTTGCTCCTTGCCCTTCCAAGCAAGCTCGTTGCCAGGTTCCCACATCTTCCAAGCACAGTGCTGAGCAGCAGGGCTATGTAAAGGACTTAACGAGGCTTACCATATGATCAACTCCACATGCAACATCCACCACCTCGCCAGGCACAGTCACCTGTGTCAGACAAAAGAACAGATTATTTCTCAAGCTGGCACTTCGCACCCAACGTTTGTTATTTCTCCTCCTTCCTCTACTTAGTTCCTTTTGCAGAGATTCTGCACCCACCAAAGGGCTATGTTGAACATCCAGATAAAGCAAGATTGAGCACCAGGCAAGCTTGTCAGACACATGCTAGAAGAACATTCCCTTTCTCCTCTCATAGAGGCCCATAAAGCTTTCTGAAGGACAGAGAGAGAGGTCTACCCAGCAGAGAGCGAGGAGACTGTAGCTTCAGCCCATCTGCTCAGCAGTACAAACCACATCACTGAACAGAGCATAATCCAGAAAGCACGATCTATCCAAGTATCACAAGGATTAGCCTCTTCTCTCAAGGAAGAGGGACAGGCAGAGCACAGCTGAAGCTTTTGTCTCAGGCAGTTTCTGTTTCGATGGCAAGCAGACTCAGCACACTCACTAGTGTAATTATAGCTTAAAAATGACTTCAAAATAAATGGAAGCAATAACAAGAACCAAGTTTTTTCCTCCTGGACAAAAGGGAGAGTAGAGACGACTCCTTCTAGGGTGGCAGGTTAAAGACAAGCTAGCCAGTAACTGCTCTTGCTCTGATACACTGCTATAGTTACACCACACAGGAGATGTCCATCTGAGGGAAAATTTCCCTCATAATCTACTCTTCTCATAACCAGCATCGCATGCCATGCATGGTGGGTCCAAAAGAGTATTTTCTCAGATACAGCAGGGCAGTTTTAGGCAAACACTGCAGAATTGGTCTGGTTTGTTCATTTTTAGAGGAAGGACGGAGCGTGCCAAAGAAAAAGCCATTCAGACATGCAGAACGGGACTCCAGGGTGGTCCAACTGATTGCCTGCTTCCTTCCTCCTTTACCTTAGAAACCGGGAACATCTGCAAGGGTGAGTGCTGAAGTCTAGAGCCAAACACTCCTCTACACCCACAGAATCTGGCTCTCAGTGTCATCCAAGAAGGGAGTGGAACGTGGAGCATTGCAGAACAGCAATGAAAACAGCTCAGGGCTAAGTATCTCCTGCTGTGGCTACACACAGTCAGTCTAGCAACTCACCACCACAGGCAAAAGGATCAGGAGAAGGCAGCCCACTGCTGTACGGGCCAATTTCCATAGTGGTCTGACCATAGCAACTGAAACGTTCACTTAGTTTAAATGTTTATCTCAATTCTCATGGGTCACAGATGACCAACACCAGCTGCTTTCTCAGCAACACACACAGAGGTGAAATGCAGGCTACAGTGGGGAGGGAAGAAGCACTGAAGAGCAGCACACAGGAGCTTGGGGACAGCAAGGGAGAACTCTGACATGATAAAACGGCCACTAGCTTTGGCTTTTGGAACCAATACTGTCCTGAACAAGTAGAACCAAAAGATACAGGTATTTACAGAGCACCTGCAACCCTGGATAGGCTAGGCCAGGACCTCTAGCAAGGAAAGCACCTATATGCATGTTTTACTTAGACTTCAATTACTCACGAGAACTGGGCAGCAAATAAGGTTTTTTGCTCTTTCTTGTGATATCAAGGGCTAGCTACAGAATATAATCTCGCCTTAATGCCTCTGTCCTTACCCTCCATGGGAAATACTGGTCTTCTGTTCTTCCAATTCCCAGACATCCTCTTAGATTCTTGCCCCATACAAAGAGTTCTCCTCTGTCTGTAGAAGGGAGAAAAAAGTCAGGGCACAGTCATTAAAAAGGAAGTATTTTGGTATTTCTATTTGCAATGCTGGCAAATGCGGCTACTGGGCTTCTGGGGAGTAGGAGTTATATATGCAGCAAGAACCCCCCCCAGTTTCGTACCAATACAATGGAAAGCCAAAGCCAAAGGGAAGCCAGCTACAATCACCATCTATCTAACCAGACTGACTGCATTGGATACAATGCCTTCTCAGCAGGACCAAGGACACTACTAAATTATTATTTTTGCTATCAGGGATATGAGTTTTCTGTTTTGCTGCCCTCTACTGCCTGTTTTTAAATGATCTTCAGATTGATAACTTCCTCTAAAGGTTGTATCAAAACAGTGAATATAAAGTATCCTGTCCTCTGCATGTTAAATATGTAAGTCTTCCTATCTCACATGGCCTCCAAGTTGGTCAGAAGGCTTAAAGACAGACTGCATCAGGGGTGGTTTGTTCATTTATTACATCAACTCCTAATGAATCTGAAGTGCAGCTGAACTTAAAAATCTTCCTAGATTTCCTGTTTGAGATAATTGTTTTGTTATAGAAGGGACATGTTGTCTGGTTATAGAATCAGCTTTTTAAATAAACCTGTGATTTTTAGAAGCTAAACTATGCAATACAGTCATACATTCACATCATAATGGTTTTATTACAGCAGTAGCTAGGTTTAGAAAGAACCTTAGTTCTTGCCAGTACTTGTAAACTTCCCTATTTGTCGCATTCCATTAGAATGGCTTAAGTTTAACCAAAAAAAAAAGAGAACTTTTGAAGCTGCCAAAATTAATGTAGTTAGATGACTTCTCTGTGACCCCAGGGCTAGAAACTTACTTGTGAGTGCTGCAAAATGGCTGAGGCCACAGCGAATGCGAGCAACACGGATGTCCGGATTGAAGTCTGACCAGCCGAAGAGGCTGGGTGGGATCATCTCTGGCACTGCTGTTTCTAGTAGCTTTGGTCCTTTCCCAAGAATTCCATATCCCCAGACAAAAACATTTCCTTCTTCTGCATTACAATAAGACAGCATTGTGTGAGAAAAGTTGTGCTGCTTAAATTCACATCATGACCAAGAGTTAACCAGATCTAAAGAGGTATTTTCCCTTTCTCCTAAGCAGTACAGCTTTTTTTTTTTTTTTTTAAAGTAGCAAAAAAATGCATTTCAACCCAAATTCCGATTTTTCTCCTAATCCATTTAAGGGGATCAAGCTTCATAAGCAAAGCTAAACTGGTGGGGAGAAGAGGGAGAAACAACGCTGGGATGCAAGAAATGTGTCAACTTAATGTCTAATGGACACAGTTGACTGTTTTATCATCGTTACTTTTCCCTTTGATGTATGGCCAAATCAGTGCAAGTTATTTGCTCTGCTTGGCATTCTGCCTCAAATTGGGTGCCTGGGAGAGGCAACAGTTTGACAGCATGAAAAGAATAAATTCTTACGATTGCTACTACCTGCATGCTAAAAGCTCACATATGTTGTCATCACAGTAACTGCATCATTTACATGCACCTCTTCAGGAGGATTCTTCCTCACAGTAGTTAGAATTCTACCCCTTGCTCCTTTATTAGATGACTTCTGAGCTCTGCTCCTTTAACCACTGGCAATCAAGGGATTCAACAAGAAGCCTGTTGCAGAGTTTCACTGCTCACAGAACTCTTTCTGGTCCATTTAATCAAGATTTATTTATATGTCAGATTTATATAACGTCTGAGGGCTTTTCAAATGTTCATCTTCATCACATATACACATGGTGTGATTGGCAAACAAGGAAACAGAGTAGCAACAGCTTTCTTCTTGTTCACATTCGAGTCTCATGAGCACAAGTGATCACAATGGAACACACACACAGAGCTTCCCAAAAAACACACACTGGGGAAAATATCAGGAGAAAATGGTCTTAAAATCACAGCCTTTTCAGTCTCCTAACTCTGTCATACAGATAGTATTCCTTTATTTCCAGTAAACAAGCTGCTTGATCAAATACATTACAATCCACCTACTGCATAACTTACCAGTTAAAACCATATTGCCAGTCCCTCCACACGCTGCTTCCTTTATCTTCCCTATCTTGAAGGGCAAGTGTCTGGGAACATTCACCTGTACAAGGTCAAAAACCTGGCTTCAAAAACAAACCAATAAACTGGAACATGTTCTCAAGTTCTGTCTACAGTTTACATGCACTGAATATCCTGCACTGCCTGAATGACTCAATGCAATTCACAAGACTCTTGGAGCATGGTGACCTTCTTTTGGATATTCTTTTATAGTGTTTTCATTCAGTTTTCCTCCTCACTGAAGCCTAAGACTTAGAAAAGTGATATATTATACTACTAAAAGAAATAATATTATCTTTTACAAGTGCATCTGCCCACAGTATAAGCAATCACTACTTACACAGAATTTTTAAAAGTATTTAACACAAGATAGAAAACTAACTATAGCATTGTTGTAGTTGGCTATTTTGCAAGACAGCTTTGTAAACAGTCAGAAGTTGATCAGTCCAATTGCCTTCTACCTTAAAATAGTGAGATATTGGAAGTGAATGGAGGAATTCAAAAAAGATGTGAAAGTTCTCACTGGAAATACATTATCCTACAGCCATACAACTATTTCAGACAGGTTTTTTTTTATAGGTATAGATAGGTATAGGAAAAAAGCAGATTGCTAAGGATTTATATTGATCCGTACTGCTGTTAAAGCAGCAGAACAGAAAGAAGTAGTTTAACTCAGTGCACTGCAGCTGAACTGAAACATGTAAAAACTAATTCCCAGACTAGCTAACCTGTGTGGTCTCCGTGACAGATGCCAGTTGCAGATATTCCGAGTTTCCCCAACCAAAAAGATCTCCCTCGTTTGAAACAGCCAGACAACAGTCTCCATAGGAAGCGACCTGGACAATGTTTACTCCAGCCATGTCACCCTGTAGCTTAGTAGGAACACTGGTGATATTGTAGTGTCCAAGACCTGAAAGAGAAGAAAAAAGAAAAAGAGAGTAGTATCAACTACTGTCTACACAGGATTATTTTGTTTGTGCGTGTGTGGTCACAGAGTCACTCTCATTTTCATTCCAAAACAAACATTGCTCACTTCACATCTGAAGGAGCAGTTTCTTTGGACAAGCAGCCACTCCTGCTAGCTGAAGAAACAGGTTCCAACCAGGCAGTCTTATACAGTCACACTTAGGAAACAATCTAGGTTTATGTCTTTCTACTGCATGCACAGAAGTGTTTAAGAGAGGAATAACCCAAGTTAGGCAGACACCCTGACAAAAGTGAAGTTTTACAAACTGTCTATATCCCATTTTCTGCAAGAAGAGCCAGAAGTCACAGGTGAAGTGGCAAGAGATGCTGAGAAGCAAACACAGTGCTTGACAAATAACTGCTTGAAAAAGAGGCCAGAACGATGAGAAAAACCTGAGAGAACCACTAGTCTACAGTATATCCACACAAGAGAACCAGAAGAACCAAGTTTCAGGGGCTGCAGAAGGAACAAATAGTAGGAAGAGCTTAGAGGAAGTCCTTCGACAGCAGAACAGGGGCCTGGCCAAACACTCTGTGCTAACACAGCATTAGCAGCCAAAGGTCTCCATCAGGTCAAAAGGGGAAGGAAGCAAAAAGGATCTTGAAACAAGAGAATCAGAAGGCAAAGTCTGCAGAACAGAGCAAGCTATTTTCACATGCCACCCCTGCACATCCTCACAAAGTAAACAAAGTCACATTTGCCTCAGATGACACGCCTGGATTGCCAGCATGACATCCTAAAACAAAAGAAACAAAAAATAAACAAAAAAACCAACCCACCATCACACACATCCTAGAACAACTGAATTGTCTCAATTTAGCTATACCAGGGCATTGGGAACATCTGCACAAAACTGGAAAGAGTTGCCCCTTTCTGGCCACACGTGCAAGGCAAGTTTCCTCACCAGCTCCGAGTCTGGCCCAGCCTGCTAGTTATCAGTTCACTGAAAGAGAAGTTCAGCTGAGCTCCTACCTGTTTGTCCATCAGCTCCCCATCCACATGCATACACTGTGCCTTTCTTTGTTCTAAACAGACTGTGGTCCTGCCCACACACAACCTGCACACAAATGAGAAGCCAGAGCTGATCAAGAAATATAACATGTTCAGAACCAATTTAATGAAACATTACTGACAAACTGAACCTCCACTACAGCTAAAAAATTAGATTTTGACCTTTCCCTCCAGATCAAGCAGCTCTATGCACCACGGGAAAGGCAAATAAAAAGCAGGATACAACCCATGAAACAGCAGAATTTTCTTTCTAGAAAGCAGTGCTACACTTGATTTGTTCTAAATGCAAAAAACACTCAAATACACTCAACATAACAAACAGCAGAAAGCAAACAAGATCACTCTTCCCAAGGTGCTACCCCATAACTCTCAACTGCTATTAATTCCTTGCCATGCAAATGCTCTAGGAAACCACTCACTCTCAAAATGACATTTATGTTGAACTTCCAGCCATGTCCGCCACAAGTTTGGCAGAAACAGAGGCTAAAACTAAGCTTAATATTAAAGGGATTAAACACTAGACTGTTTTCATCAAGGTTGATGAATTATTAGAACAATTATTCAAACTCCTTAAAGTGTCACGAAAGAGAAGTTTAGGAGCCTACTTCCAACAAAAAGTTGTTATATATCATGCCTCGCTTTCTTCCCACTGGCCTCATGCCAGTGACCTGGGCTTTCTAGGATACCATATGGAACAGGAACAATGTTTGCATAGACCCAGCACTGCTACAGTGGCACAGAGACACTTACAGCCTGCTCTAGTGCATGGGGATACTGCTACATTTATGCTGCTTGGGAGTCTGTTCTCTCAGAAAGTTAGCATAGGAAGTGCTAAGGAAGCTAAATGGGTGATCTCCTTTTTGAAATAAAACAAAAATTCAGGATAAAACAGTTCCAAAGGGACAAAAAAATACCCAAGCGGGACAAGAGCAAAGACAGGAAAAGATGATGTGCCAGAACAATCTTCCTTGCCATGCAGATGTTAGTTAGGAAGTCAAGCAATTGCCACATTGGTATTTCCATCAAATTCTTCGGTAAGTTCAGGCCCTGCTTTGGCATTTGCAACTATCTGGCAAAGCCACAGAGCAAAATGCCTCCTTGTGCTTTATATGAGCAACCATATTCCTCTTTTGAATCAAACTGGAAAAAAAACTCTTACCTGGACAACTCTGCTGTCAAATTCCTTTAGTTGATGAATTGTATGGCTTTCACTGGACACCATCAATAAAGACCAGAAAGAGAAAAGGCAACATAAAGCATGTCAGACAACTGCAACTGAAAAACGTGAAGACAGATCTACCTTTACTAAAAAGGTCATTTTGTCATTACAAGGAGAGGGAATTTTCTTCACATATTCAGAAAACATCATTTCACTGTACAGAAGTAGGAAAATGTATTTTCATTATCTCATTTAAGAAGTTTAAAACTGTCGCTTTTTCAATATAACATTTCATGAGGATGTGAGTGGTCTTTAAACACACTCCCTAGTCTGGAATGAGCAGACATTAGATAATGTTATATTACCCATCTAAAACACTACACTTAACTGGAAACTTTTCTACTTGTCATTTTACAAAGAATAAAATAATACATGTCAAGACAAGCTTGCTTAGGCTTAAAGACAGATGTTTAAAGACAGCATTAAAGATAGACAGCCCTTACATGACGCCCGCAGCATGAAAGTTTTATTTTAGGCTCCTTAATTTTAAGCAGTATCTTTTTCACTACCATATTTTTCCCTCTTCTGAAGGGCTGTTTTAGTAACAATATTTTCCTTAGCAAGGTTTGGATTGTTTGGAGTCTCACCTGTACGTTTCATCTTCGATAACTTTCCTGCCACACTGACCATAAGAGTTGTTCCCCATGGTGAAGACTGAAAAATAATGATAAAAGAGTTCAGTGAATTAATGTCTAACCTCACAGGCGTCCCTAAGTAGGTACAAGAACTAGTTTCCTAAGGCACAAAAGTTTAACTCAGTCCTACAGAATAAGCCTAAGCTTTCTTCCATCAAGCCCACTTAAATTCAAGTGGCCAAAGCAATTTTAGGCAACAGGAATGAGGTAACATTGGAGGCACAGCTGTAGGACCTGGAGCTCATCAGCTCTTTCTCCATAATTGCCTAGCTCATCCTCCCATTGCCAAGGAGATTCGGAAATAGATCAGCATTCCCACAGGAGCATTAAATCAACAATGCAGCTGGCCCTGTGGTAAGCAGCACCGAGTTGCTCCATATAGCACTGAAACCACTGAGAACTCCCAGCAAAGCCACGAGCCACTTCACAGATGATCTTCTGTACCAAGGCCTATTAATTCACTACTTTTATAAATGCTACACTCCAGGGTTTCATGGGGAGAATAACACTGAAGTACTGGCACAGTCATTTAAAATGGAACTCCAAAACACATCTGACTGAACAAGACAAATAGTGCACACTTAAACAAGGGCTGGGGCTAGATAAACAAAGCATATTTTTCAATACTATTTAGAGAAAAGCTTCCAATACATTTGCAGCTTGAGCCAAAGAGAACAGAGAGCTCACTACAGAGTTACTAGCTCAGAGCTCTCCCTCCAGCGAGCAACCCCATAGGGGCTAACAGCCAGCTACAGCACATTTACAGTGCTGACAGCCAGTCTGGCATCAAGTTTGCGGACGGAAGATAATTTTGTTTGTTTTTTTTTCAATGAAAGTCCAAATTTAGGTGTCATTTGTATCCAGCAAAGGGATACTGTACCTCCTTCGCTATCTGTCAGGATCAGGGAATGGGCTCTCCCACAGGAAACCTGCAAGACCCGCGTCTGCTGAGGCTTCGCCAGCGGCAGTGCAACTGGAGATGGTTCCAGGACATATTCATAGCCTTTATCTTAAAGGAGGGAGAGAGAAAGAGAAAAGTTAAAAATTCAGTATCATCCACAATGCAAAACAATCATATGTTGCAGGTTACACTGTAGTCATTGGTTCTTATTTTGTTAGCGAAGCAGATGAATTTTAGAAAGCAGGAATCCAAGTAAGAGTGGCTGGGATTCATCATGGGGAGGAACAGATGAAAAACAGCAGTGATGCTTGAACAACCACTGCATAGCTAAAAATCCACTATTCCCAAGGGCCGCGTGGGTATTAAGGCTTCAGGTGGTCAGGAAGCAAAAGAGATTGGTTTTCAGCTTACGTGTGACTGCTTGGGTGAATAAGGCTGGATTACTAGGGAGCTTAATGCTAAGCACAAACTTAACTACTCCATGGAACTGTGAATTTTGGGGGCAAGGTACAACAGCACACAACCACAAAACAGCAGGAGAGGGGAACAAGTCTTAGAGCTTCATCTTTAAAGAACAGTGAATTAAAGGCCCTCTTGGATAAAAAACAGAAAATAGTGTGGCTCCACAAGAGATCAGAGACCTACAATTTCATGAAATACAACAGCAGTTAACACAATTTTCCCCTAAACGCTCAGTGATGCAATCTCCCAAAACATAATAAACTTCTTACAAGTAGAGACAAGAATTCTATATAGGAATGAATTTCATACTTTTCTTGTTGGCCTTAACAGGAAGATAAGTTTCTAGCAGAGAAAACATGTTCTGAAGTGCAAATGACATTCTCAGATGACTACATCAAGCTGGGTTAGAGATATGAAGGCAAAAGAAGACAGCAAACTAGCACGTCAAAACAATTTGTTAACTAATCCAACATATTGCTCAGTAACAAACTACACAGCAACATACAGAAAAGAAACATGTCTGGACCATAAATGTACACACAGCAATCACAACAAAGTTCTAGGGGAGGAAAAAAATAATAATAATAATAATAAAGACAGTCCCACAGCTTTCACCAGAACTTCTTGAAAGGGGACTGTAGGGAAGAGGGGGCCAAGCTTTTTGCAGGGGTGGCCAGTGATAGAACAAGGGGTAACGGGTGCAGCTGAAGCACAGGAGGTTCCACCTGCAGATGAGGGGGAACTTCTTTACAGTGAGGGTGCCAGAGCAGTGGAACAGG
>JAUBOD010000225.1:607608-622919 GCA_032353885.1 Nothura maculosa | reverse complement strand
ACCCGCCTGGATGCCGCCCTGTGCCACCTGCTCTAGGTGCCTGCTGGAGCGGGAAGGTTGGACCGGATGATCTCTAGGGCCTTCCAACCTTGAAGATTCTGTGATTCTTCCTGTCTCCTAACCCAGTCTCCCACACCATGTGGATCCTGCTACACTTCCCCATAGGTCCTTACAACACCTCAATCCTTACTTCGATCTCCCATGCTTCTCTGGAATCCAAGCTGGGAATCCTTGTTGAGACCCATGCCCCAAACTTTGGTGATGTCCGTGGTAGTAGAGGACAGCAGCGTGAATCCATAACCACAGGCTGCAGAGGAGATCTTTGAAGACAAGGAAAAAAAATACACTATTTATTACTAACTACTGCCTAGAAAACAAGCATCACATTTTTTTTCCCCCACTGCCACATATCCTTATTTAGTCCACACCCCAAACAAAGCCAAAAAGATGCCCAAGCACCATCTTTACAAAAATAAACACTCTTCAGCATTATGCACAAGGGTGTAAACAGAAATTTGCCACTACAGCTCTGGGCTGTTGTTTTGGGACGTACTTATCCCCAATCTATGGCTGGATTCATGCAGGCACGACAACAAGAGCTACTTACTGTCCTCCAGTTGCAGATTAGGGCAAAACAGAGATATTAAATGGGAAAAACTCCTGTTTTGCTACCCTGTTTGTTGGGAGATGCCTGAGCACGTTGGGCACAGGGCACGTTGGGCACAGGGCAGCTCGCCCGACTCACCTTCTCCTCCGTCTCCAGCCGGTAGGGGGTCGGCTGGACGCGCCGCGGCTTCTTCCAGCCCGCGTCGGGCCTCACGAAGCTGGGGATGCCCAGGGCCCCCGAGTGGCAGAAGCCCCACACGAAGACGCGCTCCTTGCGGCGGGCGGCCCTGCCCGCGTACTGGAACACGGGCGCCGCCTCGTCGGCCTCGCGCAGCTGCCGGAGGCTGCGCGGCCGCGCCGCCCTGCACAGGCCCCGCCGCAGAGGCGGCCATGCCGCCCCCAGCGCCGCCATCTTGCCGTCCTCCCCGCGGCCGCCGCGCATGCGCAGTGCCAGGCCGCACCAGCCCGCCGGAGCTCTTGTCTTAAAGGGGCGATGCCGCCCGCCGCGGGGGTGGGTCCCACTGTAACCATGAGGAAATGTCCCCTCAAGGCGCGCTGGCCGTGCCGCCCCGCGGCCCCCGTGCTGTCCCAATACAGCCCTCATGTCCCGCGGGTCCCGCCTGGGGGCCTGAGCCTGCCTGGCATAGTCAGGGTGGCACCAGCGACATGGCAGCGGTGCTCCTGTCATGGCAGCAGCTCTGTCATGGCAGGAGAGCTCCTGTCATGGCGGGCGAGCTTCTGTCAGGGCAGCAGCCCTGTCATGGCGGGCGAGCTCCTGTCATGGTGGGCAAGCTCCTGTCATTGCAGCACCTCTGTCATGGCAGGAAAGCTCCTGTCATGGCGGGCGAGGTTCTGTCAGGGCAGAAGCCCTGCTATGGCGGGAAAGCTCCTGTCATGGCGGGAAAGCTCCTATCATGGTGGGCAAGCTCCTGTCGTGGCAGCAGCCCTGTCATGGCGGCTGAGCTCCTGTCATGGCGGCTGAGCTCCTGTCATGGCAGCACCTCTGTCATGGCGGAAGAGCTCCTATCATGGCGAGCGAGCTCCTGTCATGGCGGGAAAGCTCCTGTCATGGTGGGCGAGCTCCTATCATGGCAGGTGAGCTCTTGCCAAGGCTGGACAGGCTCCTGTCATGGCAGGCAGCGGTCCTGGCATGGTGGACAGCACCCTTTTCATTGTAGGGAATACTTCTGTCACGGCCGGGCAGACTTTTGTCATGGCAGGCAGCACTACCCTCCCCACCCACGCTGTTTCCACAGAGTGAGGAAGCTGAGGCCTGTGAGGAAACCCGCTTTCCGAAATCGTCTTTATCTCCCCAATGAATTTCCCCATGACTTTTGTAAGAGGCCCTTGGTGAAGCCCTTGTGCAACCTCCGGGCACAGGGTGCACAAGGCCTGGCCCATGCAGTGGGTGCAGCTGCTAGTCCATTTATGCTGCTTGGCTGCATGAATAAAAGCACTAAGAGACTGTTAAAAGCACTGAAATAATATATACAAAGGGTTCTTTCTACATTTGACTTTGTACAAATTATTTACAGGGTAGTTCACAACTGCTTTCTTGCAGGAACTGAAGACACAAAACCCTTGTGGCAGAAAGCTGGTAATTTTGAAATCACCCAAAATACAAAACAGGGATTTAGAAAGGACAAAAGTAGCCTATTAAATATAGCTGCATCGGGCTCTGGGAATCCTCAGCCCTCAGGAAGGCCCAAGGCGCAGTGCTCGCTGTATTTGTTATATGTAGGACATCTCACACATGCTCTTGTGTTAATGTGGGGCCTCAGCTGTGGCCTCCTGAGTCTTCCGTTCCCTACAGATTGCAGCTCTTCTGTAGATCCCCAAGCAGAGCTCCTGGCTCTCAGTCCTTGTTTTTGCAAAAACAGAGGCAATGCGTCTCCTTGCTCGGCGTGGGGGAGCCTCACAGGATCTTCCTCCTGGTACTCTCCGTGCAGCGGTTCATGATGAGGTCTTTGCTGGGCCGGGGAGGAACAGCAGGTTGAGCCTTGGACCTGTTTTCTTCTTGCTCATTTTTCTCAACTGCAGGTGAAGCAGATGTGGAGACAGGTCAGCACTCTGTACCTAATATATACAAGCTCCTCCAAAGAGCAACACCTCCCTGCACTCGCTTTTCCCCCTGGAGAAGGCCACAAGGGACCTGAATGTGCAGGTCCTACAATGTCATCTCCCCTCTGCACTGGGAGCACAACCAGAGCCCACCCACCACGGAGACTGTTACGGCTCTAGGCCTTGGCTTGAAACATGCAGAGGGCTTGAAGCAAAGTGGACTCACTGATAACATCGGCCTTTTCCTTGAAATTGGCCTTCATATTTCTGCGGCCCTGGATGTACTTCCTGCTGTTGCGCCTGTAGGTCTCCTGGCTGATCTGCTTGCGGCTCTGCTTGTGGATGCTCTTTGCATTGCGGATAGTGGATCTGCAGTGAGTCACAGAGGAAACTTTCAATTTCTGTTCCATTTCTCCTGCACACAGTTTCTCATTCAGCATTTCCCGTCCCTGATGCTCACAGATGGAGGCGGTGCCTCCTCTTTTGACTCCCCATACCCTACTATCTCTTTCTCATTTTTGCTGGGCAGCTGGTTTGGGCACATGCTTCCACAGGCAGCTCTTTGCTCTATGTTTGACATCCAGCAGAGAAACTACAGCAAGAAGGGAAAGCCCAAGACACTGTACAGCACCATGCGGCCACTGGGAAATTCCCAGGCGGTGGGACTGTCCCCATGCAGGTGGAGTGAGGCCACCAGCTCATTTTCATTACCAGAGACTGAGAGAGGTGGTTTCTGCTTCCCCTCCCACATCATTTTCCTGCCTGGGCCCATCTGCCTTTGGCCTCTCCCCAGTTCCAACACGAACCCACAACCAGTTTTGCTGCCACATGTCACAGGAGAGCCCCTTTGCACAGAGAAGGTCCCAACCTTGGGTGCTCTGAGCCCAACTCCCACTTCAGCCTCTCCTTGGCAGGCACCATCCAAACCTCCCTCCTTTCCTCCTCCATGCTGCTATGGAGACACCATTAACCACCCTTCCTTGGAGGAGACCAATTGTCCCGTCCTTGAAGTAGGCCACATCACCCGTCCCAAGCACGTTGGTGAGCCTCATCGTACTCAAATAGGAGGATTTGTGTCTTTTTACACTGGCTCACAATCAATCCGTGCTGCAGCAGGGCCAGATTTTGAGAGATTTTTGTAGCAAAGCTGCTCTGTTTTTTCTTTTTCTCCTTTTTTTTTAAGAGAAGAAGAGATACAGGCAAGCTCAGCCCTTCCTAGCGGTTATCATTGCATCAGCATTAATGAGTTATTATTGCTTTTTATCTTTTTAATCAAAATAAAATCCCTTCCATTAGCTCAAATCCTCCCATCAGATTAGGCCATTTGGAAGCTCTGATTAGTCAAATCTCTCCTCTCTCCTCCAAGGTTTGGTGAATGCACTTAGGAAAAAAAACTCAATTTAAAAATTAAACGATATTAGCCTAGAAAAGATACTCTGCAGAAGGACAAAGAAAAACACAGCTGCCTGGAGGGCCTGTTGGAGCACGACCCCCACAGCTCTGGGCTGCCTCTGCTCCCAGGAATGCAGGGACCACAGCTATTTTTACTAGAATCCTGCAGGATCTGCTTCTTGGCTATTCCTTTCACTGCTCACCTCTCTCCAAGGTAGTTCTGTATTCCCAAATAAGCAAGGGAAGTCTCAAACCACTGTCTGCTTTAATTCCATAAGCTCCCCGGGAAAGCGCCGTCCTCCTCCCTCTTAGCCCTTCCTACCTCCGAGGAGGAGCACTCCGGTTCCTCAGCTCGCTCTTCACCGGACTGTTCTCTTCCCCAGATTTCTGGAGGTACATGGAGGGGTAGAAACCCGTGGCTTCATCCTTCCTGCAATACAACACAAAGGAGCATCACTTGCAATTGCAGCTCTGCAGTCACCCCAGCTCTGTCCTAGGCTGTTGGTGGTGCTGGATGGATTAGTTCTCAAGAACGTGAGAACTAACAGCCTTGTGGCTATCTCTGAAAGTGTGTTTTGAATCCCAAAAGTGACTAGCAGCAGCAGACAAAGCAACAGCTCACTTCACTAGGCCCTCATTGTCTTCCCTTATCTTACATTGCTGCTGCATGTCCCTGCTGCAAAAGTGCAAACTGTGAGTCTGCAGAGCACAAATGCAGCTGCAGTTCCCCTAGGGAAAGTCCAGATCTGCAGGTCAGGGCTAGGATAGAAGATGAATTTTTGCAAAGCAAAATGTGCCAGAATACTTAGAAGTTCACAAAATAATAAATATGTTTTTTTCGTCTGCCTCATTCTTGGACGCATCTGAACCACTGGCAGATGAAGCATCAGCCACAATGTCTAACATTTACAAAGCCACAAGACGGCTAGAAGCAGTTCTGCAATAGCAAGGGCAGTGGCAAGCAGTTCACATTTCACAACTGAGCTGCGAAAAACAATCGGTTTCTCCCTTCCCTCTTCCTAGATCCCATTTGTCTGACTTATTTTTAGCATCTCTCACCTGATAACCCACCAGCCATCAAGTAGCTTGTGGATGACCTCTATTGTATCACCCTCTTTGAGAGTCAGCTCGTCCTCCTCGATGGCTGTGTAGCTTTTCTGCACAACGTAGAGCTCACCTGTATGCACAAAATGAGGACAGATGGATGGTAAATGGTCACTGTCAAGTGGTGCTGCCTTTGCTGATGGGACTCAGCCTTTCCTGCCCCTGAGGAGAGAAGGCACCAGAGCATCCATCCCATTTTTTACTCAAGACTAGAGTGCCTCCAAGTTGGTATTCAGGTTTCCTGCAGCCTTATCTGTGCCTGTGGAGCAGCTCGGGTCCCACCCTCACTCCAAATTATTGCAAGCAGTGGAAGCACCGCTGGCTGAAGAGTGTGCTGGAATTCAGATCATCAAATGAGGAACAGGGAAGTGTTGTGCTGATAGAATCTGTTGCAGTATTTTGAAAAACCACAGAGATGAAACCATGAGAACAATAAGCATGAGTTTGCAGGAACCCTTTTCTGCTCTGTGCTACATGGTCAGATGACACAGGGAGCAGATAAGAAACTCAGAGAAGCTGAGCACTAGAAAAACCCTGCACCTCCCTTTGGACGCTGCATTTTGCTCATATGCAGCAACGTGACATGCACTCAGCTAGCTCAAGATACCCCGTGGCAAGCGTGGAATCAAGCTGTGCATCCATGATGAAACAAAACAAGGACCTAATGCTGAACTGCAGGTCATAGGAAGCTCCTGAAGTTGAGATGGAAGCGCCAAGCCGTTAGACTAGTCCCTCCTGGCAGCTCTTGCAGCAATATCTCCCTGCCCAACAGTCCTGCCCCAGACTGTCTGACTGCAGACCCTGTAGGGAGTCACCTTGGCAGGTTTAGGCTGAAGCTGTGCACAGGGAGAGACTGGAGCTCTCATGGGTATCCTCATTATACGAATATTTTACCTGCATAGTTGGGCTCCTGCTCTTCAGATTCATCAGGACCATCCATGGGCTCCAGGTAGGCTGCAGGCACCCAGCCTCGCTTGTTCTTTAACTGGCAAAACCACCAGCCTGTAATGAAAGTAGCCATCGGCAGCAACCCAGTTAGTACCTCCTGCTGATGGGCCCCACAGCTTCACAAGGAACCCGTGAAGAGCCCACGTCCAGGTGTCAGGTGGCAGGGAACAAAGAGGTGCAAAGGATTCCTAGGGTTAACCACCACCATCTATTCACCATCCTTACCAAGACACCGCTGACTTCACCCACCAGCATGAAGCAAAGCCAAAACCACCATCAGTGGGTCTTGCTATTGCGTGTAGACTATGTCAGCAGGAGCAGAGGGGCAATAGTGAGTGAAGAAACCAACAGTGGCGTGGACCAGTGCAACAACAGGCTACAAGTCCCACATTCTGGCTGTGGCTTCAGGTGCTTCTGTTCTGGAGAGAAGCAACCAGCATTTCCCTGGCTCTGTGCCCCGCAAGGCAGCGGAGGAGTGTGCCTACGTGTGGCCAGCAGCCATGGGGAAGACAAGGGGAACAGACCTCTGTTTAGGTTCTGTAGCCAAAGGGACTGCTCATCTCATCCTGTTTCCTCCTTGGGAGGAAACCTCACATGCTGAGGCATAACGGGTGGCTGCAGGGTTTTCTAGGATTGCCTCATAGTCTTCCTGGCTATGAACCCATGTGGATGTGAATAGTGCCCTAGCGGGACAGGAAGCAGGGCAGATTTGTGTATCTGTTGCTTATATTTGCTCTGAGCTTCTCCCCTCCATGGGGAGGCTGCATATGATGTAGCCTGGGGTGCCGTGATCCCACTTTGGGACTGCTGGACATTCAGACACCAGGCAGAAGGTAACCTAGTCCCAGCCAAAACACAGCCCAGGCTGGGGCTGATCCTCAGGCTGCAGCTCGAGGATGACTCTCCAGCACGACAGGCACATACCACTCTCACTCTTCTCCACGACGTCCACCATCTCCCCTGTTTTCAGAGCCATCTCAGACTTAGAGCTCTTCTCATAGTCAGAAATCACCCGATATGTCTGCAGGACAATAGGACCCGTGATGTCTGCAAGGGAGAAGCAAGAGACATTCCTTCACCCAAGCCCCTCGTCAGAAATACCCTGCATTCATCTAGGCCCAAAGCACCTTGCAACCTTTCCTGGGCCCAAGCAACTTGGATCCAGGTTGTGGACTCAGTTGCCACCAGGTTGTGGGGCAAGGCTGTTTGTTTGCCCCTTTGTGCTTGATCAGGGGAGCTGGTCCCCCAGGCAGCACTAGAGATGCCACTGGGCCACGCTATGTGGAGAGATCCATGTGCATCACTCCCCTTTGAGCCCTCTTACCCGTGGGGTTTTTCTTGGAGTCCTTTGGCAGCAGGAACACCTCGGGCTTCTTGATCCTAAAGAGGTCAGAGCAAAGGGCCTGCGTTTATACACTGGGTCCACGGGGTCTAGTTTGGGCAGGAGATGTGTGAGTCCCGTGCAGGCTGCCGGGGAGCGCCTGGACTCACTGGCTGTCGGTGACGGGGCTCGTGTCATCCGGCCGCACCTTGAAGAAGCCCACGACGTGGCCGCAGCGGGAGATCTTGTGCGGCAGGGTCACCAGGGTGTAGCAGTACTCAGCCAGCGTGCCCTGCCTGTTCTGTGTTGACCGCTGGCCATCAAACCACTTGGGGGCTGGAAAAGAGGAAAAACAGCTCAAAAAGAGCAGATGGGGAGGACGGGTTTTATGTTGCCCTGAACAAGAGTGGATTTGGAGCCCTGTGATGCCCATGGAAGTCCCCAGGAGCAAAGCAGAGCCTTCCCACAGTGCTGGAAATGCTCTGGCGCCGCGGTGGGCACCGCCGTTTTGCAGAAGTGCCGCAGCTGCAGCCTCTGGTTCCTCATTTCTCCAGCATGGCCCAGCACCACCAGCAGCACTGGGGATGCCACAAGGGATGGATGGAGAGGCCCCTGTGCCGCTCCGGCTGCCCGCTTACCGGGCAGGTGCGGGATGATGCGGTTCTCGGGGTTGATGTCACCGGATTCGATGGGGAACATCTCCTTGAGCACTTTCTGCAAGACACAGCAAACACCACGGTGAGACCAGGGCCCGGTGGCCACTTGTCCCCAGGTCATTCGACCTGGTTCCCATGGTCCGTAGGGCCACGGCAGCGTCACTCACGTGGAACTCGTAGATCTCAGTGAAGCGGCGGTAGACCAGCTTCTCAGAGAGGTCGTTCCACTTCACCAGGAACATGTAGACCTGGGGGCAGCACCACGGGAGCTCTGTGAGCGGTCCCTGACCTGCCGCTGGACCCCCCTTCAGCAGCCTGGGCACCTCACGTGGCCCTTGCCGAGGGAGGCACCTGCAGCAGCCTTAGCCCCAAGCAACCTGCCGCTTTGCATGGGCACCCGGGCTCAGAAGATGGTGGTTTATCCTCTTACATGGAGCATTCCATATATTCTTGCTTTTCATGATTGTAAAAAGCAAATGCATACTTTTCACTCCCTTTAAAATAATTAGCCCGTTAGTTTTCCCTGGAGAACTGGAAGACCTGTTGCTGTAGATGTGGTCTTTAGGAAGTTTCAGTTTCCTTTAGGAAGTTTCAGAGAAATTGCTCTTTCTTTTTGTAGAGCCCCCCCCACAGCAAGAGCTGCTCCGCTGCAGAGGGGAGTCGTGAGCGCAGGAGGCTCCAGCAGGGATGCCCGGGGCAGAAGCACTCGCACTGGCGGGAATTAAGGAAGGAAGAGCCCTTCCCAAGCCCATGAGGTAACCAAATCCACAGTCCTGCCTCCAAATGTTCCATGTTCAGGCTGGAACAGACATTTCACCCTCCAGCTGCCTCCAGCTCAAGGCATCAGCCCTCCCGCTCCGCCAAGGGATGCCCTGAGCCCTCCAACCACATGGATATAAGTCAATATGTTGGCTGGAAAACGCCTGGCCCAGCCACCCCTCTCCTCCTCTGTCAGGCGCCAGCTACTTACGTAATGTTGGCTGGGGAAAAACCTCTTCTCGTAGCCCAGCAGCTCTATGTGCCTGATGAACGTGTCCCCCATGGCTGCCCCTGCTCGCGGCGCTCGCTCGTCCGTCTCCTCCCTGCCCTTGCATCACTCTGCGCCGCTTTTAAAGCCCCTTGAAAAGGGGAAGTCTCTCTGCAAACGTGCTTGCAATTTTGGACTCACTGCGGTTTGTATTGACTCGGTGTTTCCTGCTTGGAGTCTCCAGGTCTCTTCGACATTTCCAGAGGCAGGGAGGAGTGGAGGTGGCGGGGGGACTCAGTCCAGGTCAGCACAAGCCACCTCAAGCAATCGGGTAGGAGGTGGCTGCCCCTGGGTGCCCCAGGCTGTGTTGGCAGCAGCTTTGTGGATGGCAGTGCCTGTTTTGGGGCAGAAACTGGCCTTTCCCATGCTGAGATGCTCACAGTGGGCAGTCTGACCAACATGAGGCTTTCAGGGCAGCAGATGTGCGGAGTGATGGTCGCAGTGAGGTCGGGGCTGCCCATGAAACCAGAGGGCCGATTGCATCCCAGCCTGAGCATGGATTTCCTGCCTGGCTTTGAACCATGGCCAACGCTGCCTGGCCCTTGCTCCCACCAGCACCTTTCCCACAGAGTTACCAGCAGGACTCAAAGCCATTTTAAACTGGTTTCTCAGTCTGTTATCAGGCAGCAGACTTCCTCATACCCAAGGAAAATTAGGCAACACTATAACATAAAAGCAATCCCCCCACTCACACAGGTCTATGCAGCTTCTGCTGTTAATAGTTGTGCTGCTGCTTCACATGCACAACTACCAGCAACCTCTCCATGAAAGCTAATTTCATAACTGTCATGATTTGCACTAATTTTAAACCTGGGTCAGATACAGTTAGAGCATTACTGGAAACCACTTAATTCACATGTTTCTTCTTGTTTCCTCATTCTTCATCTTGTGATGCAAGAAACAAAGCAGCTTGCAGGCTTTGCTCTTGGTGAACATGCAGCTCAGTTCAATGCTCGTTTCTGCACTATGTGCACTAGCTAGGAACATAATTTTAGAAGAAAACTCAGTGGACAATCTGAAAAATAAGCTATTCCTTCTACACTAAGCTCAAGTGATTCATATTTTGAAGTGTGAAAAAGTGAAGACTGGCATCTGAAAATAGATTTGGAGTTACCAAGAGCTTCCATTGGTCTCAGGAGTTTCGCATTGCTGCACTAGGAAGAAACAGACTTCTGACCAGGTGGCAAGTTAGGCTTGGTTTAAAACGCTACTTCCTTCCTCTGTCTGGAGCATTGAATCAATAAAAGCATTCTGCAGCAATGCACAACTGTTTCAGAGTGAGAAACATGAATGCAAGACTAACACGAACACATTTCTGTATCCTTAACAGGTCATTGAACACAAAGCACCGGAGGATTTAAAATTTCTTGGGAGAATGGACTATAATTTTTTTTTTGCAGTGTCACATGCCTAGTCAGTACCAAAAACTCCTGGAAATTAAAACCTGAAAAATGAAACGCTATCCTAATTTTGTCCAAGAAATGAGCTTTTGTTCTTTAGCAGTTTAGACTTAATTCAATCTAGAGTAAAAGGAAGCCTTGTTTATGGCACTGAAGGCAAATGTTTCTGGGTCTGCAAAGTATTAAATGCTCTAATAGCTAGCACAAAATTAACAAAAGGAGATGAAAGCATGTCCTCTTCCCCAGTCCCTGGTGAGACAGACAAATAAATAAAAACAAGAGAGAGAAAAGAGTTTGAGTTGTGCACATGGAAATCTCTGAATTTCAAGGGAAAGCTACTGGCCAACAGGTGAGCTGGACCTCACCTGACACCTAGTGGCTATCAGTGTGATGAGCCCGGGGGTGGCACACATGAGAAAGGATTCAAGACTTTTATAGCAGAGCTTGACCTAAACTATTTGCAACCAAATCGAATTTAAAGAGAAAAGAACTGGCCTAAGAACAGAGCTGACTTTAGTTGAGTTTTACATGGAGGATATATCCATGACATCTGCTCTGTCACCACAAAGTTTCCCCATTGGAGCAAAAAAATATTCAGAGTTTGGGTAGGTTGTCACAACTAATTTTATTTAGATCTCAGCCTTAGCCTGAATCTTTGCAAGCAGTGCCTCCCAAAGACAGCTGAGGATGAGGAAGGGATGGACCAGCCTTCCTCTTTTGAGGAAAGGGGAAGTCGAGCAGAAGCTCAAAACTCAGAGAGCATTAATATATTTTCCCATCCTAAACACTTCTCAGAGCAATCACAAAACCAGCCTTTCCCCTGACAACAGTATCTGTCACAGTATCTCAACTGGCCATTTCTATGCAAGTAACAATAATGAAATACTGCAGGGGTTAGGATTTGGGACGGAAACCATATGGTGAATGATTAAGAGATGGAATGGGCATCCAATGCAGCTCCTCATGTCATCAGAGACACAAGTCTATGTATTTAAGTGGCAGCATGTAGACCTGCCCTGAGCAAATCTGAAAGTGCCACTTACAGCAGTTCCATGCCCTTGGATCTACAGGGTATGCCCTGTTCTCAGTTCTTTCACAGAATTTCCTGGGGATTCCAGCAGGTGTTCCCAAGGAACATAAAGCATACACTACTATATTCCAAGCTTCAGAAATTTTCCCTAAATATGCAACAAACTCACCCACTCGGAGCTCGCTTTTTGTCTAAAGGGCATGACTGGCTCTTACTTCCTTCATTTGAATTAGCAACACTACTAAAAGGACATTTTTGTTGCCTACAAAATTACTGCCAGAATGTCACTTGTTATAAAGTATATAAATGTATACTGCATGGACAGTCATGAAAACATCAGAAATGCTTTTATTTTATGAGGGAATAAAGTTTACCATTTGTGCATAATATGGGCAACCCAAACTCATGCCAATGAAAGAGAAACTTTTACAATAATCTACATTTTCTCCATAGAGGTTATCACGTAACCAGAACTTTACATCTCTTCTGGTTTATGATGCTTCAAAAAACACTCACATTTGTCTCTTACAGGATGTGGGGCACAATCGGGACTACAGGGGACTTGCTTTGACAGAGTAGGACACAGCAGCTTAATTACTTAAGTTGTCTTAAGTAGTTCTAGATGAACACAAGGGCATTATCCCACACTCCGCAGCAGAAAAGATCTCACAGGTCCACGGGAGTTTTACCTACGTTAGAATTGCAAGATCAGATTCATCAAATAAAAACCAGGTGATATTCTAATAAAACAATCACTGCTTTAGCAGGGCAAACTATAACAGGGGTTCATTGAAATCAGCTCCTAATCCACACGCTGAAATACTGACCACTTTACAGCCTGTTTCATTAATGCATACTAACAGTCAAGTGAATCAGTTTATCCTTTATTTATGAAAAACATATTAACTGTCATAGATATAGGAAAAAAATGATTTCAAATATACAGATATTATTGCCCAAACAACCAAGGAGTCCAAAGGAGTAAGAATCAAAAATTAATTACTTTTTTCAAGGTTAACAAACAGAACTACTGCAGGGTGTTTTTTTCAATACAAAAGCTGCTGAGATTCAGTCGGATACAGTAAAATTCAGCTTTATTGGGAAATGTACACAGCCTCTGTTCAGTCCCCATGATTTTAATCCATCATCTCTCCAGCAATGCTGCATCAAGTCCTTACAATATATTCCAAAGTAAAATCAGCCATTCCAAATCTACAATCTTTGTTTTAAATCAATTCACAGAACTGCTGAAAAAGTAGACATTTCTATCTAAAAGTACAAAAAGGGGTTGTATAGAAGGTACTTCTCTTATACAGTTATATTACACAGCTTAAGACTGTCCCAGCAAGCTCTTCTCAGAACTGGATCCTTCTGACTAGGTAAGAAAAATGACAAGAAAATGACAGAAATGAGTTAGTTGCATTGCAGCTCTGCATCTTACTGAAAATATGAACAGTTTTGACAAGGTTTTGAGTTGTTTAGGGCATACACTTGGAAAGCACCTACAGGATGAATATTGTCCTCAATAAACATGAGATTAAATGGGTGTTGCAGTGCTCTCTGTAAGAAGGCAAAGCAAATATTTATTTTGGTATAAATCTGTTGGGGAACATTGCTTAGAGTATCTGGAAATCCAAACTGCTGTAGCATCAAATTCTCGCAGATTAGTGCGATCTTTGTGTCTTGCTACATACAGACAGGTATGTAAGCACACTGAACAAATGTATACAGTCAATCATATCAAACTACTAAAGTACCAAAAGTACACAGGAGGAAAATATTTGGACTATTACCAAGTATTGGAATTGGAAAAATACAGATCTGTTGCTGCTTAAAATTGCCTTTTTTTTTTCCTGCTCTGCAGTACAGCTCTAAACTACAGTCATGTATGTTAATCTCTGTCTATTTGGTTACATGCCAACGCCCATTGCACTGTCTCCATCCCATCAAAATTTCATTTTAGCAATGAGTTAAGGAAAAAAACAACTGAAGAAAAAGAAAAGAAACAAATCTTTGTGCTAAAGCTAAGCTTTTGTGTTAAGCTAAGCTATTTGTGAAGTTCACAGAAAAGAAATAAACTTGTAAACCATATTGATTTTTCATCATGGTTTGTTATTTTACTAAGTGTGCCAAAGTTAGACAGTATCAAAATCCTCCTGGTGAGCTTTCCTGCAGACTTAAAGGTTAAAAATATACAGGTTCTATAGAAACAATAATATTCTTTCACACAACCACGTCACAGCTCTGCATAAACACCAATCCTCTAAGCTTGCATTTACTCTGCCTCTAAGGTATGTAATTGCCATCATCCATTCTTATTTATAGGAAAACAACTGCTGTAATGCAGCCTAAGACTGGCAGTCTCACCAATTATAACACAGCATGCTCAGCACAGCAACAAATGCTGACTTCCAATAAGCAGTAAGTTGTTTTACCCTGGTATTGATGAGCTCTACCACGTTGGGTCCGGTTCTTGCTTTATTTGAGAATTTTCTTCCGTTTCAGTAGCATCTATTGGAAAAAGCAGTAATGAATAAAGAGAAAACTAACTCTTGATAGTTTTATTGTTATACTTTAAAAATACTATAAAACAAACATGAAAAACATTCATTTGCCGTTTTATACTATTAAAGATAAATATCTATTCAAAATAATCCGATTCCATGGAAATTATGTTGACTTCAATGTAAAACAGCCTGGAATCTTAGAAGAACTCTATTTTAAATAATAGAAATAAAAAATTGGTATTAAAAGTGTAAGAAACTCACGAGGTGAGAAATGAACTTAATTGAAAACTGAAACAAAACATGATCAGTTAAACACCAGCTCCATCTCAGCTGTGGTCTGCAAAGATATTCTGCAGTATTTGTTGGCATCCTCACTGTCTTTCAGTTCTCCCCACATTCTTTGTCAATCCCCAGGGTTGTTCTCTCTTCCAATCACCTCATGTGATATACAAGGTTTGAAGAAGTTTTTTACAAATACTCACAGTAAATCTACATCCCACAATCACAATACAGTCTCATGGTCTGCCTTTACAGGAAGCTTAGGGTATGAGCACTGCTTCACCCTTGTTAAGATGCTGCCTTCCAGAACCGGTACACAGCATCTCACCCTCACTGTGCTCAAGTTACACCTTTTGCAATAATCATTTAATTAACTTTCATTGCACAAACTCATTTTCTTTCCGGCATTGGCCAATTTTCAGATACTTTATTCCATCTGCAGAACCGCTCCTCAACTAGATGCAGACTTCATCATTATTGGATTTGATTCTGCCCAAAGCAAATTCTGATTCTGGCTAGTTTCTCTTCAACACAAACATGCAGAGAGGTATTTTCATATGCTTAAAAAAATTCTGGTCCTGTTGCCTACAGCATTCATCATCTTTTGATACGGTATTTTCCATTTCCAGGAGACTTCATTACAGACTTGTTGCCTTTTCTTGTTCACAGTGACGCTTGAAGGTGACCCCAAGAAATCCTGTGTCCGTACAGCACTGCTTATGCAACTCAGAACTTGCTTTTGTTCTTTTTATCAGCAGAGACTACGATGCTGCAAGGAAACTGTTTTTTCACTGAAGCTGTTTGGAAGAGGTGATCAAGAGGTGTCAAGAGAGGTGATCGACCCCCTCTGCAGCCCTGGTGAGGCCACACTTGGAGACTGTGTCCAGTTCTGGGCTCCCCAGGACAAGAGGGATGTGGAGCTGCTGCAGAGAGTCCAGCGCAGGGCTACCAGGATGATCAGGGGCCTGGAACATCTGCCC
>JAUBOD010000225.1:589987-607508 GCA_032353885.1 Nothura maculosa | reverse complement strand
GCCACGTGCTCTAGGTGACCCTGCGTGTGCAGGGGGTTGGACTAGATGACCTCTGAGGTCCCTTCCAACCTTAAGCACTCTATGATTCTATGAAGGTTGAGGCCACAGGACTGTTCTATATCTCTCATGTTGGTTCCGAAATGACTTTTAGCCCTTTAGCAGCTGTATGCCTTTGTTCAAGATCATTTCTATGGTAAGGTGATCTGAATGCAGTTTTGGATGACAAACTCAAAGGCATGTTTGCTTACTTCTTCAAATTTCCTCTGCATGTAGATACTCAGGAACTACCTCCATCTTGCAACATTTCTGGTGAACTCAAATAACTGGCACCAAAAATATTGCTTAAAACTGTGAGCTTAAAATCTGCATTTTGATGTTTTGCTACTACTGCTTGCTTCCTTCTCAAAAAGCTTTCTTCCTGATTACTGCAGCAAGATTAATCTATATTCAGAGGTAAGAAAAACTACTGAAAATCCTCTGACTGAACCTGCAGCTGAGCTTGGTTTATTTGAGCATGTTGGATTGTCTTACAGCTCACTGACACTTTCAGTGAATTTGAAGCAATGGAGATAGGAACGGACATTTGCCTGGGAAAACAAGAAAGAATGGGAGTGCTAGAAATTGCTATTTCCTTTTCTGGGGAAATCTAAGCAAGATTAGAGATTCAACTCAAGGTGAGAGTTTCAAGACGCTGCACTGATGCCCAGCAGCCTCCATCCCACTGCTGATTGCTATAATGCTGCCAAGACCTTGTGAAAACATCTGTGAGCTGTCAGATCTCAGCAACTCTTCAGAGTGACACAGAGTGACCACAGCTCTTCTGTCGACCCAAGTCCACCAAAGCAGAGGCAGACACGGCCATCTAGGGCCATAAAGAAAAGCTGAGATTAGCTAAAGCAGCTGGTACAGGACCAGGGCACACAGCAGGCATCAGAATCCAAATTCTGAGATCAACTCAGTACTTTAATGCTCCATGACTATCTCCAAAGACATAAAGCAGGTAGATCTTCCATACTCTATTTGCTCTCACGTATTTGGTTTGTCAATGTCTGAAAGAGAAACAGCTTCAATATACTCTTGGACAGCAGGAAGGCTGGATATTTTTCAAAGCTTAAATTCTGGAAGAACAACAATACCCTCTCTCCTAACAAACACTCACCGTAAATTTAGGCCAATAAGTCATTTAAAAATTTCCTGAAAATACCAATCATTCAGTTGCACAAGCTGTGGAAACCACTGTTAATAATAACTAGATGCATCACTCAGGATATGGACACTCAAGCTCTATATATAGCCATGATTCACCAAGAACAACAACTCATAAATCTCTTTTGTAAAGTTATGTGAGTAACTTTTGATTCAGAGTATTCTTTTTTTACATGTTACAGTGTGATATTAATAGAGAGGAAAACACTGCCTGGGAACCAAGACGACCCTTTTTATTGTTTTGTTTTTATTCATTTTGTTCAAAACAATTTAAAAAGACCTGTTGATAGTAACTGAACACAAAGACTCACCTTCTACAGGTATTTCTATTAGGCTGGGGTCAGCTGGCTCTTAAATGAAAAAGTACACAGTCAAGTGAATATGCATATATTATTTTCAACACATAATCAGACTCAAATATGTTTGAGACAGATATCTGTAACTACACAGTGTACAGCAACATATTAAAAAATTCAAGTATTTATTATAAATTAGTAAACAACATTTCTTACTGAAATGTTCTTCAGTGTGTGATTCACTGTGGTAGGCACAGAACTGAGTCCTAGCAGAATACAGCTTGTGCTCATACAGAAAACAGTAAGTTAGGAACAGTCGCACTTAAATTTCTTACATATAATCTAGGTTTCAAAAAAACCAGCACCATTTCTGATGAGTGTTTTTAAGCCTTTAGTGATGAGTGCCAAGGCATGCCTGCTAATACCATCCATCAGTATGGTTTGGAATCCCACAGCCTACCCGTTCTGAAAGGATGTGCACTGCGCTCTTCATCACCTGGGAGCACTGGTGCCACTGGGGCTGCTTCTGCTTCAGCTTTCTCCATGAGCTCTAAGATGAGATATAATCACTGTTTGGCTTCACATTGAAAATGGTCCCACATATTCAACAGTGATAAATTATATTCAAATTCTGAAACGGCTGCATGAACAGCTTACACTCACTGCAATGGAGCCACTTTGTTGTTTTAAACAGAAACAATATCCCATATGCTGCCTTCAAGCACTAAAAATTTCCTCCTAAATTCCCATATGTTCTTTAGAACAAGAACCATGCATTACAGAGAGCAGCCTCAGAGGCTTTCAGTAATTCACCTCACTATCAATCAGTATCAGTTCAGCTTGACCATAATGAATGGACACAGATAATGCACAAAGCCCTTGCTGCAGTGACAAATTCCCCCACTGCAGTGCTGGTAGGTGATCAGACACCTGTGCTGTTCTTGCTCAGCAAACCTCAGTCCCATTGTCAATTACACACTGAGAGCTGTTTTTTTTGTAGATCCTTTCATTTCTCATGCAATCCTCTGGAAATGCTATTAACTATTTATCGCTATTATGCTATTAACTATTATTATTAATGCTATTAACTATTATTATCAATTATTAATAATAATTATTATTAATTATTTTTTATTATTATTATTGCTATTAACTATTGTTATTATTGAGATGCAAACCAAAGAATATTAGATCACTCAGTTTTAATCACCATACAGCCAAACCAACAACACTAGATTATTTGCGCTCTAGTCTCACATTCCCAGAAACAACATGAGCCAAGGACACTGCACTGACTCCATTTTTCAGTATGTTTCTTCTTTCTTTAAATATGATCCAAAAAACAAGGTCACAATTATTTTAGGCAACTGAAGATACAGAGACATCATATTTCCAAATAAGATTTGAGCAACATGGCCAAATTCCACTTGAGCTAATGCCCTCTGCCTCTCTAGACTCTTACTGTTTCAATAGAAGGCAGTTTTTTTCACTGGAAAAGGATTCTGCAGCTACTGGAAAGTTCTTGCTTATTAGCTGCCAAATCTAAAATTAGAGACTCCCAGTCAGTTGTTCAGTCTGGGTCCTAAATCTCTCTGGGGCTCTGAAGCAGAAAATATACAAAAATCACTCTCTCACATTTGCATATCAAAGTTAGTGCTAATCTTACACCATTCTGTATATTTATCAGTCCGCTCTTGTGTTAATGGGACATGCATGTTTAGTAGGAAATTTTAATGAGATAGAAACACACAAGAGACTGATTCTTAGAACTTAGTGCTGCAGAGCCTCTGGTACTAAGCCAAAACGTGGAAACTAATCTCACTAAGTGACAAAAATGCATTTGACATCGATGTCCCATAAATACTCACGGTTGTTAATCACAAGTCCTGGAAACGGTCTGAGAAAAACAGAAAACAGAACACAACATTTACTTATTACTCCTAAGGCAGCCTCACCTAATGGAGGTCATCCTGAAAGAAGGAACAGAAAGCAGCTGAGAACAGGAGGCACCATCACAGTGTTTCTTGGGCACCGTGGTTTGGTCTCTAGCTTTTTTAAGTGACATGCACAGAAGGAGCTAAATCCTTCCCTTAGTCTCAACTGAGAGATTAATTAACAGGGGGAATCACCTCTTCGCCATCTCACTTGATCTAAAACTTGCAGATTCCGCAAGGGTCCTTTCAGGTTGGAACACTTTAGAGATTACAAGTAAAGAATTCAGACTTCTTAGTAAAATGATGTTTTATAAATTTCTCTCTCTAATGAAAGTAAAGCTTTTAAATTCTTGTGAGGTGGTCTGTAATTTGAAGAGTTACAAAAATGAGGCATTTTTGCTTTCAACTTCTGACCTTTTTAGAGTGATTCCAAATTTCTTTCTATTCTGCTTCACTAATGAAAATATCTCTATAAAATTTGCTTATATTGTAAATGGACAATTATTCAAATGTCTAAATACCGTAGATAAATTAACTTTAATGGAAAAAACATCAAAAATGTTACATTACTTCAAGCATCAACACAAATGCAATCCTTTACTATTTTTGTGATGGTATTGCTAATAATTATTAATAATCTCTGTCAAAAGACAACATGGATGACTGATCAGTCATATATGGAGCAAAATCAAAGCTTGATCCAGGCTGTAGGGTAGCAAGGCCACTACGTGGTAGGACCATGTTTTATAATATGAATAGATAGCAACTCGAAGGATAACATGCTGTAATGTGTAATACTATGATTTTTCTCCTACCTAACTGGGCAATTGCAAATTGGGCAATTTTGGTCCTACACAGAGTGACCATCTTCATTCATGTTATGGACACTTGGGTTTCACATGGCCTATTAGTTACCCAAAAGAGTGAACTTCTTCCTCTAGATACACTGAAATTTCTATTCTTTTGAGTCATTTACTCAAGCTACAGGGCTGTCCTCACAGCATGTGCACAATCTAATCAATGAAAACTACATACCGAATGACAGTAAACTTGATAAACTCTGCTGACTCCAAAATCTTCCTCATTGAGCTGATTTCAAGGTAACTGGGAGCTTTGAAGGCCACACCAGGAGGCATTCCATCCACCACCACACAGCCAGGGTTGACGGTGATTTTCCTGTATGGGACTTTCATAGGAAAACTCATACCAATTGCCTCACCTACGTGCGAAAATTAGGTCAGGTTTATTTTCAACTCTACACATTCACAATAATATTGAGTTAGTAGTAAAGGAACTAGTAAAAGAATTACTAGTAAAGGCAGCAAAAGTAGTAAAGGCACTAGTAAAGGAATTCTAGATCAAGAATCTCACTAAGTTGTTACTTATATCCAATGCAAATTTAAAAAAAATACAAACAGGAAAAAAATCTAAGTTATATTTAAAAAATTATCGAAGCTTGAGTATTAATAAGCCAGGATTATAGTCCTAAGAATCATATCTGCAAGCAAAATAAACATTTCACTCATGTTTAGACAGGAAGAGGGAGGGAAAAGGAAAGGAAGCAACATAAAGCGATGTACGGGGTTTTGTTTCAAATATCAACTAAACTGCTTCCATGAAAGATTCTTTCTGAAGTCAAAACCGAATACTGTCTCATATGCAATAACCATATTTGTTCATTTTAATGACTGCACATATTGTGCACCATTAGCAACAATTCAGTAACGTTATATAAACAACATAAGTTACATTAACATGTGTCTAAAAATTAATTACCAAATTTCCGGCTAAACAGATCATTTACTTGTTCTCTCAGCTGTCTGAGCTTTTCTACTTTTGACAATCGCTCACTTTCATCATCTGAAAGAAATTGATAGAACAGTATCAGAATTAGGAACATTTTTTTTACCTGAAGATTTAGCAAGGTGTGAATGTGTCCTGGAAGCAGGCATAGCAATATATTTTAGAACGAGGAACAAATTTCCTGTTTCATCATTAACACAGAATTGCACAAATAAGCAAAAATTCCTGGCTGTTAAGAACTCTCTAAAATATTTCCAATTATTGAAATTAATATTTTAGTAAACAAACTAGAACTCTACTTTCATTTTCAGTAATCCAGCTAGGGAAAAAATTTTAAAAAATCAGCAGATAAAACAAGAGCACAAGAGCTAAGCTGTGTAGCTGGACAGCATGCATACCTGGTATCGTTACTTGAATGATGTTGAGATCTTCAACGCCTGCAGCTGTGTTCACCATTGTACTGGTTGTGGTGCTCGTTGAAATGGCCATATTGGAAGAGTTATTTTTTCCTAGATGTAACAGAATGAATTTAAAAAACAGTTGTGGAGAGTCCAAAGTCTCCAATGTCATACATTAAGAAAGGACTAGATTAAAGCTTATGTTAATTATCATCAAGCACATTTTCTGAAGACTTCAAAAAAAGGAAGAAAGATCATGCAAGACATATTTTGTTCTTTTTAATGAAGAGGGAAAAAAATCATAGCACTTGTGGTTTATCTACTAACATCTACGGGTCTGTTTGTTCAAAGGATGCATTCACAAAATAAATCCTTCAGTTATTTGTGGGTCGCATTGTCCAGGGCCATAAACTGGCAAAGTTCTTTCGTCAACCTAAATAATGGATAACACTATGAATCCATTTAAGCCATGACATGCCTTGTGCTGACACAATTTTCTACCAGCTATCTTCATTCCTTTTAATGGAGCACTTCTCACTTAGAATCACCTGGACATCAGGAGTAACTAATCCACTGATAGACTCAAGTTATTTCTGCAAATCACACACCATTTATCAAATGTTGATAAAAGACAGTATCAGAGATAAGATTATATTGTGAATAACTCAAAAATTTTGATCTCCTGCCAAAACTATATTAGAACTAGCATTGGTTACTCAGCATTGGCCTTTCTCATCTCATCAGTGTAATTTAGAAGCTACGATTTTTGATATATCACTTGCTTTTCTTAGAGTGAAAACACTGTAACAGCTATATAAAACATAATCAGTGCATGGAATACTATTACAAAATACTCAGTTACAAAAAGCTGCTCAGAAAGCCCTTTTTGAAGATGGAATAATACAAGAGCTAGAGAAATATGCTGATATGCAGAAGCCAAACAAACAAACAAACAAACAAACAAAAAACACATAATATTGTTATAGTCCTGAAAGGAGAGAGAAAGATCTCCTACAGATATGGGCTGGTTGCATAGTACTTAAGACTGTGCCTCAAATTCAGCCTTGTAACATTCTCCTTTTATCTAAAGAAAAAGCCAAATCAATCACAATAGAGAATGAAATTTTCAGGAATTCATTAACACCAAGCAGCACTTATCATTTCTTTTTAATCCTTGAAAGAGATTATTATTTATAATACTAAGCAGTCATAAAACTCACTTTGGGGGCTTCTAGCAGAATTTTCCTTAACTGCTGCCTCAAACAGCTCAGGCCTGCAAGCAAACAGATGGAACATTTCCATGTACAACAATAAAATTATATTCACTTCATCAACAGTAACTAGAGTGCAATATTCTAATATTGATATTTTAAAGACAGAAATTGATATTGTACACACAGCATTTTCCTAGGCCAGTTGATCTAGGATATAGTGGTTAAGTGTCCAGGAACATCTCTTCCATTATACTGGGATATAGATGTTGAAGACCATTCTAGATGAGATAAATCAGTTCTTATAACCTCAAATATCTGAATCTACCCTTCTCTGTCCTTAATAGCTTGCTGTCAAATTTTAGCTAGTGTAGCCTGCAGTGCTTCCACATAATAGGAATTAAAACAGTGATGGGCTACTAACTGAATCTAATGAACTTCAAAATCTAGATTGGCTCTTTCCCACTATATAGCTTGTAAGTATCTTTCTGAACAACAGATCAAATGTACCTTGCTCCTCATATATAAATGCTTTTTGAGCATTTCTTGTATTACCAGAAATATTCCAATGTGTATTTTAGACTGTTGAGAAAGGAATTCAACAATTCAGCAAACGAATTTTATTTCTCAGGCTGCAGTTCAGCTCCAATAGAACAGATTATCAGAGACACACGGGAGCCTTACTTCCTAATAATGAATTTTATCTTAGATTTGTTCCTCAGGATTTTCTCTAGCCGTGGAATTCCAAAGGTAGATGGTCGACGGAATGGCACTCCCTCCGGCAGGCCCTCCACAAAGAAATCTTCGGGGTAGGATTCAAATAAGGCAAAAGGGACCTTCACTGGTTCAGTCAGCCCCAGTGCTTCCCCTGAAATGCAACAGGGCAAATAAGCTACCAGCAGGACCATTTATACGTTTACAAGCAAAATGGATTGTTATAGGAGGTATAAACTTAATATAATAAAGCTTTAAATTTCTAAACAGGCTGCTGTAGAGACTAAATATGATGGGTTTTATGTTTTTCCAAGTTATGGAGTCATGAAATAGCTGAAATCACACAAAATTACTAAGTAGAAAGAAGAATGCTCAGAAATGTGCCCGGATGTGCAATGACTAGGTCTGTGGGTCATTTAAAGAGTAGAAATCAAACCATAGCTTCTCCATTTCTAAGCCCAAATAAAGTAAATGAATATTCGACACTATAAGCAGAACTACAAGCAAGTTACATAAGAATGAGGATACTACGATAAGGATTGCAAAACCTTCAAATTAAGTGTATGAACACATCCATGACACATCTAACAGCACATTCATAACACGCTGTTAGCATAACAACATCTTGGTAAAATAATTGGTTAGCTTACCACATTTTTCATTAAAAAGATTTTCAACTTTCTGCTTTAGGTCGGTGATTTTGGCATTCCAAGCCTCTGAAAGGAAGAAATGGAAAGTGGTAAATCATTCACAGAATTAATCTTCAAATAAGGTTTTTATAAATGTTTAATAAATTACTTATTATGCTTCTCAACAGATTATGATGAAATGAAAATAAACAAAATGGCAATCAGTTTGCAAATAGCATAGTAATATGAGTAAGGAATTCTTTTATCAGTATAGGGGCCAAGAAGTGCACATTATTCTAAATGACGGAGAACTGGATGTAGAGGAAAATGAGAACTTCCATTATTCTCTAACTGTAGAATTAAACATAGAGGCAAATAATCTCTGATATTAAAAAAAATGCCAAAATTGTCAATGATGACATTAATGGAATGGATGCATGCTAAATCATGTAAATATTCACCAAAAGAAAATTCTCTTCCTCGTGGTTTGAAACAAATATTGGATCCATTGGTTTGAGAATTAGTTCGAACATCTGTTGTTTGTGGTTTCTTAGGACCTGTAGAAACACATCACATACATACATACACACACGCCGTCAGCAGAAGCAAATCATCATATGAAAAGGATAATACATCATACCAGTAAGAAGAACTTGAGCTCTGCATTGAGAATGCAACGAAAATCTTCAAAAATTCTTCTGGTGTTGAAATTAAGCATATAATACTATTGCTCACATTTCTCATTTTCTGCTCAGGCCTTTAGTCCTACCTACATCATACTTGGAATAAAAGGCCCAGGAAAGCTGTCAAAACTATTGCTTTCTCCAAATCCAGTAGTATTCAAAAAGGAAAAATAAAGCTGTATCTAAGCTGGAGTGTATTTGGACTCCTGAAGTGAAATGGAGTCTGCTATCCAAGGTGAAAATTAGAACTTGTATATGTTAACTATGGGGTATGAGAAAAACTTCCACAAAAACAGTATTTCTTAATATTTGTTCCATACCTTTTTCAACCATAACTTCAATCTCTGGGATCTTTGAATTGCTTGCAGGACTTTGTGATCTTTTTGAACGCTTTGGACTCATTGCTAAAAATCAATATAAAACAAGCTGTAATGAAAATACTTTATATGAAATATACCCTACATAAGCAACAAAACCACATGGTATTCTGAAAATTGCAGCAAAATGAATAGCTTGTGCCTGTGCTCAGTGTAGTCTGCATTGAAAGTCTGAACAATGCAGTGAAGCTCACAGACTTCAGAAGTGCTTTTGATGTTCCTCCAACAGATAGGTATCATATTCCCTCAAATTTTCACTCCATTCATTTAGAACAGAACACATGGAGAAATTTATGATTAAATTCAGAAGTTAATAAATTCATGAGTATGACAGAATTTTAAGGGACTTCGTTATTTCCTTAGGAAAGTTGATTGTTATTAACTTCAGCTCACAGATAAGCTAAATAAAGCTTTTAACAAGCAAAGGATGAGCAGAAGAAACTACAAATTCAACGATCTTTATTTAAAGAGTGGCAAGTTTAAAAAATTAAAAAAGGTTTCAAGTAAATATTTTGGGGAATAGTTAACTATAAACCCCTAATAGTTTAGAGGCTACTGTAAAAGTTCATCTTAAGTAACGTCTTTTATCTGTAAATCCTGCATTTTCAAACTGTAAAAATCCATAACTCTCCTAAAAAAGTAGAAAGTGTGTATTTATGAAGTGGCAGCAACAAATAACACTTACCTTTAGTATTTATTTTACTAGCCAATCCTGGAGGCAAATAGGAAATAACAAGCTCAGGCCTAGAAGTTGAGCAGAATACAATTCAATCAATCACAACTGCAAGAAAAATACAGCATAATTCTACACATTTACTGGAATTCAAATGAGTTCAAATTTACAGAACACCAACCGCCTGTAAATTCCTACTAGAAGAAGGGTGATTCACCATGTACTATAACCAGAAGAAATGAGAAAACATTAAGTTGCCTTCTATATTTTTTCTGAGCTTTTTATCAGGCAAAAAAATTGGGGAAACAAAAGGAGGAAAAATCCCAGGTACAAGGCTATTTTTTTTTCCTCCCAGATCCATGATTTGGGAACACAAATTATGCATTTATTTAAATCTCTAAGGAGGGTATATCCTTTCAGGAGATAAAATATATGCAGTATAGTCTTCCTGTTTCATGTAAATAGAATTTTGGTTGCATTTAAAACTTAAAATTGCCAAAAAGAAAATCAAATAATTTCTAAATCAGAAGGAGAAATAATTACAAACATACTTTTTAACAACAAATTTGATTTTGCCACTCCCACGAACAATTCTTTCAAGGCGTGGAATTCCAAACCATGTGGGACTCCGGAAGGGGATTCCTTCTGGTAAGCCTTCGACGTACAAGTACTCCGGGTTGGATTCAAATACAGGATAGGGAACTTTGACTGCCTCTGAAAGCCCCAGAGCTTGGGCTGAAATAAAGATTTAATGATAGTTTACACACTTGAATAGGTGGTTTTTTACATTATTTTAAGAACTCTGGCTTACAGAAGCTCTTCAATGCAGAGAACAAAAGAAATGTTTAAACAGATTTTCTACTACTTTCTGTAGAATCACTGCAAGTGGGGACTTGTCTCTCTGTGCCTAACTGTAGAATCTAGTATTATAGTAACTGAGAATTTCTTTGATTCTAAGTACCTTTGTACACATACCACTATATCTGTCCTAAAATTGCAAAAATATGTCCTCAAATGTTGTTAGAAAATCATCAAGTTGGTAAGAAGCAGGTAAGAAGAGTCAAAATTTCCTTTCTTTCATTTAATCTTACATACAGTAAAATTTACAACTTTTACTATAAGAATTTTAATAAAAGCAGTACTATAACATAGATAATTTGATATCTAACTTACCAAATTTTGTATTAAATATCTCTTCTACTTGCTTTCTGAGTTTTGTGATTCTCACATTCCAATCTTCTTTCACTGAAAACAAGAAATGGACACATACTATAGGGTATTATTCCCTTTGCTAGATAAGGTAGTACATTTGACCAAATTTCTTCCAATTCAAGAGCCTAGAAACTTCAAACACAAACACATCGGAGGAGACAAGGGCTGGCAGCACCCTCTTGCTGAATAGGAATCTCTTCCTGAAGTCCAAACAAAATCCACAACAAATTGTAATGGCATAAAGCCATTACTATTTACACAATTATATCATATTCTTTCTTTTTTCTTCTTCAGAAAACTCATGGTTATCTCTTAAAAAAAAAACACTTTTTTTTATATTTACACATTTTTATAAGAAAAAAACACTAGGAAGCCCTGGATCTTGGTTCAAAATCTTAAATCATAGCACTAGTTATTTGTCAGAAAATAAAGACAGGATTAATCTGGACTCTTTTCTTCAAGTTTTTAGAAGTCACAATAATTCTTTACCAACAGATGTTTCAAAAGGCCCAACATAATCAGTAGTAAAATGCTCCAGGACTTCAGAGGTTTAGATCAGGGCACCACAGTAACTAGTTAAGCTGCAAATGTGATTCCTTCTAGTTATCCAAAGATGGTTGGACTGTACCATAATTCAGCCATTCATCTACATAATGATCAGTTTAGGCTTTTAAAGCCTCATGAAGAACATGACACGCACTAGTCACAGAAGTTTACTTTTATAAAATAATGTTTTATTGATTCACATTTATTTTCCAGCCAATCTTTGACATTGTCCTTTGGAGACAATATCGGTCTTACCTGGTGTGTTTGACCTTGGTTGAATAATTTCGGTTGGAGTGACAGCTAGCAGTTCTGGCCTATAATGAGAAAGCACATAATCTATCTACTCTTAACACAAATTAAATAATACTTTTAATGTTAGTAATTGAAATGTATGGATTTTCCTATTATATATTTCGCCCTATCATAAAAATGTTATAAGGATAATTTGGGAGATTCTTGTCTGCACTGCAAATATCCATTTTCTTTATAAGGCAGTATATTTCATTTGCCCATTTGAATGCTTTAGGACTTAAAGAAAACAAGTGTCTGATTAAACAAAAAGCAAGTTTGTTTCCCTCCTGTTTTTTTTTTTTTTTTAGTTTATACATTAAAACAAATTCTTACCTTTTGATTACAAATCTGATTCTGTTGCCCACTTGAATTATTTTTTCAAGGCGAGGAATCCCATACCAGGATGGGCTCCTGAACGGAATGTTCTCTGGCAGACCTTCAACATAGAGCTCAGTAGGATGTGCCTCAAATTTCTGGTATGGGACTGCTTTAGGCTCAGTACTACCTACGGCCTCAGCTGTCAGAACAGAACAAATTCAATAACTGACAGTTTGATCATCTTTATTAAAATAAAGCCAGCTAAATTCCATAACTCCCAGGCTATTACAATCCTTAGAACATGGAAATCCAACAGACTCCAAGCTTCAGCACATCAAAGACAAGGATTTATCATATTGTATTATGTTATATTGGACAGTTACAACGCCAGGAGGAAGATTAACAGGTTCTTCATCAGGGCATAAGGAAGTGGCTTCATCCAGAGTTTAAAATCTATCACACAGCATCATGAAACAACATTTTAATCTAGGTCTTATGAAGCTGATCATTTTTTATACCAGGGAAAAGATAAAAATTAAACAAACACAGAAATGTTCACATTCAAATTTTAAAGCTACTGTAGTGAATATAGATAAGTAAATGATTCTTTGTTTTTCTTCAAAGAAAAAAGAAAAATCTGAATAGGAAGAAATTACATGCAAATAGTAGAGATATATATATGAAATTTAGGGGTTCTTTTACCGCAAAAAAAAAAAAAAGGGAAAAAGCCAAGATTTTTAAAATTTGGAAATCATTGGATCAAAGGTCAAATTCATGTTGACATTCCAGAAAATTAAGAAAGCAACCTTCAAGAAATACAAAAATCAGGAAAGTAAATAATAGTATTGTGCTCACCGAACTTTTTACAGAAGAGCTGATCCACCATCTTCCGCAGTTTGGTAATTCTGGCGTACCACTCCTCTTTCACTGCATTTGAAAACGACACAGAACAAATTCAACATTCCCTCCTTATTCCAGTTACCACTTTCAGTCCTACAGTTTACACCAGGCCTATCCAACCTCCTTTAAAATATGGCTTTTCAAAACACAAATACTCTACATTTTCAGCTAACCTATTTAATACAATGCTAAAGTACAGATTTAACTAGGAACCATAAAAAAATCATAATTCTGTCAAATATGACTGAATTTTAAAGCTAGAAAAATTTCCACTAGATCCACCGAACTTGTGACATCATTACAGCTCCAAAACACCCCTGCATGTTGGCATCCAGAACTGCAGTGCTGTCACTATGGGCTCCAATCTGCAGGCTTGGAATTATTTTTCTGCCAGTTCCATTTTTTTTAAATTTATCTTGATATGCAATGCAGAATTTGGCAGGTATAGGTGACAGAAACTTGCTTTCATGCAATTTTCACTACTCACTGATAACCCAAATGCAAGCTTTTACGATAGCGGCATATTTCACCTTGATTCTTGTTGTGCATTTAGGTCAAACTTCCTGCATTCACTTCTCTGCTTTGTTTTTGTGGCTATTATTTTTAAAATAGAGACTAATGGCTGTACCAAATGACTGCTGTATTCTTTCATTCTTCTTCAGATGACCAAAAACATGTTCCAACTCTCTGAGATGTTTCCTTAGCATTATTCAAGACATGAGCTAAGATATAAATGTGACAGCTTTGTAGATTAGTGAACAAAACAAGTTTAAATCCAGTTTATCAGCACTTAACCCTTTGACCATTTCTGCTCATTAGCTCATACATGGGCATCTTGAATGGAGTTCCTGAGACAAGACTTTGCATCTGAAGATAATCGTGGCTTGGAGTCTTGGTAAAGGCTCACTGTAATTTTATTACTTTAGAAAAATGTACTCTTGAATAAAGAACAAATACTGCAAATAACCGGTAAACTTTCAAAGTATTTCCAGGATTTAGGAATTTTACTGAAAAAAAACACTAAATTTTACTTTCAAAATCAGATAAATTATTTGCAATGCATTTTCAGTAAAAGCAAATGGTAGCCAAGACTATGACCAACAGACAAGTAGAAAATCACACTGTATTCACACAACTCACAAATGTGAAGACCTACCTCCCGCAACCGGCTTGTCCAATGGTACCTCTTCACGTGCTGAATTCAAAAGCTCATGCCTACATGATTTAAGACATGTGAATCACACCAAGAAGTTATCAAGACTGGATGGAATTGTTCTGGCAAAAACATTTTTTTATTATTATTCCTGAGATACCCATCTCTCTGAGCCATAACACTCCTTAGGAACACAAGGATGTCATTGAAATTATCTCTGAGGTTCAGCATGTACTCCTCAGTCAAAACTACCATTGGAAACTAAGATTCAAATTGAAAATTTAACCTTCAAAAATAAAAATCTAATAGCAGATGCTTCTGCTTTGCAAATACATATAGTTTTATCCACTCTACAATTAAGAAAAGTTTTAAAACTAGCATTTCTCATGGAGCTGGATTGTGTTTTTGGCATGTTCTGGTTATCACCAATCACTGAACTAACGAACAGCATAAAGTACTGTTAATAAGTAAGACAAATTTGAGAGGAAGAAGCACCAGCATTACAGCAAAATGCTGTGATAAAGGAATGCCTACATACAGGAATGCCTAGATCTGTTCATACTGTGTGATTTTCAGTGAGACAAAAAGTGTCAGATTAACCACTTCCTTTCTTATGGTTATCTGCAAGTTTTAGAACTCAGAATTTAGAAATCAAGCTGTCTGAAAGCTCTGAAATTTGACAAATAAACATCAATGCTAAAGGTGACATGCACAGAAGCAAAGTCCGTCACTTCCACTGATTGAAGACTTAACCACAGCAACCAGGATATTCCTATTTACTTCAAAATGTTGGGATTTAATCCCAACTGAACAATAGTAAGATGTCAGCTATTACACACTACCTTCTGTATACTGTAAATACGTTCCCATATTATCACATTTGGCTGAAGCAAGGCACCAAACTACACTAGGCAAATATATGCACACTCGCAAATGGACATCTCAGAGTCCATTGCCAGTTTGCTGTGCTGGACCATCAAGTTCTCTGCAACCCAGAATACCAGTGAGATCTAGTGCTCAGCAGCCACACAGTCTCTCCTTGCCTATCTTGAATTCCGAATGGTTTGAGGCTCCCTTCAAATTCCTTTGGAGCAAGCAGTCTCACTACAATTTTTCAACAGAGTATGCCTATTTTAAAAATTACTCTTCAGTACTGGAAAAGAATGACTTCTGGAATTCCTGAAGACCTGAAGAGTAGAAAAAATAATAGCCGAAGTAGTAACATGTAAAATAGGGACAAAAATGCAAAATTCCTTACTTCTTAATCACAAAGCGGATCCGTTCCTTTGCTAGAAGTATCCTCTCAAGGCGGGGAATTCCATAGGTGGATGGCCTTCGGAAGGGGATGCCTTCTGGCAGTCCTTCCACATATAAGTCTTCCATGTGTGACTGGAAGAGCGGATATGGGATGGACACTGGACCTTTTGCTTTTATAGCTTGAGCTTTAAAACAAAAGGAAAATGAGAATGTTAGACTAACTTGTAACCTTGCCCAAACTACCTGTTTGCTACCACTCTGCAAAGCATTAAAACTAGCACATGGACACAATTATCCAAAGTCTAACACAGGTGCCTTTCTTTGTCTCCAAGAATCATTAACATGTAAATGTTTCTTAATTGCAAATCAATCATGATTAGAAACAGAACACAATGGTAATCTCTCTCCCCAAAGATATCTGGAAAAACTAACACTTATGGACTTGGTGTAATGAGAGAAAAAGGCAAACTATTAAATGTGAGTACCCAAGACCTGAGCACACTGGAGTTCATGGAAACTGAGTGTAACCGAAAAGAAAATCAAGTTTCAAACTTAGGTGCCAAATATAGGCACATATTTTTGAAAATACTCTGCTCATCACAGAAGATGCTCTCCCTAGTTGCTTTTTGTGCTGTCAGTCCTGGCCTGCCTCAGAGCCAAGAACAAGACCAAAGCACGCCAAAATCCTGTCATTCCTGATGTAAAAAGTATAAATTGTTTGAAGATGTGTTTAACACATACCGTATTTTTTTTCAAATAGTTCTTCAACTTGTTTTCTCAAGTCTGTAATTCGTGCATTCCACTTCTCTGCAAAGAAATGTACACGTCAGATAACAGATGAAGCAAAGAATCTCCTGCAGAAGTTTTACTATTATTTACTACTATTTACTACTATTAACTGAAACACAAAGTGTGCTTTTACTGCTCGTATGCATACAGATGCCTACTACAGCATAAGCTGTCTATGGTGTAAGCTGTATCTCAAAATACATGCATACATTGAGGAAGAAAAAGGATGGAATGTTTATGATTACCTCCAGAACTTTTACAGGCGCTAAATCAAGTTTGAAAAAAATACATACAAGGACAAAAGACGGGCTAAATTAAGTCCAAAAACATTTTCTCTTTTGCGGGTCAATCAGCAACTCTCACTACCATCAAGGGTAAACTAAATTTCCAGCTGCTGTTAATAGTTACTAAATCCAGGGACAGAAAAGCTTAATTACAGAAGCTTGATAAAGGTTACAGCGAGTACATGAAGTTTTGGTGCAAATCTACACAACTAGGTGGGTCAGAAGGCATCATACCATCCTTTTCCTAAATCCACTACTTTCCCAAATCCTGATGTTGCAAGACATCCACATGATTCCTATTTCTGAAAGAAGATGCAGCTTGTAAGTCAGAAGCTGTCTAAACCCCATTCTGTAAGCCAGGGAAAACTACACTTTAATAGCAGTAATGGCATCTTATTTTCCACCTGTGACATCATCTTCTCACAACTCTTTGTGCAATCTGAATTCTTTGAGGAAATTTAGATCTTTCTCGTGCTACAATGCATCTACAAAGAGCTCTAGGCTCTCAAATATTCCCATGACTGTGTCCTATTACTGTAGTGTGATGCCATCTTACACCATTTTAGAAAACAAGACAGAGACAAAATAAAGTTTTAATTCTAACCTTACCAAAATTGAACTCTCTCACTTTTCTCCTCCCAGTACTGGCAGATTCATTTACTGACTCCGTGCTCTTTGGTCTCTTGTTAGGAGGCAAGTAGTCTTCATCCTCTTAAAGAAACAACAGACATGACTGTTTATAATGTCCAGACAACTAATGGGCACCATTGCAACTGTTTTGAACCTGAAAGCTGCAAAGCAAGCATGGATCTGTGCTTCATTCCTATATATAGGAAGTCTAATATTA
>JAUBOD010000225.1:503361-539503 GCA_032353885.1 Nothura maculosa | reverse complement strand
TAGGATGCTGGGACAAATCCTTATGCAAGAAAAGCAGGTAACACCTCGAGGTGGTGGGGAGAGGGGTGTTAGGTAGCCCAACACTGCACCAGAACACCAATTGGGACTGCTGAAGAGGGGGGAAAAAAGGAGGAAAAAACAAACTAACAAACAAAAACCCTCTCTGCCACTGCAAACAAGTGGAGGGGAAACCGCTTCAGTCCCTTCCTTCAGCACAAGGAGGATTGGAGGTCACCAAGGCAGCTCCTGGGTGGTAACCAGCTCAAAGGCACCAAGGAAGCCGAGAGGCAGAGCTGCAATAACAAGGCCCGTCGAGACCTCAGATGCATTTGCAAGCCCGGCAGACAGCAAACGAACAGATTAGACTGCACCTTTAGTCAGCAACGGGTTTGGAAATAGTAGGTGACAGTTCTCAGCAATTAGAAGCTCCCTAAGGCAGAGACCAGAACTTGGCTTTAATGGCATGTGACTAATGACAAATGACAAATGATTTTTGTCAATCTAATGACAATCTTACCATATCTGGTGTTGAACAAAATCTCCACTTGCTTCCTCAAATGACTTAAAACATCCCCTACACCGTCTGCAGAAAAAAAAGAAACAGAGAAATCAGCCACCCCCAAGGCAAGCGGATGAGGGTGGGCCAAGTGACTTGTTTGGTGCTCCTTGTTAGAGCCTTCAAAATCAGAACCAGCCCTTGGGCAGCCTCCAAACTCATTGCCCCAGTGCAGAAATGCTGACCATGCCTGATCATGGAGCAGAAAAATCAGAAGGATTTCGAAGGCAGAAAAGTTTGCACGACATCCTTGGGCAGACAGCCCTTCCCAACCATCCTCCAGTGACTTCCGAGCCCTGCAAAGCACTGCGACATGATCAGGACATTGGGTTTGGGGTGCTGCATCCAATGAAGCAGAAAGTCCAGGGCACCAAGAGGCATGGGGTGGTCAGCAGGTTTTGCAATGAAGCATTTGCCATCTGTACTGCTCTTGGTGGTGTGACTTATTTCTCTCCTCAGGCTCTATTTTCGAAGCCCAGCAGTGGGCATAAACATGCACTGCTAGCCCTGTGCCTCCCCATCAAATGATACGGCAGAGATCTACTAAACAGAAATGGTCCTGCTTTTCTCTGGAGACGCTCTGTATTTTCTGCCCCTGGCTGCTGGTGTTTAAGTGGCCGATGATCAATATTTTGGGGACAATGACTAGTGGCTGTCATTATTCACCCAGCACAGTGCTGGTAGCCCCACTGCAGAGAACATGTTGGGCTGCAGGGTCCCTGGGGCCAGGGACATCCCTGCAGATGATTGTCCCAGTCTCTGGAGGGATGCACGGAAAGTGCCGAGTGGGGAAGAAGGAAGGGCCGAATTCACACGACCTCAATCCAAGTTTGCAGTTTTATCACATTCTGCTCTAATCTCTCTTCTCTCTCACCACGAAACCCTGTTCCAGAGCGAGGAGGCTTCACTCTTCAACCCACTTAGGAGTAAGAAGGCTGGGAATGATCTGTGCAAAGCTGAGGAGTTTTGTTCCAAGCTGTAAACAGCTGCTTGTGCTTTCATTGATCATTTATCCTGCATAGAGCAGAGGACAGGGACACGAGCTGGCCTAGACCCTCCTCGTCTGGATCCCACCTCAGGTAGCTCCATCACAGGAAGCAGCAGGCACAGGGGAAACATCCCAGACATATCTGTGACAAGAAACCATCTCATGAAAGATGGCATCTAACCTGCACTCCAAACGTGGCACCAGCACTAGGGGTGCAAATGCGCCAGGACACTCTTCCAACTGGGTTAAAGTGCCACCAGGTCCCACTAAAACACAACAGCTCTGCATCAGGACCCCAAAATACAGAGGTATCCCTTTTACCGAAACCTTTAGAGGGCTGAATATTTTGCAAACTATTAGAAAGGCCACCAGCCACTATGCAGAGCACATCTGGGTTCCTCAGGTCTTTAATACGCTGGGGGAGTATCAGGTGGTGACACCAGGGCTCATTGCAGACTCACCTGATCCCTCCAGCTGCTTCTCCTCGTGCCGCAAATCCTCACTGGGCCCCTTCTCCGTACCTGCCGAGGAAGAGGAAGGTTGGCAGCGCACAGAGAAGAACATGCCGGAGACAGGAGAATATGGGAATGAGCTGAGTGTGAAGGGAATGAGAAGGAGCTACCATAGCACTCCCGGCAATGGGAGGTTGGATGGCATGAGCCGTGCTCTGGAAAACACTTTTGTCTGGTCTCTAACAAACACTTGTCACCTGGCTCAGGTCCAGGTGCTCCCAGTTCAGGTCTGGTTGTCCCTCCAGATGATAAATATCAGCAAGTGCAGAGATGTCAGAGCACTTATTGGGACTAGGCTTTGTGAACAGGGCTCCTGCCTTGGAAATTGCTGTTTATAACAAATACTCTGATTGTGGATACACACATAGGTGCAGTGCCTCTGCACCTGCTATGATAATGCCTCAATTTTTTATTACCTGTTCCTGTTTCCAGCATGTAGCTCGGCTCCTCTGAAGCCATGTGCGTGGCCACCGGGTCATGCATTTCGTCTGAGCTGGGTGATCGATCTGTGGACAAAGCAGCAGAGGCAGTTTGTGCTCTGCTGCTGGAGACATCAGTCCTCCCCATGCAACAGGTAGGAACGTGTGAGCTTGGGATGCAGCCTTGCAGACGTGGGACACCAGACACCAGGCCACGGGCCAAGCATCTGGTTAGCAAATCTGCCCACTTCCTACAAAGCAACACCAGGATCTCTTCCAAAAACACATCCAAACTCCCACACTCAGAGCAAGGCACCCTACAAAAAACCTAAACCTACAAGAGCTTGTTCCTAGATTCCATAGAAGGCAAAGGGCAAAAGTAGTTCAAATGGATTTAATTGGCTTAATTCCATTCAGCTACTCAATTCTGGCTTAAAATGTTAATGCTACTTGATTTAACTACTCCACCTTGGGAAGACCATCCTAATAATTTGCTGCCTTCCTCCACAAAATGCCACCACCTCTAAATTTCTCTTGCATATATATGCAGGTCCTGTTAATTTAAACTTGTATCCCATAATGCTGGGGGATGCTCTCCTGTGCCCTCAAAGAAATATCCAAATTTAGTTTTAAAGAAACTTTTAGCTAGTTTAAATGCTTCAATTAGGTCACTTCTTAACCATCTTCTTGCAGGATAAATAATCCAGATTTCATCCATTTCTCTTGTATGTGAGCATCACTTGTCTATTAATCATGTTCAGTGCTCTAAGCCACACTCACTCTGATTTAGCTTTATCTATCTTCACATAACGTAATAAAAAGTAGACTCTGGACTTCAAGTGCAATCTAACTGGTCCCAGAAAAGTGATAACATCTCCTCCTTACAATTCCTGCCAGCTCCATACATACTACCTTTCCTCTCTCCCATTACCTGCCAAGTTGAAAATTTAAATATTTGATCTACCAATATTTAGCTCTTTCTCCCTGCTCTGTATTAACTGTAAATTAAGTCTGTTCTAGTGCTATTCCAGTACAATTGGTGCAACATGGAGTGGTGCAATTTGGCTGCAGTCAAGACTAACGTGGTTTTGCTTGTGCTGGGTATCATTTCCAGCCCAAGCATCACTTGGCACTCAGACATGCTTCGACTCATGTTCCCACTTGCATTCTGGTGAGATTATTAATTAATGCTTGTAAAGCACACCGAAAATGCAAAGTGCTAACTAACCGTGTGTCAAATCCATGCTCTCGTGCCACCAGCTGGCAACAGCTCAGGTAGCAGCTCTAGAAATGGTAGCCCAAAGGTGTTTGGAGAACTTGTCTCTCACCTGGGCCACAGGAACCCAACTAATCCATTTTCAGTTTATGCTTAATGTTAAATCTGTTCTTACAAACTTTTCATGCTTTTCTAAATTGGGGACTTCCTTGAGAATATTGCATGCTTGCATTGAAGATCCTCCAAACTCCTGCACCAAGGAAAGCCATCAACCTGGACCAGCACAACTCCTACCTGGAACGGTAATTTGAATGATGTCCAACTCATCCGGTTCAATTTTGATCTGCCTGATGCCACTCAGCTCTCCTGAGGTACCTGAGTGAGAAAGGGAAGTGAAGGATACACAATCCCAGACACAAAGGCTCAGCACGTGGGCAGGGACAGCGTCGCTGCTGGCAGTTCAGGCTCCCAACTGCAGCAGATGCCAGCGCAGAGGCTGCTCATCTTGGGCCATCCAGTGACACTGGCAGCCCCATGGTGAAGAGAGCAAGAGGGCCATGGGATCCCATGCAGCCCGGCAGCATCCGTTGGGATTTGCACCTGTGTAAAGCCTCGACGGGACGACGTGTTGAAGGGATGTTAAAAGTAGGGAGAGAGTGAACTGCATTCACTGCAACGTGGATTTCCTCCTCACAGAGTGGGATTAATTCACTCCAAGACATCGAATCCCATCTTGCCACAATTTGCCCTGGCTTTACCTGCTTGGACAACTGTCAAGAATTTAACTTGGGCTGATTTCTCCAGCCCAGACCCCGGAGTGAATTAGTCCAGCTGTGCAATTACCTTATCTCTGAAGGGAAAACGGGGTAATTTGCCCCTCAGAGCATTTGCAGCTCATTGAGAGCGGTCAGAGCATTCCCAGAGTGTGCTGGGGAGCTCAGCTGACGCGCGGCATCGCAGTCATGTGTCTGCCATTAGGTAGGAGGGAGCTCACACATTAAAGACTTCATTGAGCATCACATTTAAGCACATGCTTAGGCTCCCTGTCTCATTCATTTCAATTTATGCTTTTTTTTTTTTTTGACCCAGCTGGAAGGTCATATGATAACAGCCGCTATCTATCTATCAGACAGGAATAAAATGCTCAAAACTGATCAAAACTGCCCCGGTGATACCATCCAACTAGTGCCACACTTCCAAGTTACGTTTAAAGGCCATTTGCTCTTCTGGCTCTTCATCACAAGTTTGTTCTGCTTGCCAATACAACCAAGATAGCAGACCGCCTCAACACGGTCAAATTTTGGCCCATTTTCCCAGACTTTTGCCCCCATTTATTTTGCTGCACCAGCAGGTGAGTTATCGCTTTGCTACTACCCTTTACATTTGTTTTGTTGATGCTTTTTCTAAATGAGACCTTCTTGCACAGCAACCAACAGACAAGCACGCGTGCGTCGTGTCGTGCCCGTGCCCTGCTCTGCCTTGCAGCGCTCAGACGGAATGGGGTCATTCCTTGCTCACCTGGTTCACAGCTTTCAGAAACACTGCACTTCTCAGCCCTGCAAGAGAAAAGCAGACAAAACATGTGATAAGGGAGTAATTAAACCAAGCTTAATCCATCATGCCCACGCATAGCACTGGAGGATGAACCACAGCAGAGGGTTGGCATGGGCTGGCTGAGCCCCTCTTCCCAGTGCATCCATCTGGGAAGGCTGCGCTGGGATAGTTTTAGGAGTGTGGAAAACACAGAGGCAACTCTTGCAATTGCTCTCAAGATAAGCAGATCTTAAACAGAGCTTGTTTTTCCCCCATAATGTGTTAATTTACACTGCAGTCCCCAGAAGGGCTGGACTGTCTCCATTCCCCACATTTAAAACATTGCAGACACCCAGGTCCTGTCCCGGGATCATCTTCCAACCATTGCCTGCCTCTCAGCACTAATCACAGCACATCCCTGGAGTCCAATGGATACAATCTCAGCTAAAGGCTCCTGAAAGCAAGGGGAGTTTTAACAGCAGCCTGAAACCTTGAAGGTTCCATCACTGTGGTGGGCAGAAGTGCATAAAGTATCATTACAATGTGATTACTCATGCAGCTAAAGCAAAGATAAAGAAAGGAAAAGAGTCAATTGATTTGGTAAATATTTGCTCTATGCAAAGCTTTTCTCTCCCTTGAATACTGGGCACCATCCCAATCTTGTGTCTACAGTTAGTGCACTTAGAAATTTATACAAGGTATTCAACATCTAAATTAGATTACTTTGTATGCTCAGGCCTGATTTTCTCTCTTTCTCTCTCCTTCTTAATAAGAACTATGGCATTCGGGTAACATAGGGACCAAGGAATGACACTGGGAACCACAGTTACTACGATGTTGCTCCACCAAAACAAGGCAAAAACAGCCAAGAGGGTCAACATCCGTGCTCGGTCAGGAGGTTTTCTAATCCACTCTCAACAGCAGAATGAACTACCAACATGGTTAAATCAACAGGAAGAGCACTTGAAATCTTCTTCCTAAAGATGCTGTAAGGTCATACCTTTGCATGGGCAAAAATGAAGTCTGGTCTAACAAATACTACCTGTGTGCAAAGCAGGAGCTATGGGAAAGGATTTCCACTCTCGCACTTTGGGTCAGTCAACCTTTTTCCCTGGAAATTTGGGAGGAGGTTGTCCCTGAGGAAGAGATTACCCTCCTGCGATATCTAGCACTTTTTCCTTGAGCATTTGGTCCTGCCTTTTCTCCAAAAGTGGACTCTGAACTGGGTGGACTGCTGCTATGGAAATGTGTGTGCTCCAATCACAGAACAGAAGTTTCCTCATTTGCAGGAAGGAGGAACAAAACGGGATTTGATTATCTTTCCAGGATATGTATTTTCCTTTGGTGCAGATATGCGTTATCAATAGATTTGGAGGTTCAACTTGCACATGCAAAAGAGCAAGTTTTGCAGCACAACCACACTTTGCATTTCCCCTTTGCAATTTCCCAGGAGCACTGGCAAGAGTTGTCCTTGAGCCACAAGCTTCTCGCTGCCTTCAGTGCTCATGGCAGCGCATCCTGGGTGGGAACAGCTCTGGCACCATTAACACACTCCAAGACACACAACCACAGATTTTCCATCATTGCTTTGCACACAAATTGTCTTGGCCTCCCTTAAATACTGTCTCTCTGCTGGCAATAAAAGGAGGCTCAGGGACTAGCTCAAAGCCACAGACATCTCCCCTTTCCTATGGGGCAGGAGTCCTGACCTAGGCACGAAGACGGCATCCACGTTTTACCCACTGTGGGCAAGCAAGACTGTAGGTGCATATGGGACCACATCAAGGCAGACGGACTTGAAACTCACCCTGCGAATCCCAGATCCTGAAGCACACTTGAATCAGTCATGGATTCATTTAAGAACCAAGGTGAGGGGAACCAAACTTAAGACATCTCCCCTACCTGGTCTATAGAGGTCTTTTACCTGGCAGTTCTGGTCAAAGGGGACGATGAAGGTGCCGGCGCTGTGCTGGAAGGTTGGGATGTGGGAGAGCTGAGGAGCTCTCTCTGAGGAGCTCTCCCACATCCCATCACACTAACATCACATAGCCCTCCTTGGAGGGCATGAACCCCAGCACCAGCAAGGAAGGACAGCAGAGGAAGTCAAATTCTTAAACTGTTTGCCTCTACCTGCCCAAACTGTGTCTATAAAACAGCCACAGTGCACATTTATCTTAGCATGAACCCAAGTTAAACCTGGGACTTGCAGCGAAGCACCTGAAGTGCACTAGGACAGTGGCCAGGTTCACCTCGGCTTTAGGCTCATGATTTTGACATTGCCTGCTCCTGTGTGGGCTCACAGGCTCCAGGGGACTTCCGATATCCAGTGTCCCCATTAGCACTGGTCTGCCCAATGCTGGGAAGCTCAAGAGCAGCTTTGGAGGATCATCAGCCTTCAAGTAATTTAGTCTGCAGACTCTCAAAAGCTACCAGAGAAACACAACCTGAACTGAAACAGGAATTTCATCTCACCTGCAGACATCCTGGGAAAGCTCACACTGCTCTAAGTGCTCCTAAACACACAGACATCTGTGACTTGGTTAGGATTTCTAGTCTTGGCTAGTGGGTCTGAGACAAGGGCTATGGGAAGGTGAGATCCACAGGCACTATGAGCCCCATACTGACCTGTCCAACCCATGGGCTCCTAAATGCTCTTATAAAAAGCACACTGAACTATTAATCTCCCTGCAAGCTGTTTCTAAACAAACAGTGAGCAATTAACATGGCATTTGGGCTGGGGCAGCTCCTCCAGCAGTGCTTTAAACTTCTGAGGATGACTGCATCCAGCTTGTCCTTATTGGCCCCCATGTCATCACTTCTGTCAAAATCAGGGATTCCCAATGTGACCCAGCTCTCGGCACTAGCTCGCTCAAGAACAGGAATGCTCTGTCCTCCCTGCACTGGCTGCTTACACAAGTGAAGCTGCTTTGCAACATGCAGCAGCTGCGTTATCTGCAGCATCTTTCCAACCTGCTCCAGCTGGAGTCCTTCTGAGTGCATACGGCCTCAAAGCGACACCATGTGCGACAACATCAGCTCTCTCCAGCTTTGGACCTGGATCTGGACCTGGATCTGGACCTGCCACCCCTCACTCTTTTCCATCCCAGTGTGCAATCCCGTATTCCACTCCCCATCCCAACAGGGAAGCCCCAGGATGCAGGGTGAGCAGCACGGGTACCTGCTGTTGGCCTGTGACGTCCCTGCGAGATCCAGGGTGGCCGCGGTGCGGAGCGACTCGGGGGAGATCTCACCCGGCGGGCTTGCAGGCTCCAGCTTCGTGGGGTCTTTGGTGAATTTGCTTCCTGGTCGCCGTCGTAATTAAAAGCAAAGCCATAATTAATGACCTGATGACATCCAGTTCCTTCCTCCCACAGCGTTTCCCAGCCCTGCTGCCAATGAGAGCCCTGGGAATGGGAATGTCTCGTAGTGCAGTGGGGGAAAGGATGCAACTGGTCAGCAAGGAGGGAGGAAAAGAAGCCTTTAGTCACCAAGGAAAACCTCCCCTTTGCCTTCCTCAGTCCTCAACAAGCTGAGAGGCCATAATGAAACCCAGGCAATGCCCTTGGGGATGGAAAGAGTGAACTGAAGACTGGCTAGGAGATGAAAAAAAAACAGGGAAGACGATGGATCGGTGCTAGGAGGAGGTGGGAACAAAACGATGCTGCCTAGATGCATGATATCCTCTGGAGCACCCTTCACCAGCCTTAAAGCCCCCTTGGACACTCCATCCTTGGGAAGACACCACCCGCGGGAATGCAGAGCTTCTGTCTCCTTTCCATGGGGACCGGTATAGCTCTGGCAATAGTCCCTGTGGCAACACCAAGTCTTAAGGATGTTATTTATTCACCAACAGGCAAAGAGCTCCTTTTAATTTGTGCTTCCGATGGACTCAAATCCTCTCCTCACAGCGCTGAGGTCCATCCTGAGCTGCCACCCAGGGGAGCAGTAAAAATAGGCTCCCGGCAGCGGCGGCAACGTTAATTAAAGGGTGAGCAAAGCTGCCCCCAGCCACTCGAGACGCTGCCCCACTGCAACTCTGCTCCGCGAAACGGTGTCCGTACAGAAACGGCACCTCCTGACTCAGCAGCTGCTCCGGATTTGCTGATTCCCATCCACAAAATGCAGTTTTAAGCTGCCGCGGAGCCTGCGGGGCTGTCTCAGCCACGCTCACAATGGAACGGAGCACTTTGTTTTCCATTGTTTCTTGCAGCAGAATGCGGATGGGGAGAGCGGCAGCAAGCTCCTCTTCACGCGGGAGTGCTGGGATCAGGGCTTCCCACTATCCGCCTCATTTTATTTACTCTGAACCATTTCAAATGGCTTCAAAGACAGAGGATTAGAAATGTGTACAGAGAGAGAAAAAAAAAAGAGCAGAAGAAACCCCCCCAGGATTTTGTCCCTGATTACACTGATTCTTGTTCTTTTATTTTAAAAGCAGTTAGTAGCTGGATAATGTAAGCACTTTTTAGCCAAAAAAAAAAAAGACTAATTTCCCAGTGAGGAACCCAGCAGTGATTTTTCTTCCCCATGAAAGCACAGAAATGTGTCATGTGCTTCCTGTAGATGAAATTCGCCCTGGCGCAGAGCGCCAGCCCAGCCTCATGCACCAAGTATTTCTCACTTAATTCTCCAAAATGGTATTTGAGTGGTACCCAGGGCTGGCATGGACCCTAGGCAAGAGCAAACCTTGCCATGCCAGGGCATGATGCAGAAAGGAGGTTTTTCCTCCCTGAATATCTTTACCTACATCCCGCACTTTCGCTATTTACAGGCAATATTATTACAACCCAACCGTCCGTCAATCTGCAAGCAATAAATGAAGGAACATGAGGAACGTACCTGTAAAGATTCTCTCATCAAACATCCTGGGAGGAAAGAGAAAAAGAGGAAAGAATTTGGTGCTTCTAATAATTTTGCTTTAGATTTAGTATAAAACCAAGTCAAAATATTGTTATTTTACTCGTTTCTTTTAAAAAATAACAACTTCAAGTTTGTTGGGCAACCAAGCAATCTTACAGTATGTGTTTTTCAACTGAAGTACCTTTACACCTCCTCACAAGTCATTCTCTTCATTTAATTAACTTAAACGGGGTTGGCTTTACCAAAAAGGGAACCAAAGTAGTTGTTGCTTGGTTTTTCCTCATTGTAGACCATTCACTAAATTCCATTGGAGTGAAGCAGAAATATTTATACTCTTTCCATTTTAGGGGAAAAAAAAAAAAGCTATTTTGGACACGAGGCTTCTCCTGCAGGTGGGATTTCAGAGCCACCTGAGAAGTCTTGCATGGAAGTGCTCGGAAGAGCAAAGCATGCTCAGATACGAACTGTCAGCAGAAGCAGGAAGGAACCAGATCTCCACTGAGGATACAGATCCCTTGAAACACTTTTCAAGAAAGATATGTTTCTGCCTTTTTTTGAGAATAAAAAAATACAAGATTTCTGCAATGAGATGTTTTGGGTTTTTTTTCCATCTCAAATTGCAATCCCTCAGAGTTTTAAAATGCAGCTTCTAAAGCTTCAAGCAGGCCAGGGGACAAGAGGAACAAGGTTGGGACACATGGGCACCCTGTGAGCTGCAAAATTCAACCACAAATTCTACCAGCAGGGCTGGCACTGCTTCTGCAGTGAAATCCTCCTTGTCCTTCCTCCATGTGGGCAGCCTCGTGGGACACAGCAATACTTCTGTGAATGCAATCTTTCCAGACATTTAGAAACGTTTTTGCTGTTAGGATGCCCAATTCCTACTGATTGCAGTGATTCTAATACCCTCAAGAACCTTTGCCTCATTTTGTCCTCGCTTAGCTGCACAACTCGAAACGGGAACATCTCACCACTTTGGTACAGACAGGGACCTATTAAATATATTACAAAATGAGGCTCTCCAATGGAAGAGCAAGGAGGGATGGCATGCTGTGCACATAACCAGGAAAGCTCCTGCCCTCTACCTATCCCAGGGCAAAAGCAGAAACTGGGATACAACATGCTGTATTAGATAATGAAAAATATCCAAAATGCAGAAAAATACCCCACAAAAGCACAAGGTTGAGGGCATTTCAGTAGGACTTGACTATGACTGAAGTGTCCTGTCCACCCAAAACACAGGGTGGCAAAATCCCCATCTGCCCAGCCTTGCCACCATGTCACCACTACAGCGGTGACTCTGCTTACGTGGTTCCTGACAGACATGTGGCTCAGCCACATTGTTAACAAAGAGGGAAAGAGATGGAAAAACAGGTCTCGGCGAAAAAAGTAGTGCCTTCCTTATGTGTGCACAGCAGCCATTAACTCATTTCCAGAAAGAAGGGCAGAATGAGTTTTAGGTGAAAAAACACAGACTTTTCCCCAGCCACCTCTGAGGTGTGGCAATTCCTACTCGGACCCGGGGCATGGATCTGTCTTGGAGCAGTCGGTCTCTGGGAGCCTGAGCAGTGAACTGGCTGAGGCAGCACTGAGAGCTGAGTAGAGGGAAGAACCAGCCCCCGTGAGCCCAACGTGCTGTAATGATGACATTAATGCTGCTTATATCACCAGCTCAGGCCCGGAGACCACATTCAGGAGAGATTACTGGTGACAGACGACGCTGACTCGAAGCGGGACGCGCTCGGCTCGCCAGGTACCTTTTGATGACAAAATGGATGTTGTGCCTCTCCTCCAGGATCCGCTTGAGCTTGGGGACTCCGTAGGTGCAAGGTCTTTTGAACGGGATTTTATCGGGGATGCCGATGATTTCCACGGCCTCTGGGTCACAGGCAATCTTGCGGTAGGGCACGGGAACCATGTGGTCTAAGCCCAAGGCTTCAGCTGGAACAGCAGCACACGGCATTGGCTTGAGCAGGGGTTTGGACTAGATGATCTCTAGAGGTCCCTTCCAACCTCAACCATTCTGGGATTCTGGGAAGCATGTGCAAAGAGATCCAGCCCAGCCAGGTGGCCCTGTCCCAACATGTTTCCCTCATGTACAGGTGAAAAGCAGCAGCTAGGATAATTGCAATCTCCTGCTTTTCCACCATATTAATATTAAACGGTGGCAGCAAAGCCTCCCCCTTGCCTGTGGGACTTGGGCATGCGGATGGCCCCCCATCCATGCTGCCTTCCCGACCTGGGCCATTGCACAGCCGAGTTATAAATGCCTCAACACGGGGGATGCCAAAGGGAAATATTGACATAACCTTAAGAAGCAAGGCAGGGACCGGGAGCTGCCGGGCTACGGGTGTTAAAAAGAGAAGGGAGTTGTAGCATATGGCTTCTGCTGCTGTGTTAGGGAACAAAAATGATTGCTATATAATGATATGCAAACCACAAGCACTGCAGATGCATAATGGGATATTAACTCCTACTCACCATATCTGCTGTTAAACAGAATTTGCACGCACTCCCTAAGGGTGTTGATATCTTCAGTTTCTTTTATAAAACTGTCCCACTTATCTATCAAAACAAAATAAAAGAAATAAGGAACTTCCATATGGTTCACAGGCAGCAGATGTACTTTTCTCTTGCGAGGTGCTGAGAAGCAGAAATCAGGCTTTGCTGCTTTAAAAATAATCATTTCCCCCTTCCTTCCTGCACGAGCCCAGCAGATAGGGCCTGGGCTTCCCCTCAACCTCCCCTACCAGCCACGTGAGGGACGAGCTCCAAAGAAATGACCCCCTAGAAGATTCCAGCCCCAAAATATCCTACAGGAGAGGACAAGCTCTGTATGCAAAGCACCCTCCAAGCGCGTGGCAATTTCACAAAGCAGCTTTTTGGTGTTGTCTCTTTCTCAAGTTTCCCACCCCCTTTTTATCCTGAGGGTTTTGTGTGAACACGTCAGTGTTTGAGGCCCATACGTTCCTTGGGTGCAGCCAGGGTGGGCAAGTAGAGCAGCCTCCTCTCTCCTTGTGGGAAGCTGCTCGTCATCCTCTGGGCACCTTGGTCCTGCCAACCAAGGCCTGGGCTCAACAGGAAGGGAAATGCTCCGTTGTGACATCTGCCCTGGACCCCACGCACACCCCAGCACCCGTGGTGCACATACCTGTCTTGTCGTGGACAATGGAGAAGAGGATGCGCTTGGAAGAGTGCACGTTCTGGATGAGGGGGCCCCCAGCGCCTGCTGCTTTCTGTCCTGGACACAAGGAGAGACAAGGCCAAAGGGAGGATAAGAGGCAAATCGAGGCAGGTGCACGGGACAAGAGGTGCTCTGGGATTCCCTGGGGACACCTGAGAGTGTCACCTGCTGGTGACAGGCAGGGTGGATGCAGGGCAGCATCCCTTACCATCTAGGGACAACACCAAGAGCAGGAGTCCCACTAACCCCCACCATGTGCCTCCAAACTCCTTAACTCTCCTCACAGGGTGGCACCCATCACTTTGAAGAGAAGTACCTGTGTGCCTTTCATGAGGACCTCGAATGCTGCCAAGGGACAGATGAGGACCTCCAGAGGAAGCAGCTTGAGACCGTATCTTGGGGCTTTGCTCACCTCCAGGGGAGCGTATGGCCATGTTAAGGGCAAGGGCCAACCTCCCGCAGCTCCGGAGAGCTGGGAATGACCCACGCTCCATCACCTTGCCTTCAGAGCCCAAGGTGAGCTGGAAATCGCTCTGCAGGTTCAGGGTAGCCAGGCAGCACCCTCAGAGCAGTGGGAGCTTCCCCCACCACCACACCATGGGATGCACCCATGCTCCAGCAGCACAGAGACCACCCAAACACGGGGATCTCTGCCCTTTCAGCTTCGGTGGCCTTGGCACCAAGCCCTCCTCCGAGAGCAAACTTAAGGCTATTACCACAGCAGTCGCTGTACTCCTGTGAGGAAGGCACCTTCAGGTCTCCTGAGGGCCTGGCCATCAGCACCTCGCTGGCTGCATTCACCCCGTGCACACCGGCAGACACCTCTTGCTTTAGGTCCATGGCAATCTGCGTAGGCAGCGAGACACCATATAAGAAATTGGTCATGGCTACAGCGGACGGAGTGTCTTGACTGGTGGATTTCGCGATCTGGTTATTGGCAACGGGCTCCCGGCCGCCTTTGGACGCTAGGGAGGTACAATTCAACTCTACACTAGGGTTCGGCTCTCTGCTGGGCTCATCCGCTGGCCTAAAGGGGAGAGAAAGAAGAGAAGAGGAAAACACAGGTTCCTTCAGGTCCACACACTGCAACTAGCTTTGGCAATATACACTGCGACCCACGCGCGCCGAGCCGAGAGCTCCTGCTGCAGGCAGGGTGAGATTCACTTGCCACCGTGATGCTCTGCAACTGGAAGCAGAAAACTCCTTGAAACAGGGTGAAAGATCTGTCTAGAAACCTGGAGGCACCAGTTTCAGACACAAGCTGGGTTGAATCAAAACTACTCACATGGTTGGCCTTCTTGGGCCAACGTTTAGGTAGATGCAAGCAGGACAAATAAGCTAGATGAGCAAAAATTGGAAGATGGAAGTGTCCAGGAGTCATGTCCAGGAGGGTGGAAAATTAACATTGTTTTTGTTTTCCTTTTTGTTTCTAAAATTACAGCTGCCATCTAAATTCTTCCAGCTTTCTCCTGCAGCCCTCTGCACCAGTTTCTCCTATGGCAAGTAGGTCTCATAACAGTTCGGAAGGGTTATTAGCTGGGGCAAACCAGTCTAGCTTTGTAACTTAGGGCATTTTAGGAGTAAAACTATCAGTGGGATCTTACCTACTGACATTAGGGACATTCTCAGCTCTAGGGACTCATGACAAGACCAACAAGGATCTCAACCAATCCAAGGGCGAATTTCATACCAAGCACACACGTATGCTTTACGTGAGACATGCAGCCATCATTTCAAATTTAGCTCATCGTACATGTCCTACTTTTAGCCACCTCTGATTTTTCAGAAGTGCCGAACCTTCAAAATGAGTATTTGCTGGTGCTCAGCATTTCTCTGAATTGAACCAAGGTGCCCAAACACAGGCAAACTTTAGGAGAACAGCAATCTGAATCTGACAGTTCCCAGTGAAAACATGTTCCAAACAGCCTGGAGAGTTCATTCCCCTCCATTATCCCAACCCTTCCCTGTCACCTGGTGTAAAATATTCATTTCAACATAGAAAGAGGCATTTACATTGGAAATGCCTTTGGTGACGAGAAAGCACTTAGCTTAACACAGATGAGTTTTTGGTGGAGACATAAAAGTGATGTGGTTAACCTTGCACACACAGATGCAATTATTAGGTATCCTTCCCATTTTCACTTAATAAAAATAATCTTCAGCCCACTAAACACTGATAAATCTCTCTCTGCAAGGCTGGATATTGCAAGGCTGGAACTATGTGGCAGGGATTGGAGGTCTCTGATAAAAACAGGGCTAGATGCCAAAATACCATGCATGCCGTGGTGGCACTGCTGCAGACCCAGAACAACATCCGTGCCCTCCATCCCCCTCAGGGTGCTCCTGAAGTTACCTTTTTAGCCTGAACCGGATACTGTGGCTGTGCTCTAAAATGGCCATGAGAGATTTCACGTCGTACTCCATGGGTTTCTTGAAGCTGATCCCATCAGGCAAGCCGGCCACTGCCAGCAACCCTGGCTCTTTCAGGAACCTCTCATACGGCAAGGGCACCACGCTGCTCTTCCCAAGGGCTTCACCTGGGGGACAGGCACAAGGACACACCACATAAAATCACTGGCCTTTCCAGACAAAGTCTGCAACTTCCCACAGCCAACAGGGCTGTAGGAATAGATGTGACAGCAAGGAAATGTGACAGCAGCAGCATGCCACAACTGTTCCCTCCAAACAGTTACCAGAACGAGATCATTTCCTAAGTCAGCATTTAGAATTTAAGGATCTGCGAGCGTTTTATAAACATAATTAATAAAAATCTCAGCAAATTCAATAAGCAGAAGGCCGTAGGTTTCACCATAAAATCTTCAGCCAGGTCCCTTGGCACAGATCCAGACTCACAGCGATGCTGGTTTGTGCCAACCCTGGCGGGAGCTGACATCTCACAGAGGGAGGATGAAGGGTTTGCACTTATTTTGATCTTGTGTCTACTGAAACGTTCTGGGGATCTTACTTTCGTACTTTCTTATTTTACTTCCTGGTAGAAAGTACTGCATTTCCTTCCATTGGATACTTCAAAAGTATTGTGAGCATCAATACATTTGAACGCAAAAGACCTTCAGTGGTCAAGAAATCTCACCGCTTCCCCTTGGCAGAAGGACACACAGTTCATCCTCACACAGGAGCCCCAAACACACTGCACTGGCTCAGTGACACAAGAAAAGCACGTGTATCTTTGCACCTTTCACAGCAAAATCACCCCGAGGAACAGGGAACAAGCTGCTTCCTCTTCTTCCATCAGTGAAAAACAACCATTTCCAAGAGCATCACAGTTGCACACACGTTTTCTGAAACAACTTGAGGCTTGGTGCCCAAACCTGGTATTCTGAAGGGAACCTCATTTCCAGAGAAGTCACTTCCTGGCAAAATGAGCTCCTCAAATCTTTTGAGACGAGCCAAAACCCTTGAGCTACTCCTCCTTAGAAAAAAACTTACTTTGGAAACCAACCCAAAGCACTGCAACCAATAAATCCAGTGTACAAAGCATGAAGCAGAAGAGAAGAAATAGCCACGCATGAATGTGACCTGTCTGGCAGATTAATATCCAGCTGCAGAACATCTGGCTACATGGCAAGGTTTCCACTTCTTTATCTCCAGTTTTTTGGGAATCTCACTCCATGCACTATGGTCATACTGAAGAGTATACGGCACCTTACAATAGCCATGGCATTTTATACTGCTGATTTTCTTTATCATTTTTTTTTCACCTGCAGAAGATCTTACAGAAATCCTCAAAATCCTGTGGCACTGTCAGTAAATCCTTATTAAAAGTGATTTCTTCAACACGTTCTTTGAAGCAACGCACAGTAACTAATGATGCGAGACTTGCATGAGCCATCAAGGTTCCTTATAGCTGGGATGGATAATGCTTTAATTAAGCCAATAACAAAAGTTTCAAAACAAACCTTTGAACCACAACACTGCAAGAACAATTTCCAAAAGCTCGCAAGGTGCTAATTGATTCACTGCCTCAATGCATCGACTTGAGCCTGTTTTCACTCCCCATCATCACACCCCTTGGCCTTGCTGGCACTTGGGGAAGCCGTGGGCAATGCCCACAGCACCTCCTTATCTATCCAATGCTCGTCAACTCCTGGAATATATTTTTATGGGGAATGCATTACTGTCAAAGTGACCTTCAGCCAGCCTCACGCTGCCACAGGGAGGCTCATGGTTTAGCTAAGGAGAGACAATAATAATCATTAATGCCTGTTTAATAGAACTCGGCGGTAATCAGTCATTCCGGTGGCGTGGAGATTACCGCGCTCTGGAGGGAATATGGGATCTTTTGGGCTGCGCATTTTCTAAGATTTGTTTTCAATCCCCGTTGATGGGAGGCAACTGAAAGGATAAAGGAGAGAAAGAAAGCAGGAGAAAGATAACTGTTAATTTTCAAGAGCCCTATCAGTACTGGAAACCAAATCACCCTGAGGAACCTCCTATCTTTGGCATCAGTTCTCTGGAGTCAACCAATACATGGGCTTCTCCATGTCTGAAACAGGGAACATGCCCCAGGGCCTACAAACATGCCCCTTGGTTCTCAGCAAAGCCACCTTCTCCCCTAAAATCAGGGGAAGATGCTATTTCTCAACACCTAAAACCTTCCAAGTTAGCGTAACCCAAGTCACGTCCTCCTTCTTTGGTCGAGGGAAGATCTACTTGCCAAAGAAGAGTCTCCATCCAGCAGACTGCACCATATAAAGACTCAAAATCACAGAAACAGCTTTTCCTTTTCAAATTAGTAGGAAAGCAGCAAGACTAGATGCAGACCTGTATCTTCTGGTGGCAATGACAAGGCCCTCACCACCAGCCTGGGAGCTCCAACCTTCTTCTGCCATGCCCTTCACTTAAGAAGCACCTGATCCCATCAGCAGCAGCAATACCCAGCAGCATGAAGCATGCACCATGGTGGGTCTAGGACATCCCTGCTGGAAACGGCTGCTTCGTTGGAGACCTCATCCAACTCGTACCCACTCCACATGGAAATGCATCCACACACCCACCATGCCTCAAAAAACACAGAGCTTCTCCAAACTGCTTCTTATAGGAGTGTTTTCTACGCTGTGTATCCAAATGCAAGTGCACTCTGGTCATGTTTTTTATACAATTAAACATTTATATGATATAAGAATAATTCACATATTCTCAAGGGGCCTTTAAAATGTAGCTTGCTCTCAGTAGATGGATAACAAAAACTCCTCGTTCAGCCTAGGGATCTAACCAGCTCTCTAATGAAATTCCTAGCTCATTCGTTTGGCTTTTCTGCACTTCCCTTTCCTTGTGACTTGGGCTGAGCCTTTCAAAGGCAGAGAGAGGATTTGATTACCCTTCTTTAATGGGAATATCTCGTCCAAGTCCTTTAAGTGGTTTTAGAAAACCTCAGCTTCCGATCATTAGTGTCCTTCCCCCGGGGAAGGAACGAAGTCTCCCTCGCCTGTCTGCAAAACCCGCAGCTCCTTCGCTGGGCAACCTTTAAAAAGGGAAAAACATCAGCAAAAACTGCCCCATCTTAGGTAGGAGACATAGGACAAAAAGCAACCTGAGCTTAAAGCAACAGGAGAGCTGAGCTTGGAGGCAGGGGCTGAAGCACAGCGGGCGCTGCTCAGCTCCCGCTTCAAGCTGCAGCAGCCCCAAATCTCTGCAGATTGGGCCCAGAGGGAGCTCGGCAACCCGGCGGGTTACACATCGACCACCATATGGTCATCTACATTTTAATTGCAGAATCTTTATGGCTAGGGATGATGCATGTGCTGGAACGGGACCAGCTCCCATCTTGGGGCTGAAGCTGTGGGGCTGTCTGCTAGGAAAAGCATCTTTTTCCTTTTAAGCAGGCTGGCTGTAGGAATAAGGGAGAGCGCAAGCATTTGCAAAAGAGGTGTCATAGGAGTGGTGTTAGGGATAAAGGTGCATTTAAAAAAAATAAATAAGAAAATCACATTTGAAGCACGCAGCGGCTGACAGAGCACGCTTCGCCTGCAGGGTAGTTTTGGTTTTGGCACATAATGACCAGTGTGGGGAATCACTTCTTTCCTTGTTTGTCTGCAAAGGACAAGGCCACGTCTGGACCCAGTTCCAAAGTGCCATGCACGTTAGTCCCTGGTGCTGCCCAGGGCTTAGGATGTCCCACGATGGCTCCTCGGCATCGGGGAGCCTGGTGGCTGCGGCAGCAAGCAAAATCCCCAAATGGAATCGTGAAGGTTCTTACTATAAAGCACATCAAACACTTCCTCTACCATCTTCCTGAGGAGGTAAACGTCTGATCCCTGCTCCGGCGACACCCGGAGCGCGTTCCGCCCGCAGTCCTTGGCTTTCCTGGGCACATCCACATCCTGCTCCTTCCTCTGCTGGAGCCCTGTGGGAGAGAGGGGACAATGTGGGAGCTAATGCGATGGCAGCTTCATCGAGGTGGGGTTTGTCCCCTATTTAATTAACGCTTCCTCCCTCCATCCCCATGCCAAAAAAAGAAAAAAAACGGCAAGAGAGGAGTAAGATGCAAACACGTTGGACACGTTTGAGTCCCACATGCCTCTCCCTGCCCTGGATTTTACACACTGGGCTCCACTGAAACCGTTGTGATTAATTGGCCGACGTATTTCTTTCCCCTGTTTTCAATCTGCTTAGCCTTCAATCTCTCCGGAAAGAAAATCCGCCTTTCTGGGAGGCTTTTTTACCCTTCAGTGTCACGTAGCTCTGTAATACCAGCTATTTCCTGCTAATTTCCCCCATTAAACCTCAAATAAAGCATATCTTCGGCAACGACTTCCTTGCATCTCTAAATACACAGAAAATTAAACACTACAAGTGCATTATTGCCATTCTATCTAAACCTATTCACAAGGGATTTTCAGTGGCAAAGGACTAATTCTTTCATCATACTCCACAGGCTCTCACCAGCGATCCGCCTGGATGCTGCTCGACTACTTAAGGAGGAACTTGCAGATCCCTTCTGCTGGCGTTGCAAACAAGACCCTGTGCACAGAGGAAACCCAGTTACTGCTCTTTAAATGGGGTTGTGGCTAAAACCTATCTGGGTGATGTAGGAGGGCAATAAGCAGATGGTGCTTTGCTGGAGGAAGCTCCCATCGTAGCGCAGCATCGATGTAGAGCTGCAAAAAGATTTTGGAGGGGGAAACAGGCAGCAGGGCTGGACCTGCTTAACACAGCAAGCTTCAGATATGCCTCAAAAGCAGCTCGTCTTGGGATCATTAAGCTCGATTTTGGCCTAGATAACAGATGAACCTGCCCTGGTTGGGTGAGAGGTGCAGGGATGCACCACCGCCCTTGACTGCACACAGGTCTGCTTGCCCAGGGATGCAGATGTGCAGCCCTCAAAGAGCAGGAGCAATCAGATGTCAGCTCCCAGCCCAGCACAGGAGCTTCTGTGGCCAGCAAGGGCAACTGTTTGTGGCTGCTGGCCAGCAAGGGCAGGTGTCCAGGTGGTCCTAACACCAGCCAGTACCACAGGCATGGAAGAGGGGATGCTGATCCTCAACCTACACCACAAACACCCTCTAGAAATGGCTTGTTAAGGTAGCTCAGATGCTCTGTGGCAACAGTTTGGATGCAAAAAGGATGGCAAAATCCTTAAAAAGACTTAAAAGAAAATAAAAGTAAAACAGAGCAGTTCTGGGCCATGGATAGCATTGGTCAAGGGTGCCCAGTGCAAGACAGGAGTGCCAGCATGGCTCCCTTGGCACGTGGCAGAGGGAGGCGACATCCATCATATGCAGGGAAAAGAAGCCAGTCACCCATGGAAAGAGGTTTCCCAGGTTCTTAAAGAGTAAAACAAGAAAAAACGAGAAGGAAAATAACACACAGCTACACAGCACGCGAGCCAACAGCCGGCCATGCTTCGCTTCTTCATGGTCATTTCATATCCGCAGCTTTCTCGTTTAAAAGAAAGCCAGCTTTTCATGGACTTAACTTAGAACAGACCTCGATGTAACCAGCTCCATTTTACAGCTCTCTGAAGCCATCTGTGATCTCTGCGACCAAGCAGAGTCTGCCCCAAAGCGCCGGGTGGCATCTCTGTGCTCCCTGCTGCAGACTGCCCCTTCCTTGCTTGCCATCTCAACATGGCAAGGCCATGTTTTAGTGCCCCAAACTCCACTGTCCCCACGGCACAACTGTCCCCACCACCTTGAATGAGGCCACCAAAGACCCCTGGCCACACAGGATCACCACTGGCAATCAGTCTGCGAAGTACAGGGCAGAGTATCCTGCTTTATCCTGGGCACAAAAAATGCCCTTTTCTCCCTCAATATTTTATTGAGGGCTCCCCGTTGTTTCTCTGCGGCACAAGGAAACGCTCCTTGTAAAATATTCCTGACCCAGCTACAAAGGCTGTGAAATCTAACTTGATTCACACCCACCCACGACTCTCCCCTCCTAGCCAGGCACCACTTCTTCCCTCTTTCCATTCATCTTCATAATTGTCACGTCCCCCAGTACGTCGGGAAAGGCTGGGCTGGAGCTCCAGATAAATGAGCGTGTTTGAGTGAGGTCTGTGCGCCCAGAGAAACACGGCTCGCTAGATAAGAGGCTTCTTATATCTTCCAGCGATGTCTGGTTTAGATTATTTCAGATTCTCTCTAAAGGGGCAGCTCGACTATAAATCAGAGGCATTTCCAGGGATGCTTTACAAGGCATGCTGGTTGTAAGAGCTTTATGCACTGCAGTTGAGCCTTGGCCATTTATAATTCAAGACAGAGTTATCGCATTTCACCCTGTCTCACATATCAGCTGCTTTGTCGGAGCTCCACGTTCAAAATTTTGTGATCGATACCAAATGTTGCAGTTTTGTTCTTAATGGTGCAAATTAAGCCAAAAGAGGGGAAATTCAGATATAATTGCAAGTGCCTCAGCCCATTTAAGCTTGCCTTCATATAGTGCTAGGTGACTGGCCACAATATACATATATGCATGTATATACACAAACGCACACACACAAGCACATATATAATTTCTTAAGGTGAGATTTGCAGGCAGTCATCAGACAACATGAGCTCTAGAGAGGCATAGTTAGCCTTTTATGTATTAGATTTAGCTTTCCCATACTGCCTATCCTGTTGCAGCCGAAATGCTGAGTTGCTTTTCTGCTTCTGTACATAGTGGGAGGTGGGAAGAGGATGCAGCAGAATCACCCACAGAGGGAGAGACTTTCTTGAAATGCCTTCTGCCTAAAGACATCCACTTGCAAAATTAAATACATCATGACGGAATGAAGGGGGCTTTCTAGGAGCTAAATAGGACAAAGTTCAGCATTCCCATCCCCTAGAAAAGAGGATAAGCAGGAGCTGAGAGCTGATCCGTGCAGGGCAGCTCTTCCATGGAGCCAGTGGTTGCATGAGGCTCCGGGCAAGCTCTGGGCTCCCCTCGCTGGTGCTCCCAGCACATGTGCAAGGAATAAGCCAAGCAGACAGTGACCCTGGCAGCTTTACAGAGCTAATGTTTTCACTACAGTGAACTGTGCTTGAGCAATTTCTCCATGGATTAAGCAGAAATATGGTTTCTATCAGCATCAGGTCATGCATGCACTCAGAGATGCAGTTGCCTTCTACCTTGGTCTCTGTGCACAGGGCTGCAGCGCTCAGTGCAGTCAGTGTGTTCACACAAACCTGCTCCCTGTTCAGCTCCTGCTTCCCGTGCTGCTTTTGAGCCCTGCAAGGGCACGGAGGCTGCTCCTGCCCAACGCAGCCCCTCCTCAGGACCCAAAGGCATAAGCTGTGCAAACATGGGGCTGCTCTTTAAAATATTATTAAAATCAAGCTTTTCTTCCTAGCTCACAACAGCTGCAGGGACTTATGTGAAGAGCAAGATGCCAAAGGGTTGCAGCATTGGGCTTCGAGCATCGAATGAACTGAAGTGGTTCATCAAATTGTGCTTTCCATGCCCCAACCTAGAGGGTCACACTGAGCAACCACCACACTGAGCAATCCCCCGTCTTAGGCTTTGGCTTGTCAGGGCAAACCGAAATCCCTTCCCAAAACACCACTCTCTAGTGCTGCTGGGAGAGGGGAAAGCCAGGGAAAAGCATCCATCAGCGTGCTGGGATGCGGCCACCAAGAAAACTGAGGTCAGCCCTTGCAATGCACTTCCTGTTCCTCCTCTCACGGAGCCTCCGAAACCTGCTGGATGCTACTCCCAGATGTTACCCCAAAACTTTGTCCTAATCAGCTGGGCAGGCAGCTGAAACCACTCCACGTGTCCGCCCTGATTAGAAGTGAAGCATCCAAAACACTGAGCAGCGACAGGAGATCGTTATGGAAAAGGAAGACTGATGGATAAGAGCAACGCTCCCCTTCTGCTTCAGATGTGTTCGGCCATGTGACAGTGATGGGACATGACCAGTAAGGCTAGTCTCCAGTTTGCAGGGAGAGGAGGACAATGATGGAGTAGGAGCCTGCTCCCCTCTTCCCACAGGGTCTCCTGTCCTCCCAGGAGGGGATCAGCCTCGTACCAAGGATCTCAACACACTCCTTCTCACACATTGGCCTGGAAAGACCTCGCAACTCTATGGCCAGCATCGCTATTCCCGAGCCTGCTCCCAATCCTATGGAAAAGACCCAGAACCAGACACAATTTTTGACCCACCCCGCAACTGACTAACCTCTAGGATAAACTATTTCTGATAATTCTTGAAAATACATCTCCTTGGCACTAGTGGTCCTCTTAGCAGAATCCATCCACCCTCAAACTCTGCAGCATCCCACAGGGATAGACTCCTCTCCAGGCCATCACCCAGGAGTTCTGGTGCCACCTGAGCAAAGGGTTTGGCCCTTGGGGGACCTCAGCAGACACAAGTGACGTTCTGGATGCAGGTTTAGCCCTAGCTACGCTCTCCCCACCACCACATGAGCAGACATCCCATCCACCAGCAGAAACGGCCCAAGAAACACGCCTGGCTCAGCCGACACGCGTCAGGACAGACACTCGGCTTCTCGCAGGGCTACTCACGGCAGAACTTGTGGAAATCGGCCTGCAGCTCCTTCCGCGCGCCCATGAAGAGCCTGCCCTTCTCGGTGCCCAGCACAAAGGTGCTCTCGGCGTGCACGGCGATGCAGGCCACCTCCGCATTGAGCTTGGAGAGCGCCGAGCACTGCGGGGAGAGGCAAAAGGATCAGCATGGGTCAAAGGGAGGTTCTTCTGTGGGTCAAAATTTTCCTTTTTTAGAACATCTCAAACTGGCTCAAAATTTTCCTTTATTTATTTATTTATAACACCTCAAACTGTTTAAATATTTGAACAACTTTAGGATGTCACAAAGTCTTGGACACCTGAAATCAGAAGTCTACCCTATCATTATGTTCCAACTATTTCCACCACAGAAGTAACTGTTTTATGCATTTCTTTCTTTTAGAAATTTCTTTCTGAAAGAAATAATCCCTAGTTTCTCCACCATCTTTAATAAAATAAGGAGCATGAGAATCTTATTTCAGCTGCAGAACACCACAAGGTCTATGGTCAAAATCTGGATTAGGCGAATGATTCTTCCTATGCGGTTATGCAAAATGTTACGGTGTTGGAAAAGGCTTCCTTCATTAATCTGCTTTACGTAACGCATATTTCCTGGCTATATATAATATACAGGGATATGCATTTTTATTATTATTTTTATAATTGCTACGCAGTGTCTGCAATGAGTCACATTCCCATAGCTACAGCAGCGAGATGAGGCAGACAGCACCCAGGGTCCAAACGATGAGGAGATAAAGTGACAGCAAGTAGGACTTGCCCTGGTGTAGTGCAAGGTGCTGGGTGACTTGGCCAGATGTCCAAAGGGTCCCTGCAGGACAGGAGGTATTAACTCAAGAGGAGATGGTTTTTGGGGGAAACATCCTGGCACCTCCATGGACAGCAACCACCCCAAAGGTGGTGCCCTTCTCAGCATGCACAGGCCATGTTCCCGTTATATTTATTACCCACACCTACACAAGCAGGCTTCAGAAGAACAAGAGAACGGTTGCAAAGGCAATAACTGGGAAATCAGGAAATGCAGGAACCAAAGCGGATCCAGAGCAACTTCGCTTCCTGCTCCTTTGGTCAACGTGCAATGAGGACACAGTCATAGAGAAGGCAGCCTAGGATGTATGTGACAATATATAGGAACTGTCCAAGCCACCGAGTGCTACAGCTCTGGGCAACAGTCTTTTTATTGGGGTGCAGATTCCCAGAAAGAAGCATGTGCTGTGAAACATGTAGACAATAGGATGCACTCAAGACAAATATATTGAATAAAACATGTCTGTAAAAGGGAGGGCTATTTAGCACTTCACATTTTATTACATGTCTATAACACTTTCCCTTTTTATCACATTCACAGTTAAAAACAAGATTAGCTCCGGTCCAAGAGACTTAATCCAGACAGTTATCTTGTTTATGTAAGCAAGCCTGACTTATGTAAGGTTTCCATTGGGAATTCGACGTCAAAAGATATGAAAGTTCTTTCCTTTGTTCTCCGAGATAAAAGCCATTGTTCTCCTGTTGTGTAAAAGCTCCCAACAACATCGGTAAAACATCAAGAAAAAAAACACACAACACCCTACACTGAGTTGCTACCAACATAAATATTAATGGGAAAACAATACCCATCTGAGATTAACTTTAGCTGACTTTATGATGCTCACAGCTGTCAGGATGGGGATGCAGTTTTTGCTTCCAGCTCAACGCCTTGTGCTGTGGCGGCAGTGGCAGCAGCAAAGGTGACATCCCTGCCACCCAAATCCCAGGCTTTGCGACCCAATTTGGTCTCCAGGCTTCCATGGCCCTGGTCCCATCGCCAGCAGCTGTAGGGATATTGGTCCCCAGAGGGGACATGGAGCCAGGCAGAGCCTAGCACCAGGACTGTGGTCTTTCCTGTGCAGATGGGGGAAGAGGCAGTCCCGCTTACCATGGAGTCTAAAGCAGACACTAAGCTGGTAACAATCTCATCTTTCTGCGGGAGAACCATGTTCCACTGCTCTGAGCGGGTACTGCCGAGAGCCACGTCCAGAGACTTCCCTGTCAGGGCCATATTCACCTGAAAAGAGAATACATGAAAATCAAAAGGTGCATTTGTGCTGTTACTTGCAGGGATTGGACTGAGCACCTCCTGGCTGCAGGCGCAGCCAGTTTCGCTGTGGAAACAATAGAATTTGATTCACCTAGGTAAAAAACATATCATAGCAAGCCAGATACCCAGCATACAAATTATTTCATTTCTGATAGAAACAAAGGAGAGAAAAAAAAAAAGTAATATGGCATGACAGACGCGCACAGCTGTAATCAGAGCCTTAGTGGCTGGAAAGGCCGTGCTGGCCACACTCCCCTCCTCTCCCTGCTTCGTGAGCTCACCAGACCTGATACCCCAGTGATGGGCACCGAGGCAGACCCTGCTGGTCCCCTGCTCCAGGGAATGGCAGCCTCAGGCCAGGCCTCCCAAACCACCTGGATGGGGCAGGTGTGGGAATAACCTCTCCTCCCAGGTCAGCACAGAGGCATCGCGGGCACGCGGGAGCACACGGGTAGATGCAGAGATACAGACACTCTCACAGGGGACATTGCAACACTCCCAAACGTCCCTTCTGCCAAAGAAGGGTGGCAAATTAGCCAGTAACAACGTGGAGCTGCTTGAACCCGCTTGTAAATCACACGCTCGAAGCCGCAAGCAGATAAAAGGGGCCAGCGAATTTCTAATGAAGCAAGATTAGAAACCAGCAGAGGCGCGTGGGGCCTGCCCAAGGAATATGAATGAAGCCGGCGCTCGCTGCCCTTAACTCGATTTGCTGCTCAGGCAGGAGAGGCAGCCGAGCCAAGGGTGAGGCCGGCTGCATCCCTGGGATGGACCAGGGCTGCCTCCGTGTGCGCTTCCCCTCATAGGCTGGCTTGCAGAACAGATCTGCTGATTGCAAGTTTGATTCTTTTAATCGAATTAGAAAAACTCATTATGCTTCAGAGGGGTTCTTAGCTACAAAAAAAGAAAAAAAAAGCATGCTGAGAGGTGGATCCAAAGACACAGGTGGATCCATAAGGATGTAGCTAAGAGCAGGGATCTCAGGTCCTTGCCCACCACCACCAGCTCCTCATCTCTGTCTGCTTGGCTGGAGGCCAGCAGGGAAGAAATCCCTTTCACCTGGCTGATCATCTAATAGGTAGATGGAAAGTCACTTAAACAACAGAATATGACTTAAGAACACAACTGCACTTTCAAAAGCAAAAGGGGAGAAATTCTTAGAAAACATTTAATCGTTTATGGTCACAAACAGCAGTGACAGCGCCCTTGGCAGGAGGAAGAAAAGGCAAAGAAAATAAACTTTACAGCAGGCAATAGGCTTATTCAAACCAAGATGTACAGCCTGCCTAATCAAAGGGAAAGTGATCTTTAGGAAAACTGGGGTAAATCACTGTGAGGTGCATTCAGGCTTCCAGGGATGGTAGTGACTGGTCTCCCTGCCGGAATGATGGGTCAGGCAGTTGTGGCCGACTTCGATCCACAGGTTGCTTTTCCAGGGCCTATGGTCTGCAGCAAGCAAACATGCTCTCCACCTGCATTTTCCAAGGAGTCTAGTGAAGCCTGGAGCCTGCCTATCAGTCCACAGATGCTTGGCACCTGAACCCCCTGCTCAGTGCCGGAGATGATGCACCAAGGGAACAGGTAGGCTGTCCCCATGTCCATGTCCCCATGTCCACAGCAACCCCACAGCCCAGCACATGAGGGACAAGTGAAGAGGGCTCTGCAATGCCCCAGACCCAGGTGGGCCGCCCGCCCAGCCCATTGCGCGGCTCCTCTTGCAACAGCCTCATTTTGCACTTCAAGAAGGCTGGAAACGATGATAAATTTGGCCCTGGGCAGTTTCACTCATGAATCACTGGGGCCGCCAGGAAGGAAAAGCAGGCGCCTTTAGAGAAAAGTGCTGCCAGGCCACCAGTTACGGCCACCTCGGGCTCCCCAGCGTGGGCAGGGGTGGTGAACACGGCTCCCCAAACTCTCCTGTTTGCACCAGCTCATTCTGCTTGGTCGCTCACCCAGAGACATGCATCACCTTTCCAGCACCGGGATAATTGCTGCAAACTTCATATCTCTCCCAGAAATAAACATCCTCGAGTTTTGCATGCTGCGTCACTATTTCCAAACTGCTCAGAGCAAACAAAACCGATGGGGAGGGGGAAAAAAAATCCCAAAGGAAATTTCCATGCAGAAAGCTGCGTTATTATACAATTCAAATTATAAACAGGTACCCACTAAATCAGGACAAAACAAACAGGATTCACGTAATCTGACACCCCAAAGTGAAGAAGTTCAAGTCCGGCCTCAATCATTCTCGCTGCAGAGCAGCACGGAGCGCAGATCCAGGCAGCCCAGCTCATGTCCCTGTTCTGCACGGGCAGCACCAGCTTCCACAAGACACTTCCATTCTGCAAGCGCAGCGTGTGCCTGCGGATCAAGTCACTGCATGTCTTATTAATCACTTGTCGGCGCGGAGAAGGTGGCGAGAGCTGCAGCTCTTCCCACTGTTTCCGTCGGCATCAGCACTGTTTCCTGCGGCGGCCGCCGGAGAGGTTTTCCGGTGCTGCCTGCATCTCCTGGTGCCCACGGCTTGGGACACAGTGCTTGGGGGTTCGTGGCATGGGCTGTAGGACAAAACAATCAAAAGCAAGTGCTTCAAGTGCACAATATTGACTTGAAGACTGGAGGACTCTTCCGTCCACCTTCTTTTTGCTCTTCTTTTCATGCCCAACATCAATTTCCAGCCATCCTCCACCACCAGGAGGAATGCTCTCGTCACGCAGCAGCTGGCATGGCCATGCTCCAGTGGCTGCAGGAGATGGAGGCTGGGGAAGGGCATGTCTGCCCCAATGGGGAGAGCTGGCCCACATGGGACCTGCTGCCCTCTGCCCAGAGAACTTCTGCATCCCTCCACACACACGTGCTTCCACAGACACCAGTGGCCTTCAAGAGCTTGCTAAGACCATGTTTAGCCCTTGTCCACCCCACGCACTTCAACAGCTGCAAGGAGGAAGGCAAACCCAAACCCAACAGTCTTTGGCACACAGTTGGGCTCCTCCATGCCATGCTCTCCACCAGGGAAAAGGCAAAAAAAATGAATAAAAAAGGAAGAAACATCTTTATGGAAACTGCATATGGCTAAACGTATTTATGATTGGGAAAAATTCGAGTCCACACAAGGACGTAGCTTTCCCAAAACACCAGCACACAGGGAGATAAAAGCAGCTGAAGGCTCAGGAGACACAGGAGATTCTCGCTTAGCTTTCTCTTGCACATCACAGGCACTTTTCCAACAATTCATGGTTTAAACTGAAAGGACTGACTTTTATCCCCCCTTGCATTTCTACTAAACACAACCCTGGCAACTTCCATGACATTGAGTATCTTCCGTACGCTAATCCAAAGATGACACAAGGCCACTTAAAAACACTTTCAAGAGAGAAAGTACCTGATGCCCCATCTTAGCCAGATTGGAAGCTCCCTAGAGCTCAGGTGGGCCAAGACACTGAACCGAGATTATCTTCCAACTCCTCCCTTAAACCAGTGACTTCATCCAACGACAACAAGATGGAGAAAACCAGTCTACCCTCAGTAGCCATGGAAATCTTATTTTTAAAAAAGAGTTTGTTCGAACTCATGACACGCAGTAAGGTAGAGCAAAAGGTCAAACCTCGCTCCCGCCGCAGCCAGTGGCAAAGCTACCGATTCCCAAAGGTGCCGAATCCAGCTCTCATTTCCCGGGTGCCGGGGAGCAGGAGCCCGTGCCCGCAGCCCGAGCGCGCAGGAAGGACGGCCACGCCAGCGGTGGCACGTCGCTCTGCCTCTTACGCAATTAGCTTCAACTGTGCTTAACACCCATGACTCATACAGCCAGGTCCAAGCATCCGATCTCATCCCTCTCATGAGTCAAAGTGCCTTTTGGAAAAGGCGCAGAGGTAGGGAGATCAGGCAGGGAATGCGCCTTGCTATTTCTCCTCTATCTCTGTCCCAAACATTTCAACTCATTTTTTAAAGTCAACGGGAAGAGCGGACTTTGCACCAAGACTTTCACTACAGCACAATTCCCAAATTGAAAGCAGCCTGTGAAGGTCCAAGCAGGAGCAGGTGACCTTCACCCACATTGTTCACAGAAGATCACCCATCACAGCAGTCGGTTTGCCCTGCAGTCCTGGGAGAAGGGACTGATGTCAACAGGGCAGCTCTGAACTCAGTCATCTAGGCCATGCTCTACAGACCTGGGCATCATGCAAAACCATCACATTAGCCTCAGCTCTGAGGTGTTTATGAAGCACCCGGCAGAGCTTGGAGTCATATTCAAGTTGCTGATGGCACCTTGCAAATGATACCAGGAACAACCTGTTTCCAGATCATCTGCTCATTCAAGAAGAAACAGAGGTAGCACAAATAACTATTGAAAGGGGTATTTGGGATTCCTGGCCATTGAATATGTTTCACCAGAGACACTCATTAAGTCAATGGGAGCCCAGTACCACAGTGAGCCCCTTCTATCCCCACTCTCTGGTGGAAGCATCACCTGAGAGCATCAGTTCCTGCACCGGCATCACAGCATGAGCGGCAAGACCTCAACCCTGCATAGCCAGAGAGAAGGAACGTAGCACTCCTGGCCAAAGCATAACATTGGTAATGATGGAGTGACACCGATTTCATTCCTAATTGTCCTTTACTTCACGTAGGCATGCTGAAAGGAGATTTTTTATAAATGACAGAAGCCCTGGAGGTCGCTTCCATAATTAGCCCTGGCTATCATTAAGCACATCCCAAAACTCACCAGGACATCCATCACACCACGTTCTACACAAACCATCCACCCAGCACCCAAGGATGTGATGAGAACATGCAGCCATGCACCCATCCACACTCCCACGGTTCCCTTGCCGGCCTTGAATGTGAGGTTTGCAAGGGGCAACGCTCAAGCTGCATCTCAGGCTGCTTTGCCAGAGCGGAGGTCAGCCCTGAAGGCGCTTTGCACCACTCCATATCTGGAGGACTTCTGAGGCAGCTCCTTGGGCTGCTAGCTGGCAGCACGCTAATAGTAACGGCTAGGTGCGAAACACCGCAGCAGCTCCGCAGGAAAAAGCCCTGGAAACCACATAAAATAGACCAATGCATGTTAGAGAACAGACTTGAATTTCAACTTGTGGTTTCCCTAATCGCTTAAGCAAACACTGGTATCAGCAGAGCCGATGGATGCGAGCGGAGCCATCGCCCCCAAGAGCGCTCCGAGCCACAGCCGCTCCAGGGGACCCCCGGCCTCTCCACTGGGATTGCTGCTCTAAGCTGCCATTGGAGCAGAGGGTGGAAGGGCTCGGAAACACCCACGTTGTCACTTCCCAGGCTCGCCATGCAGAGAGTGACAGATGCCAAATACGCTCCGTACAGCACTAACCACCATCTGATGTCAGCACCCTCATCCCCAGTGTTCCCCTTGAGCTATGCACAAATAAATTGCTGCTTTTTCTTTTAATACTGCAGTTATATCACTATAAAACATCCTTTATAAGTCTGGTTTCCTCTTCCCCCAAATAAGCACTTTCTTATCACAACTGCTAGACTGGTCCCCTTTGGCCACTTAGTGGCGCGACTCGCTAATGCAGACAGGTTCCTGTACCACAACCTCATGCTGGGCAGGCCCTCAAACTCTTCCTTTGAGCACCTGTGTCTTCATTTATTAAAAAATAAAAATCCAGATCACGAGTCTCCATCAGAGTGTGCTGGCGCTGCAGTGAAAAGCAACTGTGAGCATCGTACTGAGGAGCCCGGTCCTGCTTTGGGCCGGTAACACAAGGTGGTCCCTATGTCAAGATATCATGACTCCTTGTCACGACCAATGAACCTCGCAGGTCAATTCACCTGGGGAAATACTGGGGGGCAGCTCTTAGGGTGCCTGGAGCAAATGCCACAAGATGTGATGGAATTCCCAGAAAAGAGATAAGAAAAAAAGAAAAAAAAAAAAAGGAGAAAGAAAAAGAAAAAGAAAGAAAGGAGATGGGGAGATGGGCAGAGCGGCGGTGCCATGAGGCCTCCTGCACCAGCAGGGATTAGGGTGTCCCGGTACAGTGCAGGGACTCGGGTTGCAATTCTGGGAAGCAGGCGGCCTGGGCACCTAAAATTAGCAGGAGGCGGTAGGAGATGTTAGAAGCCTCATTCTCACCTCCCTGCCCACCACCGTCTATCCCTGCAGTGGTTCAGTAGGAATAGTTACAATTGGTTATACCAAGAAGATAATAAAGATAAATACATATATACACACATATATATATAGCCTTGTATTAAAATAAAATAATCTCATGAGCTACAGGCCTCCTCTTTGGCTCCTGCTCCTGCAGGGATTTTGGCTGCGCATCGGCACAGTTAAAACAGGAGTAGAAATGCAGACAGACAAAAGATGTGTTATAAGAGGCTTCGCTTTGCTTTTCTACATCTCGCTTAAAAAGAGTTTCCCTCGTTGTTCCGCACTTTTTTTGTTTAAAGCACCACAGGACTAAAACTTTGCACATGCCCAAATCCCAAGCGGCTCCGGCTGAGCAGCAAGGATTTACATGGGACGGAAAGCAGGATTTGAGCTCCCAAAAGCATTCCTCGCCTGGAAAACCATGCCGGGGCCACGAGGACAGTGACACCCTTCCCCCTCGCCACGTCCCTCGCTGTCTCCAGCGGCTCAGGAAGCCGGGAGCATCCCCAGGGGCCGGTGGACTTTGCGCCGGGAGGGACGGATAGCAGGGAAGAGCCGAGCGATACGGTTTCCAGCCGCCGCTTTCCCGGGGCTGTAAGCTAACACTTGTGTTATTTAAAGCTGGAGTTTTAACAGTGTTCAGCTACTGTTTGCGTGATCAGGATAAAAAATCGCAATCCTAATTCCTGGCCCCCGGTGCCTATGGCAACTGGTATCCGTCTCCTTGGAAACTAATCTCGTGGTATTTGAACAATGTAACAAGGGCCTTTAATCTCCCAAACACTGTAAATCTTTATTCTAGCCTGCTTGCCTCCAACCGCAAGAACCAACATAAAAAGCCCCTTGTTTTCCGGGCAGTTACAGAGATTCCCAACTCGAATTTTCTATCACACGCACGCTATTTTTAATTTATTTCTTTCTGACTCCTGCTTCTAAATTAAAGGAGGATCAATGTCCCTGGTGCACGCAAGCCCTATGGGGAAATCATTTCTCCGTCTGCGCGCCGGTGGCAGCGAGGCCGCCCTTGCCGAGCTGCGGCCCGGCCTGCTCCGCTTCTCCCATTCTGGATTCCTGGCCCTCCCAGAACCATTCTGGATTCCTGGTGAATTCCTTGTCCTCCATCTGGGCTCACGGCTCCTTCCAGCTCCAGGCTGGCTGCGGATTTAATGACCATGCACCCCCTTCCTTCACTCGAGCCTTTAATGAAAATATTGACTAGTGCTGAGACTGGCTCTGATGGTCCTTCACTGGGTGCGTCTTGCTGGTGAAACAGTGGAGTGTCAATAACTAGTGCCTGAATTTGGTTCTCTAAGCAGCTCCATGCGCACTATCATCCAAACCAGCACATCCAACCTTGCCTTGAGTGATTTTTCCTAAAACAGCAAGGAGAGGAGAAAAAAAAAATCCTCCAACTGCAGAGAAATCCTCCAACTTCAGACAGGCAGAGAAATAAAAACACAACAAGGAAGATTAAAGCAATAGAGGAGCATAATGGGTGAATAAACACAGGACTTGAGCATTCCTGCATTCCCAACTTGGCTGGGGAGCACCAAATTTGTCATTCCCATCCTCACCAGCCAGTCATCCATCCACAGGATCTGCCAGCTCAAAAGGCTGAGAATCTGTTTTTCCAGGAAAGCCTCTCCTCATGGGACCATGTTGGAGCAGTTGGTGAGGAGATGCAACCCAATCATTGCCCACCTTGGTGCCGATGGCAGCATGGAAGGAGGGCTGGAAGCAGGCAGGGAGAGCCCCAGGGAAGGCAGGGATGGGACATGTGCCCCTGCATGCTTGTGCTCAGCGGGGCTCTGGCTGCCACCCTGCGATCTCACGCTTCCCGCTCTTCCCATTAACTATCTCCACATGAGGAGGGCTCTGATCAAAAAGCCACCACCTCATCTTAGTATTTTTAATTTTATCTCCGCTATTCCAGCACGCTGGTTGTTGTTGTTTTGGCATCAAGGCTTGCCATGTAAGAGGGTGCACTATTGCTCACCCGGTGCCTGATCCCACTCCACACAAATCAGCCCAATAAAGCAAGCTTTCCAGAGGGATTAGAGGCTTTTTCCAGAGGCTCTGCAGTGCCCGTGCCAACTGCCAGCACAGTGCGTGTGAAAGCTAAGCACTTTCCCGCTGCTTCCATCCATCCAGAAGCATCGGAGCAGCAGCGGTGGCACCTCTAAAGCTCCCGGACCTTGGAGGTCCAAGTCCCACAGGCTCCGCTATTACGGCAGGGCAGCCTCAAGCCCTGCGCAATGAGCGAGCTTTCCGCTCGCCCCTTGCAGTCTGTAAACCTCCTAATTATAGAAGGGATGCAACGACCTTTCTTGCAGCCCAACTTATATAACCAGAAACAAGAGGCAGGCTCCGGAGCGACACGACCACTGCTGCCAGGTGCTTTGCTGCACGGTGGTGCAAGGGAGGCTGCCACTGCTCTCCTGAACGAGAGCAGAAAGCCATTCCCTGCTTCATGAAATCCTCAGTGGGGCACCTACAACATATCCCATGGTCTGGGATCCTCATTTCCTTCTCCCTCATTGCAGGCAATGACCAAAAGCAGCACCAGCTTCTAATATCCCATCTCATGCAAAACACAACCATAATCATGGCTTTATCAAGGCTCTGCATCACTGCGAGCTGCCAGACTGAAACAGCCCCAGGTGCAATTACCCTCTTCATCCAAATTGCTCACCAGGGCCTGCCCCAGAGCTTGGGAGAGCCCGAGGAAGCTGCCAGCTCTCCAGACCCAGCCACCCTGCAGGGTCCCAACCCGGATCCTGCTCTGACGCATTGGCATTGAGGAGCAGCACCTGGTGCCAACAACATGCACTTACCCTGGGATTGCCAGCCCACGGGTGGACTCTCCAGTGTCCAATACAGACATGCACCTCCACACACCTCCTCGCAGGCAAGAAACAGCCCTCTTGGGGAGATTCTCTGCTGTCTAATACAGCGTAGGCTCATGCTGCGACTTCCCCCCCCCACCACCATTAACTAGGCTTTGGCTTCTTTACATTGCCACACTTTGTCACCACCTTCCATACATCAAATATCTCGAGCTGCGCTACCCCTCTGCTCTGTTCAATGGAAGTTGGCCCGCATGCTAGAAATTACAAGGGACAGGCAGGCAGACGGATGGGGACAAACACACACCCAGAGACAGCGATTACATAAACTTAATTTCCAAATTATTGATTCCAAGCCAATGGTTTTCCTCCTTGGGGCTACGTGGAAAACCTTACGAGCTCAAGCTGAATGCAAAGCAGTGGCGTCACCGTCTGCCTGGCTGCAACAGCAGCTGCTGGGGTGAAGCACCGCAAGCACGTGGCACCCGCCCATCCAGCTCCTATGAACATGCAGGCATTTACCATGACCATTCAGAAAACAAGACAAAAATAAATGTAAAAAACAAACACACACCACAGGTTGGGACAAACTACATAAAGAATCTTCCCCTCTCCCTCCACTCCAAAACTGAAGCATCTTGCAGAAATATCCCAATTTCAATGCAGATGTTGCTGTCCCAACTCAGAGTCTTGAGCCTCTACGTGCCACCAAGGTCCCTTCCCAGCAAGGTGCTGAGGTGGGTTGATCTTGTCCCCAGAAGAAGAGTGAGCCCCCATGTCTCCCTGCATGGTGGCCAGCCTGGGCACACTGCATGCAGGCAAGGCCAGGAAGAAGCCA
>JAUBOD010000225.1:490337-503261 GCA_032353885.1 Nothura maculosa | reverse complement strand
AGAGCAAGGCCAGGAAGAAGCCAAGAGCAAGGCCAGGAAGAAGCCAAGAGCAAGGCCAGGAAGAAGCCAAGAGCAAGGCCAGGAAGAAGCCAAGAGCAAGAGAGGCTCCCCAAGAACAGACAGGGTGGAGGCAGGCAGGAAAAGGAGCTCAGGGTGGAGGCTCCAGCAGGCACCTTTGATAGCTGGAGACTTAAGCCATGACTCAAAGGTTTGCAGTCCACACTCATGTGTGGGCAGACCTGTGGGCATCACTGCAAGGGCTGCCCCAGGTCCATGAACAGAGGCATTGAGAATCCAGCCTTAAAATAGAGCCAGGGCCTCTCCCAGATACTTCTGCTCACAGTCACCAAGACAAGGTGACCTGAAGATTGCTGCCTCCACATTCCCAGCCCCACGGGATGCAGCGATGCCAGGGCTATACAGCGACAGCCTGGGCCAAAATTTCTCTATTCCTCTCCTCTGCAGTGCTTCTTTCAATACCTCCAGCTTCAGATCGCACAAGAAGCTCCTTTCCTAGGGAAAAGGCTTCCTTTTCATCTCCAACCTAAGTGCAAAGGCTCTGCACACCTTGGTCCCATGTGCTCTGAGGTGAGCATCTGTCAGCTTGTCAAGAGAACCAGGCTGGCAAGCGCTTCAAGCTGCCCCTGGAGCAGAGCGGGCCTTAGTTTGAGCCACTCACCCAGTGGAGACATCCACCCTGCGCCAAATCCCAGATTCATCCCTGTTTCCCCTGTGTTATGAAACACATTATCTGTTGAAACTAAGTCAACAGTTGTTTGCATTTACGTGTAAACACAGGGAATATTAGGAGCAGGGCCAGCATTGTATTTGCATACGAAACGTAGTCCGTGCTGCCCTTGCTCCTTGGTTTTTTTCCACAGCTGCAGTTAAACATATGTGGAAGTATCAGGAAAGCCAAGACCAGAGCATTTCAAGAAGAAAAAAAAATTGTTTTTCCTTTTTCACATTTCTATTTGTGCAGGAGGCAAAGGCATCTCTTTAAAACTATATAATGCACCGACACGCATGCCCCTTAATCTTGTGCCCAAAACTAAACCACTTCAAATTCTCAATGATATGCACATCTTATCAAGTCTGCTTTGCATATCGTATAAATATTTATTTGCTTTTAATCCTGCACAGCAAACCTGCCTCGTGGCACATTTTCCTTTCAAGCAGCAAGGAAAGAGTTCTAATCAGGAGCTGCGGTGCCCAGCACGAGCCTCTCCGAGGCAGAGTCTGCCCAGGGGTTGAACAACAACTTGGTGTGACATTGGACGCGGCCCACGTGGCTCCGAGCTCCTTCCTGTCATCCAAGTCAATGGCAGAGCTGTGGGTGCTGCCCCACAACTAGAGGCCACCATCCCTGTGGGAGAACATGAACGTTCAAGATGGAAACTCAAACCAAAAGGGTCAACCCAAAGGCCCATGTGTCCCTCTCAGCAAACCCACAGAGCGGCACCTCCAGTGCCTGAACATCAGAAACACCTTAATCACCTCTTTCTTCAAAGGTATCAGCATCTACGGAGCCCCAAGATTGTGAATTAATTTCTCAATCTGTTCCCCTTAAATGCCTCGCAAGCAATTAGGCAATCGACAGGGCGAGGGCGCGTGGGCGCCTCAGGGAGCCGCTCGGGGGGAGCTGGAGAGCTCTCGGGCAGGCTCTTCACACGCCGCGCACAGCCGCAGAGTGGGTAAACACCAAGCTACTTTATAACGTTAGAGTAAATATTTAAGCAGGCGGTTGTTTCATCTGCACGGTGCCGCAGCGCAGCCTCCGTCGCTGGCGCTGCGGTGGCCCCCAGGGCTCGCCAAGGCCTTATCGCAGGTGACGGGGGTCACTGGCCCACAGGCGAGCTTCAAGACGGGCTCCTTGTAAAAACGGAGCAGGGACAAGGACCCCAGGGGGGTTTGGAGGGGAATCCAGTCCACAACATCTGATGCATCACTCAATATAAGTCAAGAAAGGGAAAGAGCCCCAGCAGGATCAGCAACGGGCCTGCTGTTTAGAGAAACGGGCTAGCCAGATCTAAGAAGGCTAATCCTTGGCCATTAGCTGCCTTGGTTGATGCTCCTCTTCTCTTAGACACTAACCAACGAGCTTTCTGCAGCAGGAAGGAGATGGTTGGGCACCTAGGACTCCAAGGCACCATAGAAAACACTTGAGAGCCAACGAGAGGCCACCACACCTCTGGTACTTTCTACTCTCACCAAGCAGTGCTTGGTTTCCCGTTCTCCTCTCCACTACAGAGATAATAGGGTTATCCCTGCATTTTGCAGGCCCCAACTTCATAACACAATCCCCCAATGTTGTGTTTCTGCAGCTGAAACTGCCACTGTAGCAGCAGTGGAGACTCCTCTCAGGCCCAAAGAATCGAAAACCCAAGCCGACAACCAGGGGAAGGGCTGATTCAGAACACAACAGCCCACGAAGTTCTCCTTCAACCTCTGCATCCAACCACTCTCCGTTACCACCACAAAATTCTTCCTGAAGCGCAGTCCTCCTGGTTCCTCTCCCAGACATCGCAAGTTCCAAGGGCAATAAAACGAGACTCAAGCAGAAAGCAAAATCAATAGCGGGAACGAACATTCTGGGCTTAAATGCCTTCTCCCACATCACAGCTAAAAGCAGGTTAGCGAGGGAGGGAGGGAGGGATGGGGAGGGAGGAAAATCCCTCTCTGCAAATCCACAATACATCAATTTAAGGAAAATTGCAGTTCATTGAAGGCTTCTTGTGGCCATAGCCATCAGTTTAGAGGGGCTAGAGACCCACCAAGCCACGGCCATCCCCCTGTCATTTCCCCTGAGTGAGAAATATCCTCGGCTGAGCTGTTCCCAAGGGAAGGAGAGGGAGAAACCGCCTCCCCTTTCACCGCAGAGCCTGGCTCGATGCCACACCGAAACACCCCTCATCCACGGCAGAGACGATCTCCGTGTTATTTTTAATTATTAGATCTAAAATAATAAAGGAGGCCTGCGTGCTCTAACGCATCGGTGACAACACAGTAAAAATGCCAGCTGCATTAAAAATAGTAATTTCTACAAGAGCACGGCTGCCAGCCAGCGCCGGCAGCAGCTCCTTTTCCCTTCCAGCCACGGCTTCCCACAAGGACAGCATCAACTGAGATCGTGTGTCACACACTAGGAGTTCATTGGGCTTGGAAACATGTATTTTACACATACACACACACAAAAAAACAAGTGGGAACTAAGAAAAGACATTGCACCTGCAGAAGTAACAGGGTTCATAATCTTTAGGGAGAAAATAAATAACAAGGGAGAAAATTTAAGGGCAACGAAGCAACAAAGCGGTGTTCAAAGAGCATTTAAAGACTGGGGGGATTTGTGCTCCAGGTGCAGAGCTTTGCTCTCATGGGTAGCTCACGTGCAGCAAACTTTGGTCATGCCACCAAGCCGGCTTTCATCGTCAAGCGCCTCGCACACGTAGCCATCGATAGGGCTGCGTTCTGCAGGTGTAATTCCCACGGAGATAAAGTCCTTGTTTTTCAACAGGCAGCAGCATCACTCATAAATTACAATAGCAAACATCAGAAAACAAAGACGTTTTCAAGAGAGCACATAATCCGCGGAGGAGCGGCTTGGGAGAAGCTGAAGGAGAGTGCTGTCTGCAAGCGGCGGCAGCACGATGACATGAAAGGGATGCTGGCAGCTCACCCACCAGCCAAGGAATAAGCTCATCTCCTCCCCCAGCCCAGTTCCGGTGCAGAAAATACCTTCGGGCAGGTGGAAAAATTAATCAAACCAAGCAAGATACATCCAAGGTGCCCAGGGAGCTCTTGAGATTTAAGTATTGTGAATCTCAGCAGAATCCGTCAGTGTTTCCCTAGCACCTTTTTATTTTCCGTCATGCTATGGGGTGTTTTTTTGCTCTACGCAGCTGGTCAGTGCCAGGTCCCCATCCTGCCTTGGCAGTGGGACAGGAACAGCCAAGGAACAGGCAGGTTAGTCTCACCCTGCCTCACTGAGCATGCCAGGGGCTCATCCCTGCACTCCCATCATTGCATCCTGCATCTTCCTGGGTTGTCCAATGCCCTAATAAAACCACCCGCTGGAAGCACGCAGGATTTGGCTGCATTTGGGCAGTCTGTGGGCACTCTGGTTCCCAATAAAGCCAAACTTCTCCAGTGGTGGCAGATGTTGACTCAGCGCAATTGTAGCCTTTGATTCCAGCATCCAGGTGCCACCTGCCCTCCAGCAGGGCTGTCACACTGAGAATCTGCACCAGGACATTCCAAGACATCTTGGACAGGACTCAATCCCGACCACAAGTCCCTTCCACCCTTCCCCATCCAAACATAGGACACCAACAGCCCTGCACATGGACACACAAAGGACACCGCAGAGAAGAAAAGACTGCAACAGATCCCATCCTCTCCCACGGCCACCATTCCCTGCCTGCCTCCTCTGTGCTAGCCGAGGCAGCTTTAAAATAAATAAATAAATACCTACAACCTGACACTAATTCTAATGGCTTTAATAAATGTTTAATGTCTTGTTAAAGGTCGCCCGCCTCCTGTTCTCACTGCAGATTTGTATTAACAGCATACAGGCCACTCGCCTTTAACTTTGTTGTTTCATCAGGATTTCAAATGTTTGGCATCCTCTTCTCCCAAGTGATGTATTTAAGAAAGAAACACACAATGCGCTACATAATAAACTGCCAGGGAAGAGAGTGGCGCCCAGCCAGCTCCCACGGCCGCAGGGGATAGGGATTAGCGAGGCCGCGGCATGGAGAGGGTTCCAGGGGTCTCTGCTTTCCCAGACAGACCCCAAAATCTCACACTGAGCCCCAGTTTAGTGGCAAAATGCGCTCAATCTTGCCCCAGGAACACGTCATGCAGCACAGACCTCCCCATGCAAAGGGAATTGGGCTATGACCTAGCACAACACACTCCTTTCTGGGGACTGGGGGTGAATTTTAATCCGGGGCATTTGCCCCTAGAAAGGTGCTACAACCAACGCATACCGTGCCCCCAAGGGGTGCTGAGTAATTTGTTTCTAGCCATCTTCAGCTAATTAAGCTAATTTACAACCTTGTCAGAAGGTGTCAGGAGCAGCAAGGCACCCTCCCGCAGCCCGCATTTTGTGCTATGAAAAACTCCAACCAGGATGTCCACCTAAGGTCCAGACCCCAGGGCTGATGGCACAGGGAGCTCCTCACACTTCCTGGCCAGGAACCTCCTTCCTTTGGCCATCAGCAGAGCTCTGGCAGCGGGACATCCTCACTGGCATCACCCACAGGCTGCTCCCACCTGCAAATGACCATCTGCCCCCACAAGCAGCTTTCGAAGGGCCAAAATAAAATAAAAAGGCAACAAGCAACATGTAGAAAAAGCAAGTGTTACATTGCAAGAGCTCCAGGACCAAGTACAAGCTTCACAAGTGTGACCTTGTGGTTACTGCAGGGCATCCACAGTTGCCTCCCAGCTCTTCGAGAGCTCCTAGCACCTCAAGAAGCCCCTTCAGATCATGGGGCACTTCTCCAGCCAGAGCTGCAGGTCTCCAGCACTCCTGCAAGCCACAGCTACTGCACAGAGCTTGGGGTCTCCAACTGCTTTGCAGCAAAACTTGAGCTCCTTGGCTTTGGAAACTTGGACCATGTTTCTGAGGCTCACCACATTCCTGGGAGACTTGCTAGTGGCCCTAACGAAACATCAGTCTCATCCTCACAGCCAGGAACACACGGGAGGGAATCAAATCCCTGCTCCTTTGCACACAGACACGTTTGCCTCGGCCACTGCTCCAGCTGCAGGGGAAGAGATGGCTGCATCCACTTGACCACAATGGAAAATCTCAGGAACCAGAAAATCACAAGTTCCCTTGCACAACCCTACTCCGAGCAGGTCATTTGACAAATCCTTTCTCCCTTTCCCCTTAAAGCCTCTTGTTTCTACTAGGATGTAGAAGATGAACATTGGACATGGTTTCTTCCAGCCTCCCAGCTGGGGCTCAGTTCCTCCTCCCCAGCAGGGCAGAGGAGGCTGCAAAATCCTGTAGGAAGCCAATTCCCGCCTCTCTCAGCACACAAGTAATAACTCTGCACTCAGCAGCGCTTCAGCAGATGGTATATTGGAACATCATTATATTTACCTAACAAGATTGTTTTAGTGTATTCCTCTAACAATAAAGAAATAGTGCCTGAAGAGAGAAGCCAACTCCTGGGCTTTAGCAGCCCCGTTGCCAAAGAAAAAAAAGGAAAGCCATAAGGATCCACAGAAATATAACTAACTTCTAGAGGTGACACCAATATTCTTCATTTTTATACTAAACTGCACATGACTTGTATGCACCAAAGATGTTCAATAGAATTCCTTAGCAGCCAGATCTTCAAAATGCTGGAGAAGGAGCAGGGCAAGGACCACGTTCCAACACAGTGGAAGGTTCCCCCATTAAACCAGCCCAGGGCCACTGGGTGCACCCAAGACTCCGAGCTCTTCTGGCCAAAGACCATTTGTGTCATTTGTGGCACAACACGAGCTGATCGCAGGACTAGTTCTACCCAGTACTAGTGCAATACAAATACAGCTAATTCTCACATACTTAATCATTACCAGAGCCTGGAAAGAGCTCTGCAGAGAAGCAATAATCAGGCCCATTCTAATTAGACAGACACATAATCTTTTTTTTTCCTACATGTTTTTCCATCTCTGCTTCTTCCTCTATGACAAAACTTGCAAGAGGAGCATGAATTTAAGGGCTAAAATATGTTCAAAAAGTGAAGTGCTGTGACCCTGCTCAGCGTACCCATCCTGCACAAGAACAGTGAGCTCAGGTGTAAATCACACTGTGGTCTAGACCAAAAGCCAGTTTAGCCTCGATCACAAACCATCCCCACTACTTTCAGAGTCGGTTTCGGCAAGGCCAACACAACAGCATCCAAAGAGGAAAACTGGACTGAACTTATTTGCATTGCAATGTGTTTCCTTCTCCAGTCTCCACATGGCTCCTAGCCCTGTTGCAGACAGATGGAAGCTCATTTCAGGCCTCAGCCCAACCTACTCGCATCCCAAGGGCTTCCTGTGCCCGCTCAGAGTGTTGGGGCAAAGGAAGAGCGCGGCACTCTGGTCCCAGAAGCTGGAATTACCTGCACTGGTATGTGAGCAAGGGAGTGGTAAGGGCTGCTTCCAGGTGCAGTCATCAGTGCTATGTGTCACAAGTGCTCTTGGCTTCCCAGGGCTTCAGAAGTTCCTAAGTGCAGAGCCCTTGCATACTTTGAACTTGGTGCTGGGCCTTCATAAGAGGCTAGGCTTAATTGCAAAAGCATGGATTGCCATTAATTAGAAGCAATACTTGGTTTGCCTCTTTCATCTGCACATCACTGGGCCAGAGTCAATATTCCCTGGACACTGCCCACCTCCAGCCTCTCCTGAAAACCATCTCCATCCTAACTATGGGCTGCACCAGCCACTCTGCCGCTTTCGTGCTTCATCTAGGGCACCTCCTTGATGCCAGTAGGGCCAGATTTGGGACAACAGACAAGCAACATGGTGCTCACCGTCACAAGATGTCTTCTCCACACAAGCAAGGTCATATAAGACAAAAAAAGTACTACAGAGTAGGTGGTTTCCTAGGGGATGTTGACAAGTAAAATGCAGCCAGAGGTAAAAACAAAAGAAAATGAGCTTTTCTGAAACAGAGCTGTACCTACCCCCTCACTTCATCCTTTAAGAAAGGGCAAGATATGCATTTTTCCCCATTATGACCATAACAAAACCAAGAAAGTTTTCCTTACCCATTACCACGATCCGAGTTTCCCAAAGCCATCTTGCTCCAGCTGACGGTCCTTCCATCCACCACGAGCTTTCCATACACCCAACAGATCCCCTGCAAGCTCTTTGTACCATCGGTGAGAAGTAGAGGTTGGTTAACACCTGGGACTGCCCATGTCTACATGCCATGGGTTGCTGTTGCTTGCACACAATCAGGAGACTGCTAGCAGAGGGAAAGCTTGGAATATTTGGGTTTTCTCTTCTTTTTTTGTGGCAAAACTTCCACAAAAGGGTAGGTAGTCCCTTGAGGACTACCCTTCATCACTGCAGTCATTGCAGTCATGACTGTTTGCAGTCATTACCATACAGGTGAGGGAAGAAGGAACTTCTTTTTTCAAACTATTTCAGCCTCTAATCCCATCTATTCATCCCTTACCTCAGCTACGGAAAAAGGCATATTTCCTCACAAGAAGGAGGTGAGGAGAAATCCGTCTGCAAAACTCCTTTTCTCACATAAAAGGCATTCTCAGCCACCCCTTCAAGTGACATCCTAAACACCTACTTGTTATTATGGTTCAGCCACATCATGTTTCTTGGAATCGTACAAATGCCCCCAATCTCTTCCACATGTCAAAGGGGTAAGGTTTTTCTCTCAAGGAGCATCACAACCACCCAGCTAACTAGGACGTATCATAACTGAGAGCAACCAGCACCCTCACGTGTCGCAGGAAAGTGCAAGAAATGCTCAGAAAAAGGGTTACAAAGTCTCCTGCCCACACGTTTTTCCACTGCTTTCGTCATCAGACTGATATATGCCCCAAAGTATCTCCCAAACATCTTGGGTTTATTCTCTGCTCACATAGCAGAGGATGTGCAGGGAACAGGAGCAAATCTTCAGCAGGTTGGTGCTGTCCACCACGAACCTTTTACACACAGACACACACACATCCCTTCCTGATGGGTGAGGGACACGCAATTCAGTTAATTTTGCCCCTTTTTCAAGCTTATAGGCTAAGTGATTAAGTAGTTCCTGGGAGAATCAGGAGACTACAATATGCAGATGGGCTCTGGACTACATTTAAGACTCCAGTCTGTCCCTTCCAGGTTTCTATTAGTCTCCAAGCAGGTATTTTCTCCTTTTGATGTTGCAGATTCAGAGAAAATGAAGACGGAGCAAGCTCATAATTCAAGTGAAAGGTGGGGATTAGCTTTCAGGGAGAAAGTCCTGCTAAAGGATGATTATATCTCTGTGAATTTGCACCGGCAGAGCTATAGTGTTTGCTGGGCTCCTATTCATCTAGCTGAAGTTAATTCTCTCCTTAAAACAGTCATAATAGCAGCGGGCAGAGACAAAGCCCAACAAAGCCATGGAATTCCAACAGAGGCTGTTTGTGTCGATAAATGTACATTCCACCGAGGGGCAATCGGCTTTTAAGAAAGTGATGCTTGTGCTGAGCACTTTCTTAATAATATTTCACCCATGAGGAAAGACTCATTGATGGAGTCCTCCCCAAAAGAAATAAATAAATCACTGCCAAAGCATTTGACTACTCCTTGAACCAAGATTTGTCCAGCAGTGAAAACCTGAATACTTTCATCTGTATCACACAAAGATGCAAGACCTCCATAGCTTATAAGGTGACAAACCAGGCTTTGGACCAGGTCCTACATGGGATGGGAGAGGGGAATCTCCAGCATCCACCCAAGCAGAGCTGCTGCTGCTGCTTCGAATTTTTCCCTCTTGGACTAGAGGCAAAATGAATGAATCTATTTGTGTTAAGTAATGCAGAAAACTTAAGTTTTCTTAAATGCAGAAGTCAGTTTCTGCATTCTTGATTAAAAAAACAAACAGCAAAATAAAAGCCCTCAAACTCCCTATCTATGCAGTCCACCCGAAGCACTCCTATTGCGTGCATCGCTGTGAAGCCTAGAGTCTTGGCCACATAGAGGACTTTTTCAAAGATAATATTTCAAGAAATTCATAAAACAGCAGTGGCACTTTGAAGTAAAAAGCTACAATTTCCACTGGGTAGGGAAAAGTCCCTAGGAAACCATACTGTGGTCTGCAGAGCCCGAGCACCAAAGGCTTTCGGCTGCCTTCGCGTGGAACGCTTGGGAAGCTCCTTCCCTTTCTCAACTTGAGGCCGCACAAGAACATCCATAGGGGGTCACTCACATGGGGGGCAGCATCGCTGCACACCCATCTTGTCCCCAGGGCCACCAGCCACCATCTGACACTCAAGCTCTGCTGTCCTGGACTGCACGGGGCAGCAGATCCCATGGAAAACCTCCTTTTCCTTGAGGAAGCCCCCTCCAAAGGGCATCTCCATGCAGCACCTGAGCCCAGCAGAAGAACCAAGCAGCCTCTGCTTTACAACTCAGGTTGCTAGCACCAAAACACAGCCCAGCGCTAAGGACAGCGGCTGTAGTGGGTTATGGGGAGAGGCTGGGCACTGGGATGAGGTCCTCTCGCAGCAACGCCGAGCAGGGCTGCCTGGGCGCAGCTGGTGGAATTCCCAGAGGAAGTGCACTGCATCGATAATTGCCTAAAAATATCCCAGCTATTTCCTGTGGGAACAGCACGTGGGAATCCCCCCAGTAGCTTCAACCATAAAAGATTATTTAAACCACCATTTTGGTCTTTTTTTCCCCCCACTCCGATCTAAGCACAGCAGAGCTCAACGCACCCCATGCAGGTGCCAGCTCAGGATGGCCAGCGCCATCCCCTCCATGCCGGGAAAGGGCAGAGTTTCAAGTTTGCCACATTTCTCCACATTTCAAGACTAAACTCAGGATTAGGCTTCCAGACACAACGCTAAGTGTATCCCTCATCCCAGAACAGCCATGGCTTCAGCTCGCACACCCCTGCATAAAAATCCCGGGATACCTGTCGGAGCGACCAAGGGCAGATGGCCTCTAGAACGTGGCTGATAGAGCCAGTTGCTAAATATGTCCCTGAGCAGGTTGGTTCCCTCCTCTCCCGGCTTTTCATTAGCAAAGCTAAGCAGGTTGGGGATGCCTCCGACCCCTGGCACGGGGTAGAGCTCGAACTGAAAGAACTGGCAAAATCTTAGCAATTTGGGATTGCTTTTCCCAAATAACCTCAAAAATCAACAAGCAGCTTGGAAGGATGCAGATGACAGGACAGGGAGCATGAGGATGAGTGCATCCCATCCCAGCCTCCATAGGGATATATGGGCATGTTTCCTAGCAGGGCTCGCTTTGGCGACAGCAACAGATTTGAACTGAAATAGCTCAGTTCCCCTTAGAAAAATATCTCCTTCTCCCCACAAACAAGCCGAGGTGGAAAGATCTGCTTCTCCTCATCCAGCTCTTCCCAGGGCAGTTTTCCATGCTCCCAAGCAAGCTTGGCAGAAACCAAGGATCAAACACCAATTTGAGAGCCAGAATCGACTTTGCACCCATGCCAGAAACACCTTGAAGGACACAAGAGCATCCACCAAGAGCCAACGTGCAGGAGGATTTCCATGAGGATGAGTATCTTTTTGGGGTCACCTCTGTGGTCTTCCCATACAGGCAAAGCCCCCACGATGGAAAGGGCTGGGAACTACTGGTTCCCAGAGCCCAAACGGGCTCCGCCACTGCACTCACTAACCATCCTCTGCGCTCGGCTCCACTATACGGGAGAAACCTGGTGCAGCAGCAATCACCTAAGGAAAACCTCCCCCATGTGCAATAGCCCAAACTCTCTACGCACTGAAAACCCGGTGTTCAGAGGAAACACCAACTCAGACACCAGTGGAGGCAGCAACGTGGTAATAAATCAGCATAGAGGAGAAAACGGGGCTGCAAACCCCACTGTTTATGAGGTGCCCCAGCGAGGCTGGATCAGATGGGGCTCCTGAAATCCAGGGCGACACTAGGGATGCACCACAGCAGCTCAAAGTTTGTGGAAAGTCATCGCTCCCCCAGGCTGCTTGTCCCAGTCCGGGTTGCAAGAGCCTCCGTGGTGGCAGCCATCAAGCGCCGAGTCGGAACGGGGAGTTTCTGCACCGCTTGCTAATCCGGGAGCGAGCGCTGCAGCAGCGCGATGCAGAACCGGGAAATTCCACCAGCGCCTGGAAGCAGCCCGGGTGCACCAGGAGCGGGCACAAGGACCCGCTCCGGGTGCGCGCGAGGCGCTCGCATCTGCAGGATTCCTCCCAGCAGGAGCATTTGCATGCAGCTCGTCTGTCAGAAGTAGCGCAGTGTCCGGATACCTCGACGACCGGGGATCCCATTACGCTGGGCTCCATATGCACATCCCAGGAGACAGCCCGCGTGCCCCAGAGCGGTGACCGTACGCGGGAGCAGGGAAAGCAGCTCTCCCAAGCTGGGCAGGGGGTCGCAGCCAAAGTATCCGTGACCCAAGGCATGGCCAGCAGGTTGGGTTGGGATCCTGGCCCTGCGTGACCCCCTTGTCACAAGGCCCCAGAGGGACCCCCCACCCCAGCACAAAGCTCTGGGCCAGGCCTGCCCAGGCCCACAGCGGGAATCACCCGCAGAGCCTAGGAGCAGCAGAGCGGGGACAAGTGGCGCTCCGGTGCAATATCAGGATCGCTCCAATTTATGGTTTCTCTGGGATAACCCTCCGCCATCCCTTGGTGCGGGGAGGCCCAGAGCACCCAACTCCCCCAGGGAGCAACTTTCCAGCAGGCTGGAGGTCCTGCCCCCCCACCCCGCACCCACCTGCACCCCAAAACCGGCCCCTCGGCCAGCCCAAGGTGCCACCCACAGACCGCACGGGGATTCTCTGCCCCGGGGGCACCATTGCTGCCCCCTCCCGGTTTATCCCGGGAGGGGTCCAATCCCCCCTCCCGCCTCCCAATCCCCCCGGGGATCGGGGGCAGGTGGCAGCCTGGGAGCACCCACCAGGGCCACAGCGTCTCCCCGTCCCCATTCCCATTCCCAGCGCATCCCGCAACGCATCCCCCCCCACCCAGGGCGGCCCCACGCGTGACCACGGCGAGACCAGCAGGGCTGGAGGGGGGTGAGAGGCGCGGAGGGGGCTAGAAGGGGGTGCCAAATAAAAAGTTTCTCTTACCGCAGGGCTCGGCGGCTCCGGCGCGGCGGCTCCTGCCGCCCTTTAATTACCGGGCGCGGGGGCGGCGAAGGGGGCGACTCCCTCCCCGCGCGGGCGGAGCCGACCGGGCGGGGCCGGGCCGACCCGGGCCGGGCCGGGCCGAGCCGAGC
>JAUBOD010000225.1:478677-490239 GCA_032353885.1 Nothura maculosa | reverse complement strand
GGCCGGGGCCGGGGGCGGGCGGGCCGGCCGGGCAGGGCGCCCAGCTGCCGGGGGCTGCGGAGAGGCTCTTTGTTCTGTAATCCCAGTAAGATTGCAAGCCATTCGCCCCGCCGCTAATCCCAGCCCCGCTCAACAACAACATCCATTGGCTGCCATTTACATACAGGATTAACCAGCCCGCAGACCGGCCGGGGGAGGGGACCCGAGCCGAGCCGGACCGAGCCGAGCCCAGGCGAGCCAATAGCTCGGCTGGGCTCGGCCTGGCTCGGCTCGGCGCGGCCCGGCGCACGCCCTGCCCCGCCGGGGCCCCGCAGCGGTGGCATCGGGCGGACTTGGTTCCCCGGTGCCTGTCGCCACCTGTTGGTGCCGGCTCGGCTCGGCTTGGCTCGGCCCGGCTCGGCCCGGCGCGTTGCATCGGGCTGGGGTGGCACCGTCATGCCAGGGCTCAGCCTGGCACCGCAGCGTCCTGCCAGGCCCAGCGCAGATCGGCTTGGCGTAGGGTGGCATTGCCAGGCGTAATTTGGCATGGCGTTTCTAGCATGTTTCTACTGGAGATGGCATGAGCTGGCATGGTTTGGCACACATAGTCCTGCTATGCATAGAAGAGCGCTGCCGGGCAGGATTTGGCATGGCATGGCGCAGCATGGCACTGCATAGTCCTACCAGGAATGGCACAGCCTGGCCCAGCTTGGCATAGCATCGTCCTACCACACATGGCATAGCCTGGTGTGGCATGGCATGGTCCTACCATGCATAGCGTAGCCTCAGTGGCCATGGCATGGTCGAGCTTGTCATGTGTATGCCAGGCCTGACTTGGCATGGCATGGCTCAGCTTGGCACAACATAGTCCTACTGGGCAGGGCTTGGCATGGTGCTACCAAACATACCCAGTGGGCATGGCATGGCTCAGCTTGGCATGCTGTAGCACTACCAGATATCGTCTGTTATTGCATGGCATGGCCCCACATAGTCCTACTGGGCACAGCCCGGCCCAGATTGGCATGGCAGAGCCCTACTGGACATGGCATGCCATGGCATGGCATAGCCCTACCAGGCACGGCACAACCCTAGTAGGCATGGCGTGGTCCGGGTTGCCATGGCCGGGCATGGCTTGTCATGGCCCAGCTTGGCACAGGATAGTCCTTCCAGGCAGAGCACATTGTGGCCCAGCTTGGCAAGGCATGGTCCTATGAGGCAAGGTGCAGGCCTATTGGCATGCCATGTCTCAGCATCCCCAGCCCTCAAGCTCCACAGAGCTGTCCCTCAGCTTGGTGTCACCAAAAAGGGGATTCCAAAGGGGACAGGGCGGCAAGGGGACACACTGGGAGGTCCTGGTCCAGTGGCCTTGGCTCCATTAGCCCCAGCCAGAGGGACAAGAGGGAAGAGGAGCAAAACTTGGATATGCCTGCTGGGAAAACACTGTGTGAAGGAAACAAGGATCTTCCAAGTTCCTTGCTGCATATTAAATAATGGCAAATTAAAACAAATGAAAAACTATTAAAAATAACTTGACAGCATTTTAACCTCTGAAGTTTTAAAACTGCTGACTTTTTTTTTTCTTTCTTTGGAGCATATATTATGCAGCTGCTCCATTAGCTGGATTTTGCTTTAAATAAGTGATGATCTATTACAGCTCCGGGGCCAAGAGGAGAAGAAAACATTTGGAGAGAAAACACTTTCCGGAGGTTCTGGTGGAGCTTCGATGGGGTTTAGTGTCACTGTGCACCATGGCTGCACCGATCCCTGTCCCCTCGGCGGCTCCAGACCTTGTCCTGCTTTGCAAAACAGCCCCCAAGGGCGTTGGGGTATTTCTATGGACATGGGGGAAAACATGGGAATTTGGGACAATTACTCATGGATGAGCCAGGGTGCAGAGCTGGGACTGGGCAGAGCGACAGATGCCCAGGGAGATGAGGATGGGAATGGGGGGTGTCCTGGCAGGATCCATCCTGTCGTGCCAAAGCGATGGACCTGCCGTCCCTAGGGCCCCAACTACATAAGTGACAACTGAAGAAATGAGCCTTTCTAAATAATTAAATGCAAGCTCTTACTCAGAAGAAAGAAATCAGGGCATCTTTGGGCTAATTATCTTTAAGCCAAACCAAAAAGAAAAAAAAAAGGAAAAATAACAAAATTAATTTAATTAGGTCACACGCGCACAGGAGCCCCACAGCAAACCCAAGCCCTTGTCACAGTTTCCACTCTCCCCTTCCTGCACCGTCCCCACTCCCGTCCCCATGCATCCCAGACGCACCCCTGGATAACAGGGAATCTGGTGCTGGCAACACAAGGAGGGGACACGGGTTGGTCTCCCGGTGCATTCGGCTTTAGATCCCATTCCAACCAAGAGCAGTGTTTAGAAAAGAGCTTTGCAAAGAATATTGGGAAGACCTTTTGCCCAAAGGCCCAAATGTGACTTAATCCAGAGGCGTCTTCTGCAGCAAAAGCTCCTCTGATGCCTGAAGCCCACAGAGAGATGGAGACCTCAGCGGGGTCCCCGGCCACCTGCAGTGGCTTCTGCTGACGTTGGTGGCCAAGGTGACCCGGCCACCACCCGGAATCCCTCAGCAAGAAGTCACTGCTTTGCACAGTCGCCGATGCATTAAATTTAGATATATATTTAATATTTATACACATGCTATAGCATCTAGAAGCCCCAAAGTGAGACTAGGGCTCTCCAAAGCCAGCACGGACACAACAACTGTGGTGAAAGGGACAAGGGAAGAAGGGAGCATCGGGCTGGAGGAAGGAATCCCTGGGGAAGGACAGAGCTGCCGTTGCCCGGATGTCTCTTGGGAATGCCCAGACCAGCAGGACAAGCGTCGGAGCCCAGATATTTTCCAGTTTAGCAGCTGGAGGCACCAGGCACTTCAGCCACGTCTGTACCAAGGTAACTCCTCACCTTGGGCTTCCTAAGGCCTCTCCATGTCCCCAAGGCTTTAAACTCTCCTTTTCCCATTCTAACATCTACGAAAGTCTTCAAAGTGGAGGAAAAAGAAAGCCCTACCACAATAGCATAAATATTGCGGACAAAAAATGTAATTCGGAGGCTGGAACAATGAGCTGCCCAAAAACATGAGCGAGAAGAACGGCGTTTGATGGCAATGGTTTAATCTGATCTAGCTGCAGAAATAAAGCACTTCCTTGTCACCGTGCTGACAAAAGAAAAGGCAACATAGCCAGAAAACAATTATATCTGCATAAAGATTTCTTCTTCTTTTCTTTTTTCTTCTTTTTTTTTAATTTGTTAATTAGTGACTGCTGGGCATCACAAGAAGCGTTGTTTTCTCTGATATGCTGATTTCTTCTGTCTCTCGGTGGATTTGGAGATCACAAAAATAATATGAAAAAAAAAACGCTGCTTCTATAGAATAGGGAATAGGAAAAAAGTTTCAGTAAGGTCACGAGGAATTTAATTGAGGGAGCGAGCTTATTTATTTATTTCTTCTTTCCTAAAGGGGAGTCGTCTTCTTTTGCTACAGCAAATTGGTGGTGAAAACTACCATGGCAAAACAAAATGGTTGCTAAATTATGTATCAGGAGCGGGACGGTTGGGGGAGCACCCGGGGTCCTGCTGCCCCGGAGCGGTGCGGGGGCTCTGGCTGCAAACCCAGTGTGAGGAATCATGTGAGGAGGAGCCGCTGGTGAGAGGGTTGGGGTGGGAAGGGATGCACAACCCCCATTTATTTAAAAAAAGGGGAAAAAAAAGGAGGGAGGCAAAAGGAAGGGAAGAAAAATCCAAAATGAAGTGCTTTGAAATACATACAGGGAGAACAGAGACTGTTCACTCTTCTCGTGGAAACTGCTGTATGTCCGAATACACGGCCCGGCACTCCAGGCTGGCTGTGGACACGTCACAGCATCCCATCTGGAAAGGGATCCTTCCCTTTTTCCCAAGGGATCCTGACTGTGGCTGTCCGAGCCGCCCATCCTGGCTCCCTGCACCAGCCCTCGGTGGTCCCAGCACAATTAATGCCATCCGCAGCTCAGTGATTAGCACTTTTGTACCTCCTTATGGGGCAAAGCTTGGCAGGACACCCCTGCAAAAGCAGAGCTGATGCCTGTCCTTCCTAAACACATTGGGAAAATCAACAAAATAACAGGAGTGTCTCCCTGCCCCGACCTGCCATGGCAGGGATTCCTGCTTGAATATTTACTATATTTACCTTCATTTAACATTCCTGACAGTGTTGCCAGCTGCCCGCGTTGGTGCGGAGCTTGGAGCTTGCTTGTAAGACGGTTCTCCAGCCGCCTGGCTCTGGATCCCTTGACTTCCATCCCTGCCTGTAGGAAGCAGCTCACGGAGAGGTCTCGCATGTGCAGTTTAATCCCTAAATCCCCCCAGATGCTGGGGGAATATTGGGCAGTTCCAAGGTCAGGCTAATATTGATGCATTTTGAACAGAGCCGGTGGCTACAGTTGCAGCCACCTGCGATGTCCCTGTGTGGCTGAACTGGGAGCTCTGGGGACACTGGTTGCTCCTGGCATCCATTGGGTACCCAGAGGCTCCATAAAATGAGATGCTTTCCAGCTCTTTCAACCCAAGGTGAGAGGCGTTTCGGCAGTGCAGGGGCCAATCCCACCCTCCCACTCCGGCCCACCGGCCACCCGTGGCTCCCGCTCCAAAGCCGCCGCATCCGTAGTTGATCCCGCTGCTATTTTTGATACCGGCGCCTGATTGAGATTCAAATGAATGTTTCCAATCCGTGCTCCTTTGCATAATTCTTTTTAATTAACACTTCAAAGGCTTCCACGCCGCAGCCCTGCTAGTTCCCTAACGAAGCCCGGAGTCCCCCTGAGCCCCTCAGTGCTCCCAAGGGTCCACATAGGGATGGGGCCCCCCATGTCCACATCCTGGTCTGCATTCCCTCTTCCCGGGAATTGGGCCTGGGCGAACGGCCATGGCTGGGCAGGACCTGGGGGAAGTCACTGCCGCTCACTCCCGCTGAGTGACTCCTGAAATGGCACCAGCCAAGCCCAGAAAGCGCCCCCAAAATTGGAAAATTCAAAGCAAAGATGGTAGCAAACCCCGCTCCCTCCTCCCCTGTGCCCAGTGCTGCAACGCAGCCCCTGTCCCCAGAGAGCTACCAAAGCCAAGCGCAGAAATCTGAGCCCCCGGGGTGCGTTTTGGTCCTGTTGCCAAAATCACAGCGAGCAGGAGCCTGCAAAGCACCTGCCTGCTGTCCCCAACGTGCTTCTCGATTGAAAACTTTGGCTCCCGTTACACAATATAGGAGGGAACAATATAGGAGGTAATGAGGGTCCCTACACACACTCGTGTCCCCGGCCACGAAGGACAGGATCAAGCCCCTGCACAGCCCAACAAACGGGGCAAAAGCTTCAGGTTTAATTCCTGCAAGTGCAGAAATGATTAGACACAACAAAATTGTATAATTAGGATTTAATAAGACGCTGTCCCAGACATGCGAAAGAAGTAGGTTAGACAGTGGCCTTTGTTCAGCTACAAAAGACATTAATTTGCAAACGCTCTTAATATTCATTTTCTGTTATTTAGACTGATGTTTTGAAAGTCGCTGATAAAATGAGACGTGGACGGCGCCTTTCCGTTGCATCTCCAAGCAGGGGAATGTGGCTTTGATGTTCCCCTCGATAGCATCTTTTTAGAGCCTTGACTGCATCAAATTAAATGCTGATTGCTCTGATAGCGCGACGCAGCCTCCAGCTGCACGCAGGTGACTTTTTGTTCTCAAAGGAAATGAGCTATTTTGGCAAGAGGCTCCTTGGAGCTTGGGCCCTGGCTGGGGTTTAAGCCGTGGGCTCAGGGTGCCCGGTTGGACCCGACTCCCTGCCCAGCCTCTCGGCACATCCCGACGCGCTCCACGGCATCGCGTGTCCCTGCACAAGGACCGCTGAGGTTCCAGCTTTGGGGCTGGCCCTGGGGGAATAAAAAACAGGTGAGGAAAGAGCAGCCCCTTTTTCTGAGGTCCTCACAGCATTTCGTCACCCTCCAGCCTTTCCTCGGCACCCACTCTCTGTCCTTTTGCACTTATTTCCACAGCTGAGCAAAGCAAAGGGAGGAGCGGGAAGGACACTTGCTGAGTCCTTGACCTGCCTTCCAGCCCTGCTTCCTTCCTTCCCTAGTCCCCTAACTAGCCACACTTGTCCAGCTGGCTTTCCACAAGGCCCACGAGGCCTTGGTGGCACTTGGTGACACCATCATAACACTGCAGATCCAGCCCCCTTTGGGCAGAAATCTGAAGCCCTCCCAAGGCCAAGGCTCTGTGTCCCTCACGCCTGTGTCAGGGTGATGGGGACGTGTCCAAGCACCAGCCTGGTGGCCCCAAGAGCCCTCCTGGTGCTGGGGCTTCTGCCTGTAAATAAATAGAGGAGCATATACATTATTTCTTTTAACTTTTAACAGAGATGCTAAAGTCCCTGTGGGGCCAACACTTCCAGAGGGGATAGGGCCAGCTGTGCACACTGGGATCCCAGGCAGGATGCAGAGCCTGGATGCTCCCATCCCAGCACTCTGGATTGACATGATGGAGCCCAACCTCAGCCACAGATTTTATTTCGTAGTAAGGAGCTCACCACACCAGCAAGCCAGGACAGGGGCCAGGGTACAGGATTACAGAGCCAGAGGGGTTACACGGTGAGGTTCGTACAGCTTTTGTACAGAGGAAGAAACAAAATGAACCCAATAACAAAACAGACATTAGCAGTCAAACCATTTTTTTTCCTGTGTTCCTTTTTATCATCCTAACAAAATCTGATAGCCAAAAAATGACTAAGCTACAAAATTGTAATACATACTGTACGGGTAAAAGGTTATCATCCATTTATACATCTAGTATCACCTTTATTCTGATAACTTACATGAGGCCTATAGGATCTTAGTGTATTAATAAATCCCTATAAGATAGCGTTGCACTGCTGAAGCTGCCGAACAGCTGAGCACAGGAATCTTGAAGACTTTTGCAGTGGTGTTTGCATGGTTTTAACGAAACCCTCATGCATCACGAGCGGTGCCGCCCTCCCTCCGGCTCCCTGCGATCGAGCCGCAGTCGCTGCTCTCTGGAGCAGCCCTGGGACCGGAGGAGCGGGACGGAAGCTGCAGGGGGAGTAAAGGCACAAACAGGATCCAGTCCTGGAGTGACGGCAGGAGGTGGGTGCATCGGTGTTTAATGCCCTTGGAAACAAAAAAAGCCTCCCCCGAAAGAATGAAGCCGGTTAGATCAAGTATTGTGAAGTACTTTATATATATCACCGCATAGAGGCAAAAATAGCGATTAATCTCATAAATAAATAGAAGGGCTGGGGAATCTCCTGGTCCCTTTCCAGATTTCTCTGTTGTTTGGTCTCTTCCAACCTAGGAAGGGCCCTGGAAGCTCTGCAGAGGAGCAGCCAGAGGTGGGTGCCCTGTGATCCCTACACTTACGGAAAGCCCTGGATTTGGAGAGCAGCAGCACTGCAGGGAGCACTCTGTTATCCCAGCGCCACTGCCACTCAAGTCAGTGCAAGTTGTGACACTGATTTCTGAGACCATCCAGGCCAGGGGAACATCAGCCCCAGCACAGCAGCTCCCCGTGAGATATTAACTGCTCCAGCTGGAATGACGAGTGCTCCCTCTGGGATTTGCTCGATTGCATTCAGCTCCCTCCATCACTTATGGAAGGCTTTGAGCCCACTCCTCTGATCCCTTGAAAGTCCTAGCACCAGCCAGCGATTGGTGTCAGTCTTCCTGGTGATTAGCAAGAGCCGATTAAAGACTTCCACAAGAAACAAGGGGATCTCCTCAGAATTATTCCTGGCCAATTTTCTTTGCCACCTCTTCCCCCTGCAATGAGCCAGACTTAAGCTATGCTCTTTGACCTGCTTTACTGCCCTCACGTCACCTCTGTCCCTCTCTCGTCATCCCTTTGAACTGAGGGAGGATGAGGGAAGATCAGCCCTGCAGGGCCCAATATGTCATCATAGCCCAGAAAGATTCAGCAGCGTCCTCATGGCAGAATGAAAGCCATGTTTTAAAGCCAAGTTTTTTCCAAGCTTGATTCTGGCTGCCCACCAAATAAGAGCCTCGTAACCCACTAAGAAAAAATAATAGGCTTCATAAAAAAAGAAGAAACAACGAGGCAAGCAGCACTTAAGCTGACCTGCAATGCTCATCCGCCTGCAGTCTGGCTCAGATCTCTGCCTTGTCCTCTTCTAGATGTGACTTATGATCAGAAGGCTCCTGAAGGATGGAAGGGTCTGGCATGAGGGGAGGGCTCTGTAAAGCCCTGCTCTGCCCTACGGTACCCGACAGCCAGCTGGACTCTCACAGGATGCTAATTTATGGATATATTCTCCTCTTACTCCATCCCGATAGCCCTGGTGCAAGGCGGAGGGAAGAGTAAAGCCTTCAGCAAAAGGAAGGAGACCAAATAAACCCTGTACTTCCCTGGCAAGGCCAGTACCCACTGGGTGGCCATGAGGAAGAGCACTTGCACGCGCTGCACGCTCACCCACCACGTGCCCCATGGGGTTGCCCTGCTCTACACAGAGCAGAGCTCTGCAAGGCCCCTGTCTTGGGCTCCTTCTGCTCCAGAAACTTGGCCATGCTGGGAGATCTGCTCAGCGACCTTGCTGCAAGCAGAAAGGCCGAGGGCACCCGAGCGAGGGCCACCTGCCCCTCCGAGCTCAGAGCCACCTTCCCCAAGCAGCAGTGTGTGAGATGAATGAAATAAATACGGCTTGGAAACCAGGGGAGACATCACAACATGCTATTATACAAATACTAAGTGAAACCTCCGTGCTCTAGGACTGAGACATCTTCTACACGGACTTGGAGGAAAACATCCCCCCACAACCCGTGTCCAACACAGAGCACCACAAACGGTCACGGCCTGCGGATCTTACCCACTCACATGGTTCTTTGGGACACCAGGGTGAGTGGAAGGGAGGGGGACAGACCTTGTGAAAGCCCCAGGCACCTGCTTTGGGGTTCAACACCACAAGCAAATCCCGCTGCGGTTCCTACAGGGTCACGTGGGACTCGCCGACAATTCAGGCAGTCATCACTCCGACCACGTCAGCTGCTGCGAAAAGGGTGGTTCAAGCAACACAAATTCCACAGTCCAAAAGGAAAAAAAGAAAATACAGGTAAGATACCAAACCCAGAGAGACCTTTCTGCTCCTCCTGGAACAATGGCTGGCTTGGAAAACTGGATTCCCGGATTGTCCTGATTATATCAGTTAGTATATTATAAATATTGTCCTGCTTGAAAGTGAAAATACTGTGTCTAGTCTTTAGGAGGTGCTAAAGCCAGATGTGGTATCATTCTTCCAGACTGTGCACAGGAGTCCGATACTGGTGTGAAATGATCCTTTTCACCTCATCTCTATCAGAGCTTCTCCTGGAAGGAAAGAGACCTTGTTAGGAAAAACAGGGAATTCTTGATGCTCAGGAGGAAGCAGTCAAGTGGTTCTTATTTTTCTGCAAAAAGATAAATCTATGTCCATCCATAACAATGTTCCTCTTCCACTGCCCACATGAGAGAGTGTTTTTACAGAAGGGGAAACTGAGACATGGAGCGGGTCAGCCTCAGCAGAGCACTAGATACACCAAGGCCTGGTGCCCTGCTCTGTCCAGTAAAGCCACTAGTTCTTGTTGAGGCTGGCCATCCTGCCCATGGGGAAGTGATGTCTGAGGCCACAGATCCTACCCTACGTCATGGAAAAAAGGGGAGACTGGGACAGAGTATCCTATAAACATCATGCACAGGTGACAAATGTCATCCACATAAAGGAGATGGCACAGATCTGAGTCTGAGCAGGTTCTGGGTGTCATCAGCAGTGGAAAAGTTGTAGAGACACTGATCCAGGAGACCTAAGCGAGGCACCTGCTGTATCTCAACATACATCTTGCTAGCATCTTCCTGATGGCTTTGAGAGTGGGTTTAAAGGTAAGGAGAGGCTGTGGTGGTTGGTGGCATCCCTCACAGCCGCTAGGAGCTGTCCCACATCCCTGCAGGCAGCACTGGCTCTAGGAAGCTCTCCCACCACGCCTGGGAGCAAGTGCTGTGCAGAGAGACTCTTGTCTTACTGCGGGAATGACAGGTCAAGCCTTGCTGGCAGAGCTGCCTCCATGCAAGACCTGCCCCCCCAGCACAGCAGACAAGAAGCCACATGCAGTAATCACGACTTTAAATACTACTTTGCTCATAACTTACCTCTTGCTTGTGGGATTTATCCTGCTGGTGAATCCCGTTAGCAGACCCAGAATTTCCAACAGTCTGCCAGAGAGAACAGACAATACTTTAGAGGAGGGACATAGATAGAATCCAATGTTGGCCTGCAAGCACTGAGACCTGGCAAGGCTTCTGTTCCCTCCTGCTGCAGCCCAGCACTCCACAATAAGGAATGCAAAATCCCACGCCACTTTCTGCAAAGAGTTTCATAACCTCTGCATCCTGGCCCAATTCCCACATGGGCAATGGTATCCTTCCCAGTTATAACTTATCTGGATAGCTTTATGGGCACAGACTTGTTCTTTGGTTCTCATTCTCAAAGTCTAATAAAACGAGCAGCCAAGGGCAGAGTTAACTGCAAAACCTGAGACAAGGAACACCAACAGCAAATGCCATCCCTCATTTCCCATCTCTGGGGACAAGCCTGGCAGGCAGGACAGGCTGCTCTTCTATCTTTAGAAAAGGTAAGACCTTTAAACATTTATAATGTTTCTTTGGTATAGGTAATATGGAGTCCTCCAGCTTCACAATGACAGAATAACCACTGTGATTTTCCAGCAGCACAAATAAAGGAAGGAAGCCACAGCCAGAAGTCACAGCCTGCCAGGTTCAGCTGCCCGCTGCACTGCTGGTGACAGGGAGACAAGGCTGCAAGGCTTCAGCCCCATCATTTGGGGAGTTCCAGGTATCCATGAAAATGCACAATCAGCTCTGCAGGACAGGGACACCCAGGCCCAAACTGAGCTCTACATGGAGCCTGAGCCATTTGCCAAGCAGTGCGATCCAGCTGAAAGGATGTGAAGAAAACCACCACAGTGGTACCTGAGCCCTGGGATGCTGCAAGGGGTAGGTAAGCCTGCCCTGCACAAGGCCTATTGGTGCACCCAGCCACTACCAGGTGATGTGAATTAGGCTTGAACTTTGGTTTTGGTACATGGTCACGAGAAGGAGCATGAAGTGGCATGATCTGCTTGAAACTAAATAAAATCTCAGGGTAGTTGCTGCAGACTCTCCAAGAAGAGTCCTGAATATCATTCCCTGCAAGGCTGCACACTTGGCTCTCCAAAGGCATGAAGAATACAGATCCTCCTCTTCTTTATGGGATGAATTCCTTGCAGCTACAGACATGGAAACCTCAAAGCAGCACTGATGTGACGAGTCAGAGACTAGAGGGCCATCATGTCTCCAAGTCCTGCACCTCCTCATGGCAGAGCAAAATCGGGCACATATACAAGGGACTCCAGAGCTGAGGACCCCAAGAGCCCTCCTGGCTGCAGGAGTAGCTGGTGGGAATTGCATTCCCTTTGCACTGCAGAGGGGGGTTGGACTAGATGATCTCTAGAGGTCCCTTCCAACCTTAACCAATCTGTGA